>CM053765.1:76272608-76355807 GCA_028658305.1 Pachyuromys duprasi | reverse complement strand
TCTAAAGTAACTAATCAAGAAAGAGGCCTCTGGATAAAATGGTCAAACTCCATTCAGAAAGGCAAAGAGGAGGGACATCAGAAGAAGGAGAAAGCAGGAAACAGGAGAGAAGCCTGCCACAGAGAGCCTCTGAAAGGCTCTATCCTGCAGGGTATCAAAGCAGATGCTGAGACTTATGGTCAACGTTTGGGCAGAGTGCAGTGAATCTTATGAAAGAAGTGAGACATAGTAAGACCTGGAGAGAACAGGAACTCCACAAGGAGAGCAACAGAACCGAAAAATCTGGGCACAGTGATCTTTCCTGAGACTGATGCTCTAACCAAGGGCCATTTGTGGAGATTACACAGTCTTATTGCTTTCAAGTGCAAGCTGTTACTCAACTAGACTAAATGAAATAATATGAAGCTCATATCCTTGAGAAACCCACATTAACATGTACCTTTAAAAAGGCTTTTAATGCACATGGCGATTACCATATCTAAATGGTACAAAAGTTACCTCTATGCCCAGGTCTTTTGGAAGGAGTTTAGAGGTAAATAATTCTTAATGGGATCAAAACCAGTTGAGATTCCTTCCATGCCTATAGCATAAAAGCATTTTATTACTGTACCAAATCCTGGAGATCATCAATTTATAGAGAGAGGAAAAAAGCTTATTTCAGCTCATAGTTTTCAAGATTCTAATCAATGATTTGACCCTGTTGCTTTGGGTCTGAGGTAGGTTACATGTCATGACAGATGTGTGTAGTGAGCACAACCAGAAACAAAAGAGGAACAGAAACCAGCTGGAGCCCCACATTTTCCCCCTTTGTGGGCAAAGGATTAGTATCCTAAACTTTCTGTTATGCCCAGCTCCTCATAATGGTACCATGTTTTTCAGGAGATATTAAAGATCCAAATGATAGCAGGACCTATTAACACTCATATTTTGAAATATTTTTTCTGCTTGGATTCATAGGGACTAATATCTCAGTTTGATAAAAGTATTTTGTGATACAGAGATGTTGACAGGAATGATTAAGAAAGAAAACCATAAAATATTGTTAATAGAAAACTATAAAAATGCCGTTCAGATAATTATTGTGTTCATTAAAAAATGATTTAGTAGGTTGGAGAAATGATTTGGCTATTAAGAACACCCACTGCTCTTATAAAGGTCCCAAGTTCAGTTCCCAGCACCCATGTTATACAGCTCATAGCCACCCCTGACTCCAGCTCCAGAGAATCACATACTCCTTTTGGCCTCCATGGGCCTGTGAACACACACACACACATATGTACATGCACGCACAAATAAAAATGAAATAAATCTACAAAGAATGTCTAAGCTGCGTGCCAGGATTGCAGGATTCTAAATCCTGTTTACTGCCACCTTCTTCTTTTCTTTTCTTCTTCTTCTTCCCTTTATTTTTTATTTTTATAGCTCCCTAGCCTCCATGGCTTGGTTACTCTCCACTATCAGTATAATAGAAAATATAATCGAATATAATTCCAATATCAGGATCTCTGATGCCTTTTTGGATTATTTTTCTTCACTACCTATCTCCATGCAATGTTGTGCCTGTTAGCAGTATCTATCAAGTCTACGTACCCAGGAGCATTTATTGAGTATCCACTACCAGGCATCATTCTAATAATAGGGATGTATTACCAGACAATTTCTAATTGCTCTGATTTTACAGAAATCCCATTGCCATGGGGAAAACAGGTAATAGGCAAATACTAATACTATCCTTGATAACAAAACAATCAATAAAGAAAACAATTTTGCTTGTCATGGTCACCAATGAGGAAGTGACCAAACTGAGATCTTGCCTCAAGCCAGTATCCTGAAACCAAAAGGAGATACAGTCTCTCAAAGTGAAGGGAGTCTTACCCTACACTATGGGAAGGGAAGAGGGATCTTTACGACCAAAATAAATGTGGATTAAGAAAATCCTCTACAAAACAAACTTCAGCTGTCAAACGATCCGGTGGTGCCCTGCACCCTCACCCCTGCCTCCCTGCTGCCCCTCTGCCCCGCTGTCCTGCTGGCCATTTCCCCCAAACAACCATATGTGGTTAGCAGGTGAGTCCTCCTTACTGAGTAAAGGCATGGCTGTCTGTGAATGCTGAGGATGTTACCATTGTTTCTGGACCCATGAGGCATTTCTTCAGGTGGGGCTCTTGGTTCCAATGCAGCAGTGCACTACCTCTGTCCGCTATCACCATTTCATTCTCCCCTGCATTGCCTCTCCGCTGTTGCTTTTCTACATGTACAGAGACTTTTTTCTTCTTTGTGGGAGAATGTTTTTCTTGAATCCTCACTTAGAAAGAATTATGAACCACTGAGAATCTCTTCTGTTGATTAGGCTTTTTTTTTCTCCATTTGAGAAAAATCAAATGACTAAAATATAAATTTGATTTGAATGGTTCTTAAATATCTTTTTTTTCCAACACTGAGAGGGATTTTTGCCTCTGCATTTTGATTTTGCCTATTTAAGAAAACCATCCAGGAAGATTCCTAACAACTAAAAGGAGAAGCTGCAAGAAGCAGTCTAAACATACAACATCAAAAATGATGATAAAATATCTTTTTCATATCTGACCTACAGACATGTTCAATGGTCCACCCAGAGCTTGATGGTGTTATTACTACAAGCAATGTACTCTTTAAAGTAGGGCTCTAATTCAGTCAAAAACTATCCCAGAAAATTTGAAAAGGTGGCCAAGTGTGAACTCAAAATTCACAACACTCACAAAGCACTGGCTTCAAATTTTAAGAAACAAGGTAAGGCAGAAAGAAGGTATTTTTATCATTACCCTGGGGTTCTACATGCTCTAATGTAAAGAAATGCCTAAATAATCTAAAATATACTATATTTTGATTTATTCATTTCCTGTGTTTAGAGGTATGTGTGTATGGACATGTGCTACTACCCACAAATAAAGGACAACTTCTTTCCTTCTGTTTGTGAATCACAAAGTGCTAAACTGGGAATGTCGGACTAGTGAAACTGATTTTACCTCCGGGGCTATATTGCCAACACTGAAATGTTGCTTAGCATAATATGAACTGCCTCAGATTAGTGGGTGGCTTTATATTTTTTTCCTGCTAATTGTCTCATTATTTGAGATTTAAAAAAAAAATTCTTTTCTCAGTTCCCATTCCTAAACTTTTCTAAATGCTCTCAGTGTCTGAGTGGCACATTGGATGGATAACTTTCCACATGAGTTAGTTTAATAGAGCCTTGAAACAAAACAAAGTCACATCATTCCAAATGAGATAATCACCTTGAGATGGACTGCTGATAATCAACATGATAATCATGCTGAGAGGAAGCAAGCTGCCTTGATTGAAGGCAACTCAAAGATCAACACCATAATGACTCAGAAGTTAACCAGTTCCCAGCAACCGTTATCAATTGCTGTTTGTAAAGAGCTTACTAGCGGAGTGTTTCTTTTCCCGAAGTGGTTCTGCCCCTCTTCTTCCTTACTTCAGCAGCATCATAGCTGGACACTGGAAATAAAGGTGAAAGTTGACAATACATCAATCTTCTGCTTCCTTTACTCAAGTATGAGAAAACCTTCACAGCAGAATCCCTGCTGTTCTTCCTGACACTGAGTTGGAATCCTCACATTTTGCTAATTGGGGTGAGCAGAGAGAGGCCTTAAGACAAGAACTCAGGGACTCAGTGACATTTTAATACCAAAAACTATACATGATCTACTAGTCCAAACTTTGTTTTGCCACATTAACAAAAATAAGCAAGCAGGAAATTTATGCCATCAAATATGTCTTAAGCGATTTCAAAAATAGCAATGTATTCTTGACTTCTTTGAGTACATATTACTCTGCAATTCAGTGACACTGCTTTTCTCACCGGCCTGTGAATGCCGCCTAACTCCTTAATCCCAGTGCTCGCTATGTAATTTGTTTTCAATGAATATGATGCATGCAGAAGCTTTGGTCTCTCTCTGCCTGATACAAAACAGAATAAAATTTTCTTATTGAAGAATTCTTAGAACAGAGGGAAATGAATATTCTTAGTAAAAGGTGAGATTAAATAGTATAGTTTTTGAAGGTTATAAGAGCTGTCAGAACTACTCATTCCTGTTCAACAGTGGACATGGAAATATTCCAAATATAGTTTTAAATAAAAATAGGTATATTCCAAGGACCATGTCTTTTACCCATTCTTGTTGGAGGCCTTCAGATCCAGTAGTTAGGTGAGAAAATAGGACCATCCTGGATCAGCCAGTCCCAGAGGAATGTGTAATTAATGCATATGTCATGAAACCAAAAGCAGAAAACCCACCCACATAGAACCTATTCCATAATCTTGGGACCATTAATTTTTCAGAGAAAAGTCAAATGATAGGTATGCCCTCTTGGAACTTACACATTATTGTGTTTACTAATAAGGTACCAAAGCTTGGAAGTGGGTGATGCATAAAAAGATATGCGTGTATCAAACAATAAAGTTCATGCTTTTAAAAAAAATAAATAAACCTTTTCTGAATGCCTGTAGCCCCAATGGTGCTATCCAAGAGACTTGGCAATCACCAACCCAAAAATTTAAGTTGAAAAATTTTGAATATCAAGCCAACAATCTTGAGTTTTAAGCAACTTAAAAAGCATTACAAGTGAATGACTTCTTTGTTGTGTATTCTCTGGCGACGCTGTGTATAACTGGGATCATGGAGGAAAATGCACAAAGGCGGATTGGGAATCCATAGCCAGGGCTCACATGCAAGAGCAAGGGGTCACATTTAGCTGTCTCAGCCTATTTAGCCACACTTCTGACAATAACATCACCATCCAATACATCATTCTTCTCCATTGGAAGTCTAAATTGCGACTCATAACACCTGACTGTTACATGGCATTGCATGTCATCTTTCAAGTCCAGAACAGTCAGCAAAGGAGACATAGGTAATATATTTTTTTCGGTGATGTACTCACTGTATGTCACAATTTTTTCTTTCCCGCAGGAAACAGAAGGTGGTGGGAGACAACGATGACAGGGGCACCTGTGCTTAGTTGCATATGATTCGAGGCTAGAGTTAATAGCATGAAATATATTCATCCAGTGAACTTCGGCAAATGTGGAATTTCTGTGCTTCATAATAGAAATTCATTACCACTGGAAAGGTTTAAGAATGAGAGGACATGACTGAGGGAAACTGCTTTAGAACATAACAGGCTTACAGAGCATGGGAAACACTGGGCCAAACCACAAATAACTACCGAACATTAAGACAATTTAGTAAAAGTTCATTCACACACACAAATGTGTACAGTGATTGGAAAACCTAAAATAATCCCGTACATACCCAAAGAATGTACTAATATCATTTACAGAAAAAAATGCTTAGTTTCAAATTCATATTGCAACTAGCCACAGGACTTTTGGACCTAAATAATTTCCTAAAAGTACATTATTTTAAAATCTAGCTTACAATTTATATCAATTCAATTGTAACAAGGAGACTGGTGCTAAAAAATTCATAATTTTAGTTAGAATAATTTTCAAATCGTCCAATGGAAGGAACCAGGGAGTGTTTCAAACAAGTAAAACTCACACTTTCACCTTCATATAGGAAAGTCTGCTTAACATGGGTTAGGCCTGATCCCTTTCATTTTCAGACATGAATCAGTGAAGTCGGTATTGTGTAACCTGATCATTCCCCATCTCAGATGTTTGTCCTCTATCATTCCTCTACATGATTATTGAGCATATGCCTGTGATGGACATAACAATAGAGGTGTCAAGAGTAAGAAAAAGTACATATTGTCTTGGACACTTAAGACACAATCTTGTGGTGGCAAGATTGTGTTATAATGCAAAATTAAGTTATACTGCATTCCAGGAAGGAGAGGGTCAGGATTATTGTAGCACTTACTTGGGAACTCAAGGAAGACATGGCTTACAGTAGATTCACTAGTAGATGCTGAGCTGGCGGTGGCGGGAGGGCGGGGTCAGCTCTGGACTGGTACCTATGCTACCCTAAGCTTTGTTCAAAGAAGAGGCACATGACTGGGGGAAGTGCTAAGAAGACAGTGAGTGCTCAGAAATTCTTAAATAGGAAGTACCTGTCATTGTGTATACACCATCCCACCCCGATTCAGGGAACATGATAGAAGAGGCTGAATAAGAGCTGAAAGTTGGGAGTAGTGAAATACTGATTCCTGATTATGACACAGCTGTTGTATTCAAGACTTCATGTCAGTGGCTGCTACATTCACAAGACCTATATTCTATAAGGCCAGTCAAAATTTCTTCATAGATGGAAAATATTATCTCAAGGCCCCATCTTTACTAAGGAGCTATTGGCAATTGATAGCTATTGGGAGAGGGGGAATCATTCATGTTGAGGATGTGGTCACCAGTAGGTTTCCTGTATTCTATGTGGTAGCCCCCACTTATACATGTATGGGGGCCCACACTGATGCATCTATTAGAACCCCCCCCCCATTCATGCATTGTTAAAATCCCACAATGATGCATGTATTGGAAGCACTGACTGGACTTAGTGAGTTGTCAAAACACAAGATATAAAATAAGAAAAGTAAAGTGTTGTAGAGAGTATAAGGGAAGTTGGAGGCCGGAAACAGAAGTTGGTTATATTTCATCATATTTTATTGTATAAATTACGTATTTCTCAAATATTATTTTCTTTTACTTTCTTTGAGAGCTTCATGCAGCATATTTTTATCATAATCACCTCTTTCTTAACTTCTTGAAGATCCACCTTCTTTCCTATTCATTCAATTTTGGATCCTCTATGTTTTCTTAATCTACAAAGTCTAGTCTGTGCAGTCAACACAGTCTCACAGTCTTGAAAGGTGGCCTTCCCCTGGATCACAACTTATCAGGGCAACATTCTTAAAGAATGCTGACTCTTCAAGTAGTTACCACTTGTCAATATGTTCTTTGTTATGAGTGAAGCTTCATGTCTACCTCCCCTGTACATGCCGAGATTTGGTCTGAACTGTGCTTGTGTGGGGCTTGTACAGTCTGTTACAATTGCTGTGGGTTCTACTGTGGAAGTACCTGGCTGTGTCTGGAGAATACTGTTTCCTTGTATTTATCTACCACCTCTGTCTCTTACAGTCTTTCCATCACCTTTCTTGCAATTATCTCTGTGTCTTTTTTTTTTTCCAAAGATACCTGTGAATCCATGTTTATTGAGCATCCGTCACAATACTAAGATACATATTCAATCTTTGTGTCTCTAAGTGGATGAGGAGATTAAGAAAATTTGTGGCTTATGTACAATGTAATTTTAGTGATAAAAGATATTGTTAAAATAGCATATTTTATTCATGTATACATTAAGAGAGAATTAGATCCTTTCTTTTTAGCAAAATGGATAATATTGAAAATTGTATTAGACCAAGCAAATCAGACAGAAAATTAAAGGCCATATGTTGACACATTCAAAAATTGTCATTCTGAATTTTTGTTAGTGATTTCCTAGAATCTGGGAAGAGGAGAAGTAAGGGGAGGAGGGATACTGGGTATAAAACCATGGGTAAATGGAGGAAAATCTATTGTTCTATAGCATAATAGGTTAACTGCAGTTTCTGTAAATTTGTATTTTCTACAGAAGTGTTGTTTTTAACAAAAAAATCTCAATCATTTGATCTTACCAAAAAGACCCAGGAGCCAGATGCTGGGGTGAATGTCTGTTAGCTGCGAGAGGCAGAGAAATTACCCAGTTAACCTTCCTGTCCAGCCAATGTCCCAGAGGTAAAAGACAATGCTCTTTCCCCATGCCATCTCCAAAAGACCTCCAAAGTGAATGTTCTCCCTTCTACTTCCTGTGTGTCTCTCTATCCATCCTTCTGACTTTCTCTTATTCTCTATTTTTCCTATGTTCACTCCCTGTGAACTGGTTGCTTGCTCTGCCTCTTGACCAAGGGTGAATTTTATTTAATCCTGTTTACAATACTCAAGCAAAAAGCTCTGGGATTAAAGGTGTGTGTTTGGGCTGAGCCACATCACAACTAGAAACAGGTTTTCCCAGTAAGCATCACAGTCTTGGGGCACATTGTGATCAAATATCCTGCAACAGAAGAGAGAAGATCCAGGGCTCCAGACACAAGCCAATGAATGATAAGGATATGTGAACAGGAATTGCTCTGCTATGGTCAGTATATGTTGTATGCACATATTAAAAGGCCATCTTGTGCCTCATAACTAAGTGCGATTATTATGTTAATAAATTTTAAATGTTTGACTTGAAAATGTTAACCACCCTAATTCAACCATTACACAGAGCACATACAAATCAGATCATCATTCTGTACCTCTTGAATATTTACAATTCAAATAGAAATTTGTAAAGATAAAAACTGCTGTGAATGTGACGTTTATTAGTGCCCTTGCTTTGCCTGACAGGACAACCAGTGTAGTCAATGGGGTCATCCGTGTTGTCTTTCCTTTAGCCTCTTCAGCTGCATATGGCATAAGGAGAGGGTCCAATCTTCAGACAGGGGGGATTTTCTACAGGTGGGTAGAGAAAAAGAAGCTGTGTTTGCTTCTCCATGCCTGTCCTAGGAGCCGGATGGGAGTCGGCTGCCCACCCCTTGGAGAGGGACATTCACCTGTTCCCCTTCCAGACTAGATCCATTTAGCTGCACTCTGAGTGTAGCTGTGACCTGGTGGCTGTATTATGCCCTCTCCAGCACCTGGACCTGCCTGTGGCTTTACTTCATACCCCCTTAAATCCCTGAGTCTTGAGAGGAAGAAATGTAATGTAGCTGTCTCATTTAAGGTTGAGCATTACCTGAAAGCTTCATTCCTGTTTGCTAGCTTGCATAGTGCTGGAAAATGCTATGCATGCTACTGTAGGAGAAAATTCAAAATCATTCATACTCCTGTGAACCCCGTGAATAAAAATAGTGTCTACCCTGCCAAGATATGTCCACTGGAACAGTAGTAACATGAAGATCATGGAAATAACCAAGCACTTCAGACTGTATTTAAGTCCCACTCCATAAGATGAAAAACATTGCTGGACAAAGTACCTCTGGTGAGAAAGATTATAGGTTTTAGGAGAGAACCTACTCTTATTCTGCTAAATGGGTAACCTGTTAAACTGACCCCTAATGACTTATCATTCAACATTATCAGAGAAGCTTCTATTTGTCTTAGACTCTCCCCTAATGAGCCAAGATACAGAGACTAAGGAACTGATAGAAGGGATGTGTGTGTGTGTGGGGGGGGGGGTATTTCAGGTAGGAAAACAAATAATCTCCTGAAAGGACTGAGCAGTTTATTAGCAGCAGTAAATGGGAGGATTGTGGTGGGAATGGGGGGAAGAAGGCATCTTTGGCTCAGGAAGGCAGCAGGTACAAATCCCAGTTGTGTGATCAGAGAGAGAACTGTGCATACCAACAAAGAGAGAGGGTGATGAAAAGTTGACTAGCACTCAGCTGTTGACCAAGATCATAGAGTCAACGGATGTTATTGGGCACTCTGGACACCCTAGGTCAATCTCTTCACTTTTCAGGTGAAGAAGCAAGCTCTGAGGGGTTAAAGACTAGGCCAAGGTGACATTGCTAATGAGTGGTGGATCTGGGATCAGAGCCCAGGGCTCCTAATTACCCTTTTAATGCTTTTCCAACACACCATGCTGATTCTTTGTATCTGTGCTAATGAGTAGATCAAGATGCTGTGAAATTAGCATAATAATTATTTGTATATCAATACCGCATTTAAAATGGTGCAATGGAACATAGCTTATTCTTCACAATCCACACTTGTAAACTGTCAATGTATTAGTCATAAAGAAATAAATAATAACTGGGTTTTCATCATAGAAATGTACAGACTAAAACCAAAGCCTGAGATATGTAGAGTTAATACTAATTTTGTCTTGATGGATTATAGATTAATTGCATTAATTCTTCAGTATAGTCAATAATTTTAATGCTGTGTCCTAGGCATTAGGATAGGACTAAAAGGCTTCACTTTAGAGAACAAGATACAGTAACTCCTTCGGTGAGTTTAGAATCCAGTGCATATGGACCATATTTTGTTTTGTATTTCCATGTATAAATGAGCAGGTGTTTTCATGTAAAGCCTAATAGAAAGAATGTGGGGTTTCTGGGCAGAATTCTGGAAGAATACCTCTCCTAAACTGACATTCAAACCAGGTAATCATTCTCAGCTGAGGGTGGCTAGCCATGGAGGGTAGAGAGCAGGAAAGGGAGGAAATTACAGTTGTTGTTTAATTAGACCACTGTTAGGTCTTCAAAGTGAAATTACCTGGTGTTCTCCTGTGACAGATGACAGTGCTATGGAGAGTTGGTGATGAAATCCAGCCACTGAATTACACTGAATTACAAACTGCATTTGTTCTTAGGTGCACAGTGATTTACTATAATAATGATCATCCATTTGCAGGACAGCTGAGAGTTTCTTAGTAGCTTGATTGCTCTTGGCATTGCTTTATTAGTCTAGGAAACAAGCAGCACATTTGCAACCCTTCTTAGCTTGTACCAGCTACACAAGTCCTCTCTCACAGAAGTCTGTCATTTAAGACCTGTTTGTCATCTCATCTCTAGATGTTTTTCTTTTCTTTTCCTTTTTCTTTTTTTCTTTCTTTCTTTCTTCCTTCCTTCCTTTCTTTCTTTCTTTTTCTGCCAGTTTTCTAACAACATACACAATTATTTTAATTAACATAAGCATGGAATTTCAAGTTCATATGAACCACTGAGTCTTGAGGACAGAGTGGGTATTTTTGATCGATGCTCCTAGGAGAACTCAGTTTCCCATAATCTCTTTCTTAAGAATTACACTAACATCTATATCCAACCACTCATCTGATAACACTCCAAAGCCTTCACTGAATTGCACCAGATGAGAACCTAATGGTGTTGACTATTTCCAGATCACTGAAGAAATCAGCTCTCATCTCTGTTGCTGATACTTTTCAGCTCATCCATCTTGAAAATGTCTATGGGATGAATCTGCTGGAGCTTCAGAAATGAAATTCCTAGGCCTGGATTCTTTCACACAGCCATTTTATATACAAAGATGAGAATAGCAGAAAGGTCATTTCCAAAGAAAGTGACATTTATTCTGTATTCACTGAAAAGCCAGAAGAATTTTCTCATTCACCCGTACCCATTGAGCCCTGCATCTCTCTCAGAAGAGGTGAAAAAAGGCTGTGCCTATCTACTCCAGCATCAGAGTCCAGGCTCAGACCTGTCTGAAAGCAATGGTTTCTTTCAAGGCAAGAGCTTGCCAGTTTCATCAGAGGCCTTATGTTGTATAAATTCAAGCTTGCATGATAGGTTTTGTTTACTTTGATCATATAGCTAAGCTATGCCTACCTCCTTTCTCAGTTGCATCTTCTCTAAATTTATCTTTCACTGCTTTCTTTCACAAGGCAAGGGAATAGCTGCATGGACTAATGAACATACATATAGACCCTATATATGAATGACAATATATGATATCCATTTATGTAGTCGTATATGTGATTATCTTTAGATATGCCATGCTATACAAACTGATAGTTCTCTATAGTTTAAAAGAAAGAAACTAAAATATAAGTTAATACTATTAGTTAAAAAATAAAAACCAAGTATATCTAAGTAAAGTAAAATCAAAGGCATTTCTCAAAAGTCATACTGCCTTATAGCTTTGATCATATTTGTAATAAGATCTTTAATTAGAATGTTGGCTAAGCAGACTACCTGAGCTATTCATCATCAAATACCACAGTAACACTGAGCAACTTCTACATAGCTGTTTACAGAGATTTGAGAGTCAGTGCTTTTCATTCACAGAATGTTATGGAGAGTAAGGGGCATGGGTTCTTGAACAGAGAAAGGAGGGGAAAAGCCAAGAGGAAGCTTAGTTACTTAGTAACTTTTGTCTCACATAATTAGCATATGTATATAGTCTTTGCCTCGATTGAATATTTTATAATTAGAATACTATTTTGCTGAACAGTTAGTTATGGCACAGGTTCTGTATCCATCATGACTACACCAATGACTAACTCTATATTTGACTAAATTACTGAAGTGCTTTGTATTTTCCAAAATTACACGTATAAAATTAATTCCATCTCACTCTCTACCTTCTTGTTTTATTGTGAGAGTAAATGAATTAACACAGGTGAAGAAATCATAACAAACTCTGACATACAATAAGGACTCGTTATTGTGGACCATTAAGGAATGCCCCATCAGAGGAAATTCAGGTCACTGTGAAATTGAAAAGTTTGGAAGGTGAGAGACCATGTTGTTAAAGTTAGGGCTGAAGTGGAACTGTAAATCTAGCTGTTGAAATAATAAACAGAGTAATTATTGGCGAATTAGCAGCAAGGCGTATGGCATTACATTTAAGACTTGAACCTTGCTCCAACTACTTTTAACTTCTTTAATGTTTAAGACCTATAAATGTCAGAGCTCACTAATTTCTTTGGCTTTCAATAAATGCCAGTGACTTTGAGAATTGCTGTCCCTTTAGCTTATCTGGCAAGAGCACAAGCTTAAAGGGTATCCAAGAGGGCAATGATGGCCCATTCTCTTCCCAGTGGAAAATGAGGGTTATTGAAGACAGATAGCTTCTCAGGCTACAGGAGTTCTGGGGACCTTTCGCATGGAGCCATCAGAACTAAGTCACACAGTGGGTTTTCCAAGGACAGAGACGACACAACCCTTGTCAATTAAAGAATATAAAGAATATAAAGAATACCCCAATCACTAGCAGAAATATGTTGGTAGGCGCATACATTTAATTCCTCTGTAATCCTTATAGGGCAAATGTATCTAATAAGGTGTTCTAAATATCCAAAGCATATCTCATTTGGTTCCCCTCAGAGGTGATTTAAATATTTCAAATGGAAATCTTTCTAACAGAAGTGGAACACATCTGACCGGACACTCTGGAGAAGAATTTTGCCTTAATAATACAAGATCATCACTGTGGATATCAATTATTGAACTCTGCTGTCATAGAGGGGGCTACTGAGGTATGAAGGACTGTTTGCCTTGCCCTAAATGACCCCAGTGGACATTCTTTTTAATAGCTTTTATGTTTCTTGCTTGATGGATAGGCAGTTTAGTTTTTCTCTCAATAGCATAGCCCTGTCTCTTCTTGTATTGGATTAGACATCAAGAAAAAAAATAGATTGCACAATTTCACACCAACTAAAGTAATTAGATTCATTTTGTTTTCTTAAAACTATTGTCTTATGAACATACAGTAACTGTTAGTAACTCATGTGTTCAGCATCTTTATTTTGTCCTCTGACACATTTTTGCAAAAAGAAGGGAGAAGCTGGTTTCAGAATTTCCTAGTTTGGCATAGAGTAGTACTTAGCAAAGTGTTGGTTAGGTAAAAATCGTGAGAAGGGCTTGAGAGGAGGATGGTGACACCTTGACTAAGGACATATGTAAACACACATATATAAATACACAAATATAATTTTTAAAATATTTTTATTTCTGTAAATATTGTCTGCTAAATACTGTACCATTAAAGGTGTTGGTGGTACAGAAAGAAACAAATTGTACCTTTTTTTTTTTTTTGCCTGAAGCTTACACCTTGTAGATAGAAAAGACACACAAAATCAGGAGCAAATAAAGGAACAGGATGGCTTCAGAATATGACTTTTATGATGAAACAAGAAAGGGTGGTGAGGTAACTGAGGAAGAGGAAATGGTTCAAGCTGGGAGAAAAGACGATTATGTGAACTCACCATTCAGTAACCTGAAAGAACCAAGGAATTTGAAAAACTCCCAGTGAGTCCCTTTAGGCCCAAAATATAATAAAATAAAAAAGCTGGGGAGTTAGCTAGAGTGTTTTAGGAGGGCAGGGCTTTAAGTCTGTAGCGTACACTGGTCACAGAGAAGAGGGAGGAGAGTGGGCAAGAGTGGGAAGATGATGTGCCTTTGCTACACCAACCGCTACATATTGTCTAGGAAGAAAGAAAAAAACATGACTATGAAGAAGTGGTAGAGATTGGGAACAAGGCTCTGAGAAGGGACTGAGAAATCCATGAGCATGTCAAAGTAGCAAGTGGTGTTCTGTGTCAGTGCTGATGTAGAGAGCAAGGGCACAGAGCATTTGAGGGAGCTAACTTCTGTAATAGCATGAGCTGTATGGTAAGAGCAATGCTTTTATTCAGCATCACATTTTTTTTTTCCTGATCAGCATGTATTCCTATTTCCAGGGCTGTCAAGAGTTAATCACTGCAAATACTTTGGAATTCAGTCAAGGTTTTCTACACATAAATTTAAGCTGTGGTTAACTATAGCTTTGAATTAGACTCACCTGATGCTTAATGATACAGCTGCCCAGACCCCATTCCAGATGAATTAAATTGGAATCTGTGGGTAGTTGGGCCTAAGGTGATGTGTGTGGATCTGATGTTCACACTACTCCCAGCTGAGAATCATTACCCTCGAGCAGGTGTTCACAACCTTGACTGCACATTAGAATCACTTGGTTAAGCTTCAAAAAATAACCCATGCCCAGGCCTTACATTGGATCAATTAAGTAAGAATATCTGCGGGCTGAAGACCTGAACACTGGTATTTAAAAAAAAAAAACAAAAACAAAATTAACAAAACAAAATGAACATCTTAGAAACCCTGCCTAGGGCTACAAAAATAAATGAAGCAAGACCACTGTCTTCAGAGTTTGTTCTCTAATGGGGAATCTATGAGTATGTGCAATACAGTAATGAGGTCATAACAACAAAAATAAAAAGCATAGGAGATGTCCAGGAGAGGGGCATGCTATAGTGTCCTAGCTGAACAGGCTTCTTTGGAATTCTCCTTGTTTTAGCACTGAAATTCTGAGTTCAGGGGAACCTCGAAATCTCTTGCAAAACCAGAATGGTTAGGTCCTTTCATATGAAGGTAGATGTTCTTGAGAAGGACTTGGAATGGTAAACGAAGCTTGAACAAAGAGTTGTATTATACTTTACCTCATCACAGAGGCTGCAGAGACAGGTGACCATCAACCAAGAAATCCGGTGCTGTGACTTAAGGCAGAAATGGGGTCTGCTTCAGGCAGTGGCAACAATATGATGTAAGTACCAAATAGAAAGGAATGTAGAAACAGAAGAACTCTGGCCTACTGTGAAAGGCTATGGAAGTTAGGCTGGAAGGGTTCTAGATTGCAAAGGGCCTCTTCGATATACCTAAATTTGCCTTTTATCTCAGGCATCTAAGGTTATGGGTAATGTTATGGTGGAGAACATAGCTGTGATTTTTCTGCGTTTGGAAATTTGTTTTAGAAGAGCCTTGGAGAACGCTCTGAGGTTATGTGCTTATTCCCTTAGAGCTTGCACACTCAGTCAGGGACTAATTCATTTAACCCCTCTCACCAAGCTGGGCTCATTAGAAAAATATAGGGGTCACACTTTCACAGTGCAAAATTTGGATGAAAGCGTTTTTCATTACTTGTGAACATGATTGACATGAAACAGCCTAGAAAGTTGCCTAGTACTCAGATGTCAGAATCTATGAGAATCTGGAGTCCACTTGGGCTTCACCACATGGCCTTACAAAGTTCATCAACCTGAGTCTCAAAGTAGCAGCTGTAAAGTAAAGAACAGAGTTTGCTCCCTGACTGAGACACTGCTGGTAAGATTAATGAAGTTTAGTTTGAAATGCTTCTGTACTTTTAGAATTTTCCCACATGTGTTTCTTCTATTTTACAAAGTATAATGGGACTACAGAAAAATAAAACATAACCTTTTTCACAAATCTAATCCCTTGCTGAATATTATGACTCAGGTCTTAAATGTTTCCCAAAGGCAACGTATTGCAGGCTTAGTCACCTGTCAGGGTGCTTTTGAGAAGTGGTAGACCATTTAAGAGGTGAGGCCCTGTAAAAGGAAGTTGGAGAAAAACTGGTGAGATTGAGAGCCTGGAAAACACAGTGTACTTGTTCTTGCTTTCTTGCTTGCTAGCTTCCTCTTTAGCTCTACCTCCTTCTCTCCTTCCTTCCCCCTCCCCCAATCTCTTTTTCCCTATTCATTACCAGACACTGTGATGCAAGCTGTTCTTTTCTACCATGCACTCCCAACAATCATAGTTTGCCTCACCAAAGATACAAACGTCATATAGTCATGTGACCATGGACTGAAAACTCTGCTTATGTGTGAATGTGTGCAGCTGGGTGTACGTAATTTTATCTTCTGTATGTTCTATACTATCTCTGGTATTGGCTAGACAAACTAAGTTAGAAGGACATTGGGAAACATGATAGAGGTGCTTGTATGTCACACTTGTTAGTGGAAGTTGTCTTTAGCCAGATAAAAATACTAAACTTTAGTGTACACCTGGGATACTGATTCATTGTTAACTGTGCCTCCAGGTTTCTCTGGATGCAAATTCTCTCTAGACTTTTGGAAGCTGGCTTAGAGAGATTAAGTTTGGCTTTAAAACTCACAGTTTTCCATAGCTACCACTTATGTCTGACATTTGATTTCTAGCTTTTTGGTTTTTTTATTTTATTTTACATCTTCTGGATAGATTTTAGAAAGTTTCCTACCTACTCTTGAATTCTAGGTTTGATTTGTGTTGTGATACCCTTACATTTCTTTTTCCAATCGAGTTCACTGCAAACAAAAAATACACACCGAGGCCCACTGCTGTGGCATCAATTTCTAAAGAACTATGTGGAATCAAGTGGACACTCAATAAATATTAAGCAAATTAATGAATCATTAACACATTTGATCTTAGAGTCTATGACAAGCTACTATGGATTGAGAACTTGGAGAAAGCTTGGGATATTTCCCTTTTAAGTTTTGAGTTGGTGGAAAGTACAGATGAGACCTAAGATGTACTATGTGGAAGCAATAATGATTGTCCATAGTGATCCTACCAAGCATTAGTCAACTAACTTTTTTAGCTGAAGACCATCAGGCTACTGGGACCTCCCCTTTAAGAGTACTAGTGTGGCTTCTTCATCTGATGCGTAGTTTATCTGTGAGTAACAGTGATTAGACATCACACAGGTGTTAATCACAGTACCCCGGAAGAGACCAGCCAAGAGTGTGGAATGAAGACTAGGGAGTGTTGCCTTCATTTTTCAAAGACATCAGGAGAAGTGGAGAGAAGCTCACATTTATTAAAGGTCTATGAACTACCAGAACTTGGGGGTTGGGGTGGGCATGTGTCCATCCTTGTATTCATTTGCCTTCTTCCTTTCATTCTGTTTTGCTTCTTCATTCCTGCCCTTTCTCTGCTCTTCTTTTTTATTATATTTCTTCCTGTCAATCTTTCTCCACTTTCTTCCTCCTCTTTATACTCCCATTTCTTCTTGTCCACCATCCAAAATTAGCAACTTACCACTCCTAACCATCATGCAGGAGGTTGGAAGACATTTCTCTATCTTAACAGCAATTAAAAAGTTAAATAAATGGAAAGATCCAGATTTCTTCTTAGATTTATTAGAAGAGAAGCTATAGATAGTCCTTGGACTGCTAATATTTCAAAACAGGTACATATGGACAGTCACAACTTACTAACCTGAACATCCTTGGAAAAGAATACCAGGAACCATAAATGAGAAAATAATCAAAGGCTCAGAGGAAACAAGTTTGAGAGTCAGCAACTATAAGTGACTCCACCAGAGCAGAGACCCCACACCAAGAACTTCATCAAAATCTCACAGTATCACAGGAAAACACAATTTTTCCCTTCAGTGGAGAGAAAGGAACCATTTTGATATAAGTAACAACACTCTATTCTCAACAAGACCTGCTATCCGAAGAAGTGAAAATGTACTGGGTTTTCTCAGAGTCTAACTGACCTGAGAGAAGGAAAATACCTAACCACAGGCCATTAAAACTTTTCTGTCCTTCCCATGATGAAGAGATACAAAGACGTAACTGACATTTGAATCAACAAATTACTATGAGGATGAGGTTTAGTCACGGTGTTATTAAATTATTTCCTTCTCCAAGCACCATCACACTGAATTTAAAAAACACAATTTGGAGAGACTGAAAATATCAAAGCGAAACTCATAGAGGGTACAGATCATTCACTGTTCCATGTGTCCTGAATATACATGCAAAAAGTGTACCCACATTCCATCTGAGCCTCAGGAGCTATGCATCACTTTTAGCTTTTGCACAGTCAATGCATCTGAAGATCTGAGAGCTTAAGTGATGTGCCCCACATCACTTAAAGCTTCTTAAGATGGATGTTGAGATTGTGGAGAATGATAGAGAGTTTTTGAAATGATATCTATCCACTAGAGCTCTCCCATCCATTTGGAAGCCACTGGAAATTGGTAGCCATTTCAATATGCACTCATGGTAGCTAAATATAACTTCTTTGAGAATAAGAATTTATTTCATCAGTGTGAGACATAATTTATGAGTTATCGAGGCAGGTAAGGCTTGTAGTTATCATGTTGGACTGGGCAGATGCATAACACTTCCATTGTTGCAGAAAATTCTATTGGGTAACACTTGTTCTCTATTAGTAGACCTGGAAAAAGTAACCAATTTCCTCCACAGTGAAGTCCAAGCTACATGTACAGGGGAGAAGCCTCGTTTTTACCCTCTTCCCATATCTAAGAAGGAGCTGCTCTTACAGCATCTTTTCTATTTAGCTAACCAGGCATTTTATAGGGGAAGCTGGATCTCCTGCTAATAACTGTTCCCATGCTTCTTTAATCCAGCCTTTCTGGATAAATAAAGAAAACCATACAGCCCATATTCACTCTGTTTTTTCCTGCAGCCACTTAGACAGGATGGAACTTGTTCTTTTTTTTCTTATTTTTTTTCTTGTATAGCTTGTAATAGTAAAGCTTATCCAATTTATCATTTTCTTTCCTATGGATGGATGGATAGATAGATAGATAGATAGATAGATAGATAGATAGATAGATAGATTTTTAGTATCCAATTTAATATGGTAGAGCTAGTGTCAATTTTTTGTCCAAAAGCTCTGGCCATTTTGTCTTCAGAAACCTATATTACCGACCTTTAGCATGCTCTCCTGGTGCCAAGACACAAGGAAACTTCTTGTGTTCTCCCCCATACCTATGTACTCTGTTTACCCCATAGCTGCTTGCCAGTGTTCATGACCTCCTCCTAGCCTTTCTCTTTTACTTTGGGACTCAAAAGATTATGTACTTCCCCCACCCACTCATCCAAGAACTCTCCTGCTTGGTGAGGAGGCACAAGTAACCTACATATGCTCTCCTCTATGACTTTCTCTTCATTCCCATTGCCTAGAGGCTGCTTCATACTTCAGGCCCAGCCTAGCCAGACATCTAGTTCTCTGTCCCAGCTTGTTGAACCCACCTGACCTTACCTAACTTATATCATTTATAATCCCCATATCTACGCCTGGTCTCACAACCAAGGCCCAGTCCCAGACTGATGAACCTTACCCATACCGTTCCCCACCTATAGGTTTAGACCAGGTGGCACATCCCATGCAAAACTCAACTTCTTGTGTCCACATCAGGCACACAAACAACAGATGTCCACAAGCCTGGGTCATCCTGCAAAAACAATAAGAAAGGTTAAGGCTTTATTTCCTCCCACAACATCCAGTCATTCAATGAAAATGTGCTAACCAAGGGCCATGCATAGAGATAACCTAGACCCTTTGCTCAGATGTAGCCCATGGCAGCTCAGCTTCCAAGTGGGTTCTCTAGTAAGGGGATCAGGGGCTGCATTTGACATGAACTCAGTGGCTGGCTCTTTGATCACCTCCCCCAGGGGCAAGTGCATCCATACCAAGCCACAAAGGAAGACAATGCAGCCAGTCCTGATCAGACTTGATAGGCTAGGGTCAAATGGAAGGGGAGGAGGACCTCCCCTATCAGTGGAGTGGGGGAGGGGCATGGGAGCAGAAGAAGGAGGAAAAGTGGGATTGGGAGGGGATGATGGAGGGGGCTACAGTTGCAATACAAAATGAATAAACAATAATGATTAAAAATTAATTAATTAATTAAAAGAAAATACTCTCCAGTAATTCAAGACATTCAGGGAACATGCAAAGAAACAACTCAAGGAACTTAAAGAGAATAAACATCCAAGTGATACCCAAGAAAACAAGCATATGGGGTGGAGGAAATGATGAATCAACCCTCATTATCCATATTTAAAGACTGAGACAGAGTGAACCCCTGAGGTTAATGCAGACAAAGATTACATATAGATTAGGCAATGGAAGATCTGTCTTTCAAGAGAAGGTTCTGAGTTCCTGATCTAGAGTTTGTCAATTGTGAGGAGAGGTGTGTAGGTATTAGGCTATCTAAAGGAACTCTTAAACGCTCTCTGATTTTCCAAAAATAGTCTTTCATAGCAAAGTTGTCCTTTGTGGAGAGTAAAATAAGAAAAAAATTGTATGTGGGATGTGTGTGTGTGTGTCAGAAGGCGTGCTTAAAGCAAGCAGCCTGGTATCTCATTATCGTTTTGTTGGCTTTGCTTATCATATTTCATTTTATGCAGCTTTGTGACAAGAAAGCTGTCATGGAGAATTGTTAGGGTAGTGGAGAACGGTCAGTGTTTTGAAGAGCCTCTCCTCTTCTGAGGACAAGGATGGGGAAATATAGAGTCTCAGAGAAAGGCAGTGGAATGCCCTTAGAAGTTAAAATGTTTAACCAGCTCACCTGCCACCCCTTTAGGGTTTCCTCTAGTGACTCAGATTTCTCTGACATGACAGTTAAAAACAAAGCAAACACCGAGAAGACAGACTGCCTCAAGGAAGTTAAATGGAGCTGTGAAGAAAGTTTCTGACAACCTTATCAGTGACCCTGGCTTCCCAATGTCCTCAAAGCCCCCAATTTCCAAAGATGAGAGAGGTAGAAAGTCAAGAGTTTCTGACTGAAAACTTAGAGCAAAACTCAAACCCCTTCACACATTTTCATTCCATTCAGGGCTCTGGCTCTCATATGGAGTTCTGTGAGATTCTTCCCCCTGTTAGAACTGAAGACCAGATTTGGAAACACTACAATAAAACTAACTCAAATTCCCAAGGCACAAAATGCAGGAGCAGACATTTATTTCCTCTTCAAAACAGCAGAGACTTTCTATAAATTTAGCTTCTGATTAGAAAACTTCTTACATTGGAAAATTTGAGCAATGAAATTTCAGTAATAAGCCCAATACAGGTCTGCTTGAGGTCGAATGAAATTTAGATGAAAAATCCAGGATTATCAAAAAGAATGTACAGAACTTCAAGTTTCTGTTCATTCAAGGTCAACGGGTTGGATTCTTTCATGTTTTTTTTTTATTTTTACAGCAGCACATAATTTCTGTTTCTAGTTGGCTCTCTGCATTTTTTGGAGCAATAAATTTTGGTTGCAAACGGAACTTTACTTGCAATCAATTTGGTACGTTTCCCTGTCTGAATATTTCTACAGCACTTATCACTTTAGCCAGCTTTTGAGTATAGAAAACCAATAGAAAAACAGAAAAAATAAGAAATATCTAAAAGCCTTCTAGTAAAATTTGTACTAGATTATTCTAATGTAATCACTTAACTGAGAATGAGGGAAACTGAGGCACAAGGATGGAGGCAGTAGTGAACAGTTCTCATTTTACTCATCTTCCTAAAAAATTCTAAGGCCATGTTTTTTTAAGCACCTACTTCCAAGTATATTTTATCACTGATTTCACAATTCTCTTTTAACAGTGGCTGGGAAGGCAACAATATACTGTTCCTCTTCTTTTCATTGTTTGCTGCCTTGCATTCTAGTGTGATTACTCACTCTTCATAATAACGTGGGGAATTACTTAAGGGCAGTAATAGTGCTCTAAGCTGTGTTTCTCTATCACACACCTGACACAAATATTCAATTGAAAATTAGCATAAGACATATCAATCAGAACAGCCAGTTGCTGAAGACCTCTAATTTTCAGTGAAGAAACCTCCCCCACTTTGTTCCTTTAGGGGGGAGTTAGCAGAAACTTGTAGAAACTAGGATTAAACCTAAAAAGATTTCTTACCCTCTAAGATTTTTCTGAAATATGTGCTGTCTCCACAGTCCTGCTTGTGAGAGACTTACCCTTTACTCAGGCCATATTGACTAAAAGGGAAGGGTTCCCCAGAAGGGATTTATGGCTGAAAGCTTCCTTAATTATAGGCTAGTATAATAAGTCCTTCCAGTGTCTTAATGATTGGGGAATTAAGAAGTTCCTTAATAGAAATTGACAAGATCCATTGTCATTGCAAAAAAGGTTCTGTTATGGTCTGGAGTACCCTGCCAACCATCCCAGGATTTAAGGTTCCCCAAAGGCTCATTAACATCTCAGACCATAAGGTCTCCAAAGGAGACACTAATGGCCCACCTCGTTATGATCTGAGGATAATGACTGTATGACATCCGTCTCCACCGAGAAGATAATGGCTTTGTAAAAACTGTTATGATGTCAGCAGCAGAAGAAATCTCATTTGCACTTTATAATCTTTGGTTTCTAATATGCCATAGTTTCTAAATTATACTGAAATTATTTTACAAATCAGGCTTAATAGAGGCAATGTAATATGCTCTGAAAAATCAAAATACTCTCTTAAAACAGCTGTTAGTATCCTTATGGTAGTGCATCAATGAAGAATAAGATTAGTAATGTTCTCACAGACCTGAAATACTTATGAGTAATGGAACAAGAATCAAGGGCTTAAATTTCCCTTGATTTACATACTCATTACTCCTAGGAGTGAGAAGGAATCTTGTTTTTAGACTGTCTCAAAACAAAGGAAAACACCTATTGTAATAATAATACTGATTGGAGTGATGATTACCATTCTCTACTGAGTACTTACTCGTCATCATGTTCTATGCTGAGTAATTTTTATCTCTCCAAAATCATATGTGAGGTAGACATGAGACTACCATACTGATGAGACAAGAGCATGCGGACTGGCTAAGGATGTCATCCTTAATGTCTAAGTTACATAGAGCCAAGTGAGATTGCCATCCTGACACTAACTCTAAAATTGTGCTATAGGAAGGGTGACAGATTTTAGAAGTAGGGCAAACAGGTTTCTGCTTGGTTGACAAATAGCCGTATGAACTTCAGCAATTTTTTTCAACTCTGGACATTTTGAACTTGAAGGCATTCTTTAGTTCCATCATTTTAATTGACAAGGAATTCCCAATATGAGTGAAGAAACCAGAACTCCCACAATGTCCTCATAGTCATGATCATTGGTAGTGCCATCATAGATTTCTGATCAGTGTGCACAAATCACTTTCCCTTTTGGTACTCAACTGTTGATTTAAAAATAACTGTGCAGTTCATAAAAAGCATATATGGGAAAAGCATCTCCCATTATTGTTTAACTGTGTAAAGCATACCCAAACCATTTTCCAATCAATTTCTATTTGGCTTTAAACAAGGGAGAAATGGAGATGAGCTTAAAGAAAAATCTATTAGTCAGTGTTAGTGCAGCTTTTTATAGCTTTAAACATTTTCCTGACTATAAACATAAGAAAGAAAATTAGCATTTTAAGAAGATTTCTCTATTGGATTGTATTTAATAACAAACCAGCATAAAACAGAGGATTATATAGTAATAATTAAAAAATAAAATTTGTGATACTGTTTCAGTCATGAGCTTTGCTAGCTCTTGGAACTCCAGATGCAATACCCAAGTTCTCCCACTAGAGGGTGAATTGTTCCTGATGAAGAAGACCTCAATGTTTGGGGAGGGGGACAGAGAAAGCTAACAACTTACATTATCAGAAACTCCCTAGATATAGTCAGAGTGACTTTGTACCATAACACTCATCCTCAATAAATATTTACAGGACAGAGAGTGCTAGAAGGAAGTTCTGAATATCCAGTCCCCATGGACGTTTAACCAATTGTCATACAGTAAGACTTAGGTTATGTGTAAAAAAAAACTGACCATGTAACAACATAACAGTATGGTATCTCAACTGCATCAGGATGAATTAAGATAAAGCTTTTAGCAGACAGTGG
Source organism: Pachyuromys duprasi (assembly GCA_028658305.1). Taxonomy (NCBI): domain Eukaryota; kingdom Metazoa; phylum Chordata; class Mammalia; order Rodentia; family Muridae; genus Pachyuromys; species Pachyuromys duprasi. Next base: position 76,331,880 of record CM053765.1, on the reverse strand, counting down.
GATAACTATGAATATCTGAGGAGAATGTACCAAACATTTATGGTCTCTAGAATTGTCTGGCATTCATTGCATCTTACACAAAGCATGATAATTAGGAAACAATTATTTCAGGCATAAACACTCTGCAATTGTTCAATTTTTAAAAAGGGAATGTGATGTATAGCTGACAAGATCTCCTTCGCTGTTGGTCTCTTGTGTGTTCTTCTGAGCTCCAGTGACATTGACGTCTCTAAATGCTGCAGGCTACATATAAAAGGATTAGAAGCACCATATTCAAAAGTTGGCCACTATACTTATACATCCTGTAAACCTAGGCTTTTAAAAAAAGTAAAAAGCTAGTTGCTGGTGTCATGGCAAAAGTGATATGCTTCAAAGAATCTCCCTCTGTTTCCAGCTATGGCTTTCAAGCAGGCTTGGTGTGCACAGAATATAGGCATCACTTTTTAGTCCACTCAGGAGAGAACCATGAGGCATTAAAACTGAGCAGAGAGAAGGCCAACAGTTCAAAAGAGGCATAGTATTAACCAAAATAAAATGCAGTTCAAATGTTGGTTCCAACAGCTTCCTAACTTTCCAATATTTCCAGCTGGTCATATCTTAAGGAGATTTCACAGGAGACTCTATAACATAAGTTATATTGTTAAACGGTGAATATAAATTACACTGCTGTATTGCCATGCGGAGCAGACTAAAGAAAGGAGTACCCCCTTGTCCCCAACTCACAAATGTTTAAGTGTCCTCTAAAATGCTTTCCAGGCTAAGTCTGGTTCTCTCGTTCTGTAACAAGGAGAAAGGAACAGCAAACAGGAAAGGCAGTTAAAACTTTGCACCCTTTGAAATAGCTAAGGGTAAGCTATTTCCAACAGCGGTAACTATTGTTTCTTCCATGGTATGAAACTGCCTACTGTGGGAACATGAAGCTAGGAGCTCATCTATGAAGAGATGCTTTCTGCCTGGAGCTCTCAATCAATTAGCAATTCCGGACAGGTGATTCTCCATTTTGCTGAGTATTGTAACTCCCTGATTTGATGATGTCTTGCTATCTTTCTGCTACTTGGTATTTTTTGGTCTCTTAGTTTTCCTTGTTATAAGGTTAACAAACTCACACATTTGAAATTGAAAGCCCACAGTCATCATGGATCATTGTCCATATGGAACATGCTATCTGTCCACACAATATATTCAGGCATGGAACAGTTTCTGATACATTACTATGAACTATAACTTGGAATGACATAGACAGTTCTCTTGCTCACACATGTGTACACACATGCATGTATATACATATATATGTAAAATAAATCCTCATTGTTCATATATTCCATACTTATGCTTTTTCCACCTATTTGAATTCCCAAATAAATATTGATATGGTTACTGGTCATTTGCAGACAGATACTAAGGGGGGAATTTTAAGTCTTCCAAGAGAACAAGATGTTCCCAATGGGACTAGATCCAGGTTACATTCTGCTTTTTTTTGTTTCAGATACAGACTATAGAGAAATAGTCAGTTTGTGGTCTGTTAAATGTCACTTTTTTATTGTTATTTTTGCATAATTTATTGGTGATTTAGCTGTGTAAATTTTGGTTGCAAGCCTAGCCTTTAGGGCTGAGTCGTTTCCCCAGCCCATTTTTCCATGTAAAATGGCCCATGGAGTAGAATGGAAGTGCTGTCATCAATGCAATAAGGCTCTGGATAAGTAACAAGGGCATTGGTCTTGTGGGTCTGTGGTAAAGATGGTCAATTTTAAGTTGTCAACTTATCAAGAATAAGCCCTGCCTACAGAAGTGGCATCTATAAGGTGGTATTGAGAGAAACTTGGGGCATTAGCTATGGCAATGTGTTGGAATCTTCCTTCAATGGTGCTGGCTCCATACAGATGTCTGGGTACCTAGGCAGATTTTAACAGGCAGAGCAAGAGTGATGGTGTTTCTCAGAAGCAGATTAATTTCCTAGCATGTGCAAGGCTCTAGAGTTGTCCTCTAGCCACAAAATAGAGAAAGAAAAAAGTGATTCTCTCCATCCTCCCATCTCCTTCCTCTGCTCGTCTCTCCTAGAAATGAGGCATTCTCCCTCTTACTTCTCATAAGTTTGACCATTAGAACTTCAGCCTCTGAAGCATTGGAGGCCAGAACTTTATACCAACAGCTCTCAAGGTCTCAGAACTACATGCTTACACTGAGAAGTACCCAGTCAACTTCCTAGGTTTTCTTGGTGCCCTTGCTCTATAGAATCTGATTAATACCTGCAGCAAAAGTAGTGTTGAATAAAGTGACTGTATATGTGGTCATGTGTTGATCAGTTAACCCAAAGGAGAGCAGAATCTAACCAGACCTCAACCTTGCATTTCCCCTAGCAGCATCTGTTCAATTAGTACTCATTCATTCACTAGCTGTAGAGACGTTACGGCACATAATATTGGTGGATAATGGGAGCAACGGTCTCCCTCCCTCATGTGTTGTGTGTATGTATGTCTACAAAGACAGAGAAAGAGAGAAACAAGTGGGTGAAGGGAGAAAAAAATCATAGCTGTGAATACTGTCTTTGTGTTTCTCCTGAGATGATATTCATCCCTACTAACAAGGGCAAAGGCATTTATTTTAATTTTAGCATTAAAATCAAATTTAATTGAAGCAGATCAAGTACTCTGTAAGTGAATGGGAGGAAAAAAAATTCCCTAACAAAGGCTGTTTTGAAACCATTAACAGAAGTTTGGAATCTATTTCATAGTTGACTTTGAAGGAATCTCCTTAAAAGTGAGCTGTGAAGTATCAGTAAGAAAATAAAGAGAGAAATAAATAATGATACATGCATATATAAATGAAGATTTGTTGTTATGATGATGCCTCTGGAAATAATGTAGTCTTTCTAATATGATTGAAACCATCAGCCTCATTTTTTTATTTAACAAGAAGTAATGATATCCATGCAGTTTTAATCACAGACATAAGTCACATAATATAATCTTACCCCCCCGCCCCCAGTGCCATGATGCTTAGAGATCAAATATTGGGTCAGGACAAGTTCATGAGTCTGGGATCCTCATCAATGCAATTAATGGCAAGGGAATATTTTCAAGGAACTTTTTAGCCCCTTTCCTGATAGATGATCATGTATGGAGTTCACCAGCAATGAACATTGTCATAGTCCGATAGTAGACTTCCAACTTCCAGAGCTATGAGAAATAATTTTCTGCTTTTATAAGTCATTCAGTATTTGGTAGTTTATTATAATGACTTGTCTGGACTATGACACTTATTCAGAGAGATGAATTCTCTCAGATGCCTCCCTCTCAACGAAGTCAAAATTATATATATCTTTACACCATCTTTAATAGCTTTTTGCACTAGTTAAAAACCTTGATTCTCCAATTATACCTATTTGAGTAAGGTTCTGAAGCTAAATGGGTATGTAATGAGACAGAGGTCTGCAATGTCCACTATGTCTCAACAGCACTTGACTGAATGTTGGCAGGCATCTTTCCATGAGGCTCCCATCTCTCCACTTTCCAGAATTAGATGCACATAGTACATTTTCCTTCTCTATTTGCCTATTTTGTGTCATTGTGTGTGAAGTATCTATATGAGCAGGTACACTAGTTCATGTATGGATTCTAGAGACTATGGGATATCTTCTTCATTTGCTTCTCTGACTTACTGGTTGAGAGAGTCTCTCATTGAATATGGAACTTGCTGTTTCAGTCAAACTGGCTGGCCAGTGAATCTCTAGGGCTCTTCCAATCTCCACTAGGGAGAGCTGCTTCTTTGTCAGGCTGCTTTGTTATTGAGCTCTCAGTGAAAAACATGTTTTCATTCTGGCCTTCACCTGGAGATAGGGATAGAAAGGATGTTTTGCCAAGTTACTTCTCTTGTGTTTGTGTGGTCGAAGTAAACAAGTTTGACTTCTTGATGAATCCCTTCATTGTATAGAGGTGCTTTGCTCTGAATATAAAGAGAAATTGTAGAATAAACCAGGTGCAACAGTTTCTACTGGCAGCCCTCTCAAACTGATCTTATGTGTATTGTGTTATTTTTTAAAATTTTCTTTCAATCCTCACTCCCCACTCAAGAACTATTCGACTCTCTTGGTGGGCTCTGGCATTCCACATTTTCTTAATTCATGTAGTTATAGATGTTCATTGATAAACCATGAATTCTTATGAGTTCTGGGAATCTGAACTGACCTTGCTTTCTGTATGCTGCCAATCCCTAGTGCCAACACATTGACCATCTGTTCCTCCGCAGTTGATTGCACTGCTCTCATGTATCATATTCTTAAATGGCAGCACCTTCTATTGCTCTATCTTTGGGTCTTCAATATCTCCATCATATATGTATATATGTATATACATATATGTATATATATATATACATATTTCTGATGTCAGGTCTTTATCTCTAGTTCTCTGTGAATATCTGACAAACTTAAGGTCTTCAACATATCCAAAACTATACTCATATTCTGACATTTCAACCTTTCTTTTTCTTCAATGATTATCAACTTTAGGGGCTGGCTAGCCATGTACTACCCCCATCACTGTTGGTAGAGACCCGGAATTGTTAATTCCACCTTTCCTGTTGTCATTACATGAGCAGCCCATTAAATGGATCTACGCAATAGCTGTATGATCCATTCTTTCTTTTTTACGTTCTCTACCATGAAATTAGCACAGATTCATATTGTTTCATGCCTGGATTCCTGCCATAAGATGTTAATGGATTTCTCAGCTTCTCCTCTGAATATATGCAGTCCACTCTAACACCATTGTCAGTGGGGATCTTCTTAAAACAGCAATCGGTTCCACTCTTGCTCTGAGTACCTCCCCACAATACCATTTTATGGTACTTGCAAGAGGAAAAGTCCTGTTGGCTCAGGTCCCTGGGCCCTTTGTTTCTATCTTCCTTTTCCTCCTTAGTCCTTCTTAGCACCTATCCCTTGTGCTAACTCCTCTATTGTATCCACCCATGTTTTCAGCTTTTTAAGCATTATATGTCTCTTGCTTCTGAAACTGTGTGCTTGTAAGTACTCTTTCTTTAAGAGCTCTACTTTTTTCTTCTCTATACAGTCATTTCACATTTAAAATATTCAAATCCCATATACTGAATATAGAAATATTCTTGAATAAAGCCTTTATCATGTGAATTACATATTACCATATTCCCGAATTCTGAATGTGGTGATAGATTAAAACAGATTATTTTATTTTGGCCTACTCACACTCACGCTTCATCTTTGTCCTCTTATTTTAATTATTAGTATTCTATTTCATGTATATGGATGTTTTGCCTGTATACACAACATATAAACAGTAGCCAGGAGAAAGTGTTAGATCTGCTAAAACTAGTGACAAATGGATGTGAGCTGCCATGTTGGTGCTAGGAATAGAATCCCAGCTCTTTGCAAGAACACCCAGTAATTGTACCTATCCATATCACTACCCTCCCTCTGTCTCTGTATTTATTCGGTTCACTCAGAAGCAGATCCTCTGTATAAGCTGTTATTATTTGTATGTGAGATGTCTTTCAAAATCCCATATGTAACACATATGCTCATTAGCTTCTAGAAGGCATATAGCTTTAAGATACATCTTAAGTCCTTGAGAATATGTCTTTGATGTGGCCTGTAAAATCCTGATCTTTTTCTCTCTTTATCTTTTATGTCTTTACTTCTGTGTGCAAGGAGTTTTCTCTACCATGTTTTCCCTGCCATGATGTAGTTACTCCTTGCTACAGGTCCAAAGCTATGGGTCCATCCAACCATGAACAAAAACTTCTAAAACTATGAGTCAAAATAAACTTTTACTCTGTATGGTTGATTAACTAAGGTATTTTTTTTCAATAATGGAAATCTGACAAACACAAAAGGATTCAAGTACAAATTCTTTGTTATAGAGCTGCATCCAGGAAACTCAATGGAGAAATGACTCAAAGAAGGGAAAAATGCCTACAGAGTGCATATCATCAGACACGGTGACAGTATTGGCAACTGGAACATAAATGTGCTACACAGATCTGGGAATCAATGTTGAACATGTGCCTCAGAATTGTTCCAGCTGAAGGGTGAGGGAGCTAAGCCATTTACACAGCAGTACCGATTAGTCACTGGTTAGCTATGGCTAATGGGGTGTGAAGTGCTGGTAGGTAGGAGATAATTTCACAGATAAGTATAGCTCTAACCCTTTACTCAAAACTGATTTTTTTACTTTGTTTTGTTTTTTTAAGTCAGGAGATGTGGCCCATTACAGAAAGCCACAGCTCAGGAAATGTGGAATAAGAAGGGCTGCAAAGCCTGTAAGATGCAGAGGACCAGCAATTCTGTTGCAAGATCATTCCTTCTAGTTATGAGAGAGAAGCTACATCATGGAATCTCAACAACACAGCTGCTGAAACAATATCTGAACAAAGACAATACTTGTTGATATGCTAGTGGATAGGAAAATTGCATAGGGCGCTATCTCTAGATGAAGAGCTATAGGAAGTTTTAAACCACTAAGAGAGGGAGGATTAGTCTTCAATGAAGATAAGGATTAGTCTTCAATGAAGATAAGCACTTTCAGTGATTATCCAATTCAAAGTACTCATCCCTTAAAATACATAAAAACAAGCAACACTAAATGAATTCAGAAGGTCACATGTATATATTTATTCAATTGTGTGTGAATAACAATAATAAATAATAAGAGGACATACATTTGAAATGAAGTTGGGGAGCAATAAGGGAGATGAGAGGAAAAAAGAGGGAAGAGGAAAATGATGTAGTTGTACATAATTATATAAATATTAAGTACAACTGCTAATGTTTTAGGCCTGCATATTAACCTCATTGAATCTAAAACCAGCTCAAAGGCAAGTTCCAAGGCTTACCTGTGAGAAGTTTCTTGCCCAGGTTGTTCCAAGTGGGAAGACTGACTCTAGATATAGGCAGTGACTTCAGGTGGCAGCCAGGTAAAAGAGAGTTTCTTTTTTTTTCTTTTTCCTGCTGGTCTTGTTCTCTTTAGCAAGTTTATCAGCCGCATTGCAGTGGTCATGTCCCTTTCCTGAGAGCAGAACCCACCTTCCAACTTCCAATGTTGACTGAAGACTAGTAGCTCTCCTGGAATCTTGTAGACATTCAGACTCATATTGGAACTGCCAAGGTATCCAGCATGGCAGAGGGCAAAGCTTCTGGCTTCTCAAGTCTCAGATGAAGGTCAGCCAGTGTTGGACTACCAAGACCATATCATATAAGCTGATCTAATAAATCTTCTTTAATTACATATTCAATCTACAGGTTCTGTTCCCACAGAGAACCCCAACTAATACAGTTTGACTATGAGTCATTCATTTCCCTCGCCCACTAGTCAGCCACTCATCTATCACTTCAGATAGCAGAGAGGTTGAAAATGTAGACGGCAAAGAGAAGCTGATCATATCTAACAGGTAAACTGGATGCTTCAGAGATATTCACATGTGTCTAGAAAATTTAAATATAAGTAAATTATTTACAAGAGAGTGTATTTATTTTCTGTAGATGCCATCATCTTCAAGTATACCTCAGTCATTTTTGTATTTCTTTTGGAGTATGTATGTGTGTGTGTGAGTTGCACAGTAGACCAGGCAGATAATTATTTTAAGAAAATTCATAACAGCCAGGTACAGTGGTCCACACCTGTAATTCCATCATTCAGAGAGGCAGAAGCAAGCAATCTTTGTGAGGTTGAGGCCACTCTGGTCCACAAAGGAAGCCCAGGACAGCCAAGGCTACACCAAAAAAGAGAAAGAAAGAAAATAATAATTTATAAATTTATAAGAAACAAATACTTATTCTGTCTCAGCAATATATTGCTTTTATCATTTACTAGCTTAGGATAGTCATAAACTTTTTTTCCTGGATGAACTGTTTCTGAGCATTGAACTAGAACACAGTAAAAAAAAAAATAGAAAAAAAAAAGAACATCTAAAAGAATGTCGAAGTCTTTGGAGCCCATGTACTCTTTTGTTGCAAAGACAATAAAAACAGATTTCCCTCATCTCATTTTTCATTTTTCTTTCATTTTTTTCTTTTTTTGGGGGGGGTGGTATGGTCAAGAATTACACTTTGGGAACAGTCATGGTTAATCTCACTTGTAAAGTTGGCCCATTCAGAATCACCTGTAGGGCTTCTCAGTGAGGATTAATCAAGAGTCTCTATTAGGTTAATGGAGGAGGAAAGACCCAAACTAAATATGGGAGGCACCATTTCCTAGGCTGGGTCCTAGAATAAATGAAAAGGAGGTGGGAGGCTAGGTACTTACTCCCCTTTGCTTTGGACATAATGTGACCAGATGCTTCAAGCTCCAGCTGCCTTTACTTCCCTGCCATGATGAAGTCTACCTTGAATGTTGAGTTAAAGTAAGTGACCCCCTCCGCCCGTCTCTCTTTGTTTTTTGTTTATTATTATTATTATTATTATTATTATTATTATTATTATTATTATTTTATACAGGGTTTCTCTGTGTAGACTTGGCTGTCTTGAACTCTCTTTGTAGACTACATTGGCCTCGAACTCACAGAGTTCTGACTTTCTCTGTCTCCCTGAGTGCTGGAACTAAAGGTGTGCACTCTCTTACCAGGCTAGCCCTTTAACACTTAAGGTGCTTGTGTCAAAGTAATTTCTCAAAACAAGAAGAAAACAAACTAAGAAAACCTTCCAGATTTGAAGCTGCTATGCCCTGCCTTAACACAAGCTGTAAGACAGAGTCTTGTTAATGGATGCTCTTTAAATTCTTTTGTTTCATATGAGGTCTGGGGTAGCTTAGTATTTGTCTTTTGAAAGAATTCTTGTGTTTTCTTTTTGATAACTAAAAGTCACTCATTGATATTCCAAACAGGACACTTGTTAAGCTTTCATTTCACAATATGACCCTTTGCACACTATTAGTCAGAAACTAAGACTTAAATAAATAGAAGTTACTGTTTGTCTCAAGGATTAAAGGAGAACAAGTTTGTTATTGTCAAATAGTTTTCACAAAGAATATTAGAAGGCCATGCATAGGCTTTAAAATAGAACAGAGTAAATTCAATTTTTCCAAGTTAAAGTCTCAGAAGAGAAAGTATGTGTGAAAATACAAGCAGAAAAAGCACACACATTAATTTATGATTACCAAAGAATTCATGTATGTAATATAAATACATGTACAATGATTTTTAGTCTCAAACATGGTTCATCTGGTTTATTTCTTAATATTTGGAGTTTTAGATCATATTTTAGATCATAAAATGAATAGATGGTAGACTTGGAAAAATTCTTGTTGATTATTGATTTGATTGGTTTTGTCAATTGTTAATATACAATTTCCATTATTAATAATTTTACCTGCATTTAAATTGCTTAGCATAGTGATTTGAAGACAACATAAAACTGAAATTTACCTTAGACCTGGAGAAAATAGCATATGTGTGATTTTAAATGCTGAAACACATGTCAGTAGAGGGAAACATCGTGCATTCATTCTTATTCTTTTATTTAACTCATATTGTAGAGATGTAGAATGTTCTGTTGCTTAAAAGCCAATCCAGGGATGGTCTACCTACTGAGATTGTGTTCTGGAGACTGCCTCCTAAGATGTATTATACTTACTGTGGTTTAATTCGCAGGTAGCCCCTTAATCAGACCATATTTGTTATTGGTTGTTAAACCAATGTGCACAGCCAGTCACTAGAAACTCATGATATTTATTTGGGTTCCTTTGGCAAAACAAAGCTCTGAATTAGGATAAGAAACTAGAAGGAACATTATGATGGCTGCTTAGAATTCTAATTCTTTCCTTGAGGCTCAAAATCCTATTTAAGCTTTGAAAAAGGAAAACATAGAAGCCAAATTTTGAGGCAACATTCCTGTTTCATTATGTTTCTCACCCGTCTCTCTTAGGCAAAATAATGTATAGCTCTGTTTTGGGTTTCTTTTAGTAACTTCCTGTGGGAAGAACTAGCCCACACCATTCTCATCTTCTAAGAGTTAAGTCTCCCATTTACTTACTTTACAATTTCTCACACTTCTCTGTTAGTATAGGTACATTAGTTAATATCTATATGGCTCTTCCTTGCTCCTATAGAGCTTATAGACTCTGCATATCTTTTTATTGCACATGTTTGATGACTAACACAGAGCTAAATTATTTTTAAAGTGTTATTTTTGATTAACTGTACATGTGTGTTTTTGTGTTTTGATTTGTGAATAAGTGAGTCCAGAAGTAGGTATTGGGTTCCCTGTACCTTGAATTTCAGGTGGTCATAACGCTCTTGATATGGGTACTACGAAGCAAATTAAGCTCTGTTGCAAAAGCAGGAAGCTTTCTTAACTGCTGAGCCATCTCTCCAATTTCTAAGTTATTCTGTTAAAGAAATAACTGGTACAATTATTTTACTCAAAAAAGAACGCTCATTCAGAGAGTAGTCACTTAATGTTTGAACAATTAAAATTCAGATTTTAAAATAAAAGTCTATTTTAGCATTCAGTATGTTATACAATTAGGAATAAAGAAAGCTACAAGACAAGAATACAAGGAAATCCAGTCATCCAGGGATCCACATTTATATGTAGACTCATATTTACATAGAAGATTGGATTTTTGGAAACTTTCAATATCTACTATGTTTTAATGGTCACATGAATTCCACTTTTTATGAAGAGAAAATGCAGAAGATTAGAGGATAACAAATGCCTGCCAACAAGAAAAAGGAGAAATAATTAATTGTGTATATTTGTGTAAAGGAACACTAAATAGAACACAAAGAAACTCAGCTAGCAATAACATTAATGGATCTTAAGAATGAAATATTGAGCAATAACATAAATATTGAGCAATAAGATAGTGCCAGAAAATGATATAGTGGAAATACTTCCCAAGTGACAACATATGCTGACAAGAATGTGAGAAAAGGAATACTACTCCATTGCTGGTGGGAGTACAAACTTGGGCAATCTCTCTGGAGATAAAGCTGGTGCTTTCCCAGAAAATTGGGAATAGTTCTACATTAAGAACCAAATATACCACTCCTGGGCATATAGCCAAGAGATGTTTCACCATACAACAAAGACAGTTGCTCAACTATGTTCATAGTGGCTTTATAAGTAATAGCCAGAAACTGGAAACAACCTAGATGTCTCTCAATCCTAGAATGGATACAGAAATTGTGGTACATATACACAATGGAATACTACTCAGCAACTAAAGACAAGGAAATAATGAAATTTGTAGGCAAATGGATGGAACTAGAAAAGATCTAGTTACCTCTAAGTGAGGTCACTTAGACCCAGAAAGTCACCCATGGTATGTACTCAATTATAAGTAGATACTAGACCTATGTTACAGGATAACCATACTGCAATCTATAGACGTAAAAAAGCTAAGCAACACGGAGGACCCAAGAGAAGGTGCCGGAATGTCACTCAGAAGGGAAGTAGAATAGTCAGCAGAAGTGGATGAAGAGCGGGAACTGGACAGGAGATAGAATGTGGAAAGAAACAAGGGTGGGGATCAGATGTGGGAAGAACAGGGGAGGTGAGAAGGCTAGGAATAAGAAGGGGGGAAATCTCTTTGTGAAACTGGAGGCCTGCAACAGGGTAGGCTCCTGGGAAGACATGTGTATCACTCTAGCTGAGACTCCTAACAGGGAGAGCATGAAGACTGAAGTGACCACCTCCTAGTGGAAGGAGGGGAACAACAACCCATTGACAAAACCTGTGATCCAAAAATTACCCTGCCTACAAGAAGTGCAAGGATAAAGAGGCAACAAAGATTGGGGAAAGTCCATACAATAATTGGCCCAACCTGTGACTCACCCCCATGGTAGACAGCCAGGCCCTGACACTTATAATAATACTCTGCTATGCTTGGAGACAGAAAGTAGCCTAACTTGACTATAGTCTGGGAGGCTTCAACTAGCAGCTGATTAGGACCAATGTTCTGATTTGCAGCCAAGCATGGTGCAGAGCTCCGTGGGTCCTGTGGAAGTGTTAGGGGAAAGATAGAAAGACCTGGAGGAGACAGGAACCTCACAAGAAGACCAACAGAGACCCACAGGGCCTTCAGAGACTGAGACATCAACTTGGCACATGCATGACCTAAGCCGCCAGCACACATGTAGCTGTTGGGCTGGTTGGTCTTCATGCATGGGTTGCTTGTTGTGTGGAGGTGGGGAAGGAGCCTGTTTCTAACATAGACTCTATTGCCTGCTTTTGGATAACTTGCCCCTGGCAGGGCTCCCTTGACTGCCCTCAGGGGATGAAGATATACTCAGTCCTAATGTGACTTCATGTGCTGGGGAAGGTTAATACAAGGGAGGGGTACTCTTCTTTTCTTGGGAGAAAGGGAGAAAGTTAGGGGGAAGTGAAGGAGGAAGTGACTGGGAGGAGAGGAGGGAGAAGGCACCATTGGGATGTAAAATTAATAAAAAAAGAAAGGAAAAATATTTTAAAAACAGACAAAAGTTTGACTCTAGTCTTGAGCGTGTGGGCAAGAAAGTTGGAGAAGATAGGAATTATTTTAATTACTACATAGTTTGGCAAATTCATAGATTTTTGGTACACTAGCTGTATACATAGATGATTCAATAAATTTATGAATAAATGATCAAACAATCAAATAGATGCACAAATAACATATAATGGTCATGTAAAAACTATTTATTACTCACCAAATTTAGTGGTTAACTTGATTCTATGTCCCTGAGATCCACTAATATATATTAGAGTATGTTACAAGTGGTAAAGGCCTTTTACAAACCCCAATTGTGAAGATAGAATTATTCTCCAGATGAAAATACCAGTCTGGTGCTCATAAACAAAGCAGACAATTTTCTAAGAAGGTGCTACTGTATTTTTTCACTTTGTTCATTCATTTGATCATTCATCCATTTGAACTCACTTCATGCTAGAAATTCTTAGTAAGAATCTACTATGCATCACCAACTATCTTCAAGGTAAAGCATTGAAAATCTTATCAACTAAATCATGAGTAAGACTCAATTCTGTAATATGAATTAAACAGTAGTTATTAGTGTGCTAACTATTACTAAAGCAGAAGTCAGCCATATGTGCTCTTGGTCAATTCTAGGTATTAGAAAGTGAAACTCAGACACTAGAATGATTTCTTGATTTCTGTAAAAACCCATGTATTTGAGCTAAGATCTGAAGAGTACATGGAATTCTTGCATGGAACAAAGGTATTGAAAGCAAATAAACATAATGTGATTACATGAATGGGGAAGGATGTACCACTGAAGGATATCAATACAGTCTTGTGTGGCTGGAACTATATTTAGGAGATAAGGAATATGCTACTGAGGTAGGCAAAGTGCATACTATTGCAAACATTTTAGGTTAAAAAGTCTGAACAGTATTCCAGGAAAGGTGTCATGCTATTGGGATTTTTTTTAGCAGAAATATGACAAAAATGAACTGATACGTTGTCAGGTTGTGAGGTGGTAGCCTATGCATGTACACATGCAAGTGTATGTGTGGCGACCAGATGATGACGCAGGTGTTTTCCTCTTCCACTTCCCACTTTATGTTTTGGCACATGGTCTCTCACTGAACCTGGACCTCATTGTTTCAGATGAAACCACTATGATTTACTTGGTCTCTTTCTTCCCAACACAGAGCATCCTTCTAGACCCAGATTTTTTTTTTTTTTTTGGAAAGGCTTAGGGAAATGAAAACTGAAGACTAAAGTGTTTCCATGCCTGAGCAGCAAGCACTGAGTTATATCCCTACCTCCAATGCATACTTATGAATGAATATACTTTCTCAAAGGCAGAGGGAAATTAGAGACTGCCTAGGGATACAGGTAGGGAGACCACTTCACCTGACCTTAATCTATCAGGTCTCATCAGGACTGGCTGCATCCTCTGAAGACCTCCCCTATCAGTGGACTAGGGGAGGGGCATTGGGGAAGAAGAGGGAGGGAAGTGTGACTGAGAGATGAGGGAGGGGGCTACAGCCAGGATACAAAGTGCATAAATTGTAATAAAAATAAATAAATAATGTGTAATCCTGGAAAAAAAGAGAACACTTCAATTTTAATATTGAATACAAAGGACGGTGGCATCATTGATTTAGATATCTATAGTACAAAGAAAACGTAGTTATCTTTGACAGATGCAGTAAAGACTCCCTAAATATAGGTTGGTGTGTTCATCCTCTCACCCACGTATTGACATATTGACACCCCATTAGAATACAGAAGCTTCTATCCGTGGAAGAGAACCAATACTCACACTATTCATGTTGCTCTGCTATGCTTGTAGACAGGAGTCTAGCAATAACTCCTCTGAGAGCCTTCACCCTGAAGCTGATGGAAACTGATGCAGAGACCCATACCCAAACATTACACAGAGCACTGGAAGTCATATAGAAAAGTTAGTTGAATGATTGAGTGAGCTGGAGGGGTCAAAGACTCCACAAGAAGACCTACAGAGTCAACTAATCTGAGCCCATGGAGGCTTACAGATACTGCACTACCAACTGAAGAGCCTACATAGACTGGTCATAGACCCCCTGCACATATGTAGCAGAAGTGTACCTTGGTCTTCATGAGGGTCCCAGAGCAGGGGCAGGAGGGGGAATCTCTGACTCTGATGCCTTCCTTTCAATCCTAGTCTCCTAACTGGGCTGCCTTGTCTGGTCTCAGTGGGAGAGGATTTGCCTATTCCTGTAGTGACTAAATGTCCCAGGGTGGGTTGGTAACCAGAGGGACTTCTCCCTTCTCTGGGGAGGAGAGAGCAGAGTGTGGGGAAGGGGTGTGGGAAAGTGAGGGATGACTGGGAGGAGAGCAGGAGTCTGTGATCAAGATGTAAAGTGAATAAATAAATTAATTAACGGAGAAAAATTAAAAGAAGATAGAAGCTTGGATAGGTTATCCAACTGCCAAAACTGAGGTCTCTACCTTTACCAATCAGGCTATGGAGAGCTCCAATACAATTCAGCTATTTGAGGGAGCTATTGCACTGAGAATCAAGAGGTAGGTCTTATAAGACATTACATATACTTCAAAACTGAAATGGATTCCTATTGTTTTCTGGCCACTAGTCCATGGTATTCTGCTACAGAATCTTGAATGAATGAAGAAATTAGGATACAGAGAACGTTTTTGAAATTAAGATTCTTCTTTACATTTATTGTTTTCTGATTGTCTTATTCTAATATAAGTATTTTCTAATTTTTGTGCCTTTGTCTAAGATACAACAAAGAGTCCCAAATTCACTGATACAACATACTAAAATCTTCATCATTGTTTCTGCTTGAGTGCCTCTACATAGTGTCTTTCCTGGATCTTATCATGCAAGCAATGTCTTCACCAAGGTTCCTTCAGTTTGTCTATGAGTTCACGAATTTATCATATTCACGAAATGCAGAAAAGATTGAGGGTGGAGAATACAGGAGGAAAATAACTCGTCAGAGAATGATTACTTCCTTTATTTCCACCAAACCCAAGAACTGGTCAGCTAAGAGGACAAAGAAAACATAGTAGTGCCAACAGTCTGTGTTTGCCAATAGCAACGTCTCTCCCCCACAGTAAAGAATAGAGTCTTTCACTATTCATTTCACAGTTATTAACTCATCACACTGTGAATTCATACGTGCAGGAATCCTGTTGTGTTTAGAAGATGCTGTTTCCTTGCAGTCATTCACTACTTCCAGCTCTTACAATCTCTTTACCTCCTTTTCTACATATACCCCTTAAAGGGGAGGTGTTAAGGACATCCCACTTAGGTCTGAGTGTTCCAAAGTCTCACACTCTCCTCAAGTTACCAAGTTGTGGGTCTCAGTGTTAACTGCCACAAATGCTACTATTTTCAAATATGATTACTGTATGACAACTCAGTACTACTAAACATTTCCTCGAAAGAAGAAAAGTCTTCAGAATACCTAGCTACCATCTGTATTTTGAAATAGGTTCTTTTCCTTCACATTGTTTCATAATTTTATATATTCACATAATGTGTTATAATCCAATCCATCATCAGTCCTTCTTTGAGTTATTTTCTATCCCCCTCAAACACTTTTTCATTCAAATTTCATATCATAACAGTCTTTATGATTCCTCTTCCCTGTGCCTTGAAGAAGATGATATAATATAAAATGTCCCATTTAGACACGGCAGGAAATTCTTTTAGTTAACTAGACACAGAGAAAACTCTTTTGATTGTGGTCACTCTGATTCTGTTATATTGCTGACTGCTACATTTTGTAGGGTTTGTTCTTGTTTCTCTAAGCCACTAAGATTCCAATCACATATCAGTCAGAGTGACCCAAAGCTCATATTTGCAATGTTGTTTTATATTTGTCTTGTCTCATTTTGATTTTCCCACATTTGTTTTCTCCTGACTCTAAAATGTTATTCTGGTGCCTACATCCACTCATGACAGTTCACCTCTTACATGTTCTTTAAGGTTATCATAAATGTTTAGATGCTTAAGTCCCATCAGCTAATGTAAAATAGAATTTAGCCTTATTCCTAGTCTTAGGATTAATTTTGATCATTGTCTATTAAAGGATATTAAAAGCATATTAAGCATATCACTACATTATGAGTTAGGTCAAAACAACTTCTTAATTCTACTATTCTTAGTCATCCCGAGGACTGTGGGCCTAACAGAAGTAGTGAGGACCACATGAGAAGTTCTAGCACTGCCAACAAATATAGCCCTGTAACAATGTCAAGGTCAACTCACAAGGCAAAAAGGCAACAAAAATGGTGACATCTAGGGGTGAGTTGAGTACTAATATGACAATTTAAATACTTGCCAAGGAAATCCCATGAGGTACTTGAGATTCTTTCTGATGAGACAATTTGCTTAGAATGCTTAGCCTTTTAACAATAGTGTAAAACAAAAATTCAGCCATAATCATGTGTATGAACCATTACGCTTTAGTTTTTTTTTTCAATCCAGGATACTGAGCTACCCACATATGGACTAACTACACTACAATAATCAAAGTGAAATATAAATAAAAGTATATATATATATATATATATATATATATGTGTGTGTGTGTGTGTGTGTGTGTGTGTGTGTGTGTGTGTTTAGTTGTGACTGGTAAAACACGATCACATGTTCTCAGTCTGGTCTTTAACTCATTTAGCTGACGATGACCTCAAAATTTTCATCTTCCTGTTTCTATCTCTTAGGTACTTGGATTAACCATGTCTTGTGTTCTCTGTCTATCTATCTGTTGTCTTTCATTCATATATTTGTATATGATTTATCTACATGTATGTAGTATACATATAGTGTGTATGAATGTATATATTTGACATTGATACAATGTATAGATATGATATTGATACAAAATTAAACTGCAACCATTATATAAAATATAATTTAAATCATCTTAAAACATCTTTAAATTGAATTGATAATTTCACATTATTGAATATAAATATTATAAAATAAAACTGAGTAACTATATTTGATATTGTTTTATGTCAATTGCAGTTTTAAAGTATGGAACAATTAAATTTATATAATAAATTTATGTAATATATAATTAAATATTATTATTATTTACTCAAGATCATTTAATGATTACATAATGAACCCTGATAAAATCTGATTTAATTTAAATAATCTACGTTCAAATCTATTATACTAAATGTTAGACATTAAAAAGCATGTAGAAATACAAAAAGTATTTATTGTAATTAAGAAAACTACTGCTTATAAAAGATTTCATTGTAGTATAAACCTGAAGTCTTAGCACTGGGAAAATGGAAGAAGAATCACTGAGTTTGGGACAACCTGAGATACATAAAAAACTTGAGACTAAACTTGTATTCCACTGTCTAGAGAAATTAAACCAAATAAATACTGACCATGACATCATAGAGAACCAGGGACTCAAGAGTGCATTTGTATTTTATGTTTTAAAATAAATATTTAGTTTGGAATCTTTGTACTGTTTTATTTTCATAGTTTGTTGTTGTTGATGTTGTTGTTGCTCTCAGTTTCAGAAGACGTGTGTGTGTGTTTAATGAATTTTATGCTTTAAGTGTGATCTGTTCTTGGTTGTCAACTTGACAGCATCTGGAATCAACTAAAATACAAATAGCTGAGCATACTTGTGAGGGACTTTTTCTTAATTAAGTCATTTGAAGTGGAAAGACCCATTTCTAATCTGTATCTTTTATGTGAAAAGATATACCTTTAATCCAGACCTTGTGAGGTGAGAAGGTCCACCAATAACCTGAACCATATCTTTTGCTGGCAGTATGGAAGCAGGAATCTTGCTCTCTTTTTGCCTGTTTGGTCTTATGCTAGCAACTCCATTCCTTTACTGAATGAACAACTACCGGATTCATGGATCTTCCACTGGCAAACAGTCATTGTTGGACTATCTGGGAACACAGCCTATAGGCCATTCTAATAACTTCTTTCTCCTCTCTCTCTTTTCTCCCTCCGTCTTTCCTTCTCTCTCTTCCTCCATCTACCTCCCTCTTACTCTCACTCTTTCTTATCCTCTATCTCATCTATAAGGTATGCACCTCTTAAGAGCCCTGACTAACACAATAAGTGACCAGGCTTCAGATAAATTCATGTGGAACCCAGGACAGGATATATATTTATTAGTATTAGACTTATGAATTCAACTCCAGCTCCCATGTAAGGGAAGCAGGGAGAAAGAGAAAGGAGGGTTAGGGGACTACTAGCAGGGTGGACCTATATATGTGTCAAACAATTATTTTCCAAATCTTGCTTTTATTTTGTCATCCCTTTTCTCTAGAGATCAAGTTTAAACTTCTCTGTTTATTCATCAACAGGTTCCACCTTCATATTTCTAGCCATGTGAGACTCTTCATTAGATAAACTTTTTTATCCACTCCAGAAAACACCTTAAAGTCGCCATCCATGCCTTGTTTTTATTTATCTTTGTCACATTTTTCGACCCTCTCTTGTACCCTCCGCTTCCTTATGTCTGTTGAGATATAGACAGGCTATTATTGTTCATGTCGATCTTCTTTTATCCTACCATGTATATACTCATTCAGCATACTGTCCCTAGGACTGGATTCCACACCAGTCACTGTATCAATGAGTATCTGCTCCAAACCGTACCGTCTGTTGGTGGGCACAGGTAACCAATAAATAAGATTGGAAGGGAACACTCCTTAGATCGGAATGTATACAGTAGGTAGGAATCCAAGCTGATACAGCCATTAGAGAAAGGAGAATAGTTGTTTTTCAAACCTATAAAACTGTAATGGTTAGTATCTTTCTCCCTGAAAGAAGGGGGAGTTAGTATGACCCAGAGGGGTCAGGAGCCCAACAAGGACCAAATATATCAGGGCACAGGGGTCTTCTGTGAGACTAACCACAGAAGTCTCACTGTGTTTCTCCAACCAAGGACCATCATGGATATAACCTAAAACCCCTGCTCAGATGTAGCCCATGGTAGCTCAGTATCCAAGTGGGTACCCTTGTAAGGGGGACAGGGATTATTTCTGACATGAACTCAATGGCTCGCTCACTGAACTTCCCCTCTTCACCCTAAAGGAGGAACAGCCTTGCTAGACCACAGATAAGGACATTGCAGCCAGTCCTGAAGATACCTGATAAGCTAGGATCAGATGGAAGGGGAAGAGGACATCCCCTATCAGTGGACTTGGAAGGGGGCAGGGAGGAAATGAGGGAGGGTGGGATTGGGAGGGAAAGAGGGAGGGGGCTATGGCTAGGATACAAGTGAATGACCTGTGATTAAAATAAAATATATCTAAAGAATTATTATTAAAAAACTGTAAAGGGAGCCTGCAAATTATCTTTCAGGAATTTATCAAAAGATGAGAAATTGAGTCTTGAAGAAATATTAGCATCCCTGCATACATATGATAACATTATTCACAACAACAATGTGACAACAACCTCAATGTCTAGTCACAGATGGATAAAGAAATGTATAGTAGGAGTGGGTGATGTAGTTCTGTAATCCCAGCTATTTGGGTGGCCGAGCCAAAAGACTTGCAAATTCAAGGACTCCTTGATCTACTTTGTAAGCCCTGCTTTCAAAATAAAATTTGAAAGAGGCTGACATGATAGCTCAGTGATTGAGTGATTGTCTATTGTGGACAGAGCTGTGAAGTTTCCCTGGACAAAGGCAATATAAAGGAAAGAATGAAAACTATACACATACAGAATATCATTCTCCTATTAAAAAGTAAATTATATGCAATATTGTGGATACAACTTGGGAACTATACTAAATGCAAAGGCTCATTAAAGAAAAACAGATACTATGAGGGGCAAGTTAGAAAAGTATCAAATCTGTCAAGTCTGTACAATTCAAAGAGAAGCTGCCAGAGATTAGGGGTGGAAGGAAATTGGGAGTTCTTGTACAGCAGAGATGAGATTTCACTCAAGTGGAGTGGAGAGGCTTTGTCAGCAAGGTTAAAACAGTGTACCTGCTGTCACTAAGAAAGAAGGCACTGTATACTGAGAAACCCGTGAAGAGCTCTCCCCCTTAATGCACTTACGGCGATAAAGTAAAATCAACAACATATCCCGGTAAAGTTGCAAATCACTAGAACTACTGTTAAGTATACATTTTTCTATAAAAAAATAATTGATTTTTAGATGTGAGAGTTATAAACTCAGTGTAATATATGTTAATTTTGAAATAAGGGTGAGGTTTCTAAGTGAAGATCTCAGGGCAAAGTACAATGATTTAGAAGTGTGAAAAAACCTGTCAAATGTAGGCAATCATCTTTAAAATATGTCATGTGCACTCTGCTCTTTTTCTGACGATTTTTTTTCCTCAAGTAAATTTCCATAAATTCACCTCTCCACAACGAGGGCTATTCTGGAAGACATACTTGTGCAAAAGGGAGACACTTCCACACTTAGAGCTCTCTGGCGATCCTGATTAATTCATTTGTCAAATCATTTGTCTATCTCACAGAAATTCACTGTGCTTTAAGTGATGTGCTCACTAGTGCCTTGTGATCGTGAACAAACTGTGCAACCCCCTTCCTGGCAGGGATGGAGAAGAAAAATGAGAGATCGTAAAATGCATCTCAAAGCAGGAAAGATGCAATTGGTTTGCAAGTTGTGAGTTCTGGGGCACAAATGAACTCTCGAACGTCATTGCCTTATATGCAATGCTGACTACATTAAAAAGGATTTTTATCACCCGTAGGCAAGTCTAGGAACAGAAGTTTTGTATGCTCATATAACAAATATATAAAACTCTCTGTGGAAATCTTCTATAAATGCATGTGCAAAGGCTCACTTCTCTCTTTTTGTCTGAAATAAATAGTTCCAAAGCTCCCTATTTATCTCAAAATGCTAAAATCTTTATCTCAAAAGTCTTTTCTAAAGTTGAGAGTTTCCATCGTAAATTCAATGTAAATTCATTGTAAATTCAAGACTGTCCCCTCCTTTAAACCTGGCAGGGATTCCCTGCTATTCTGGCAACAGACAGGAGGGTTCCATTGTGTGTGTGTTTAAGGTCTTCTGGTGCCCAGTGTGGGTGAGCCTGCTCTGTGCAGCAGCGAGGGGCTCTCTGTCTCCCCCTGCTGGCTGCCTCCAGCTGCAATGGATACCGTTCTCTGTCATACAACCTCTTTATTTCTGTGTTTAACTAGTATTGAGCAGGCCCTTCAAATCGCTGTTGTCGCTGTAGCAACTTCATGAGATATGCACTAGCTGTCAATTTTAACCAACATCTCTGTCATTCTGGACACCGAGGAACTTGGGCTACCCTTTACTTCTTACAGAAGCTAGGAGGAACTTGGTGTGTGACTGCGTGTCAGAAATTTCTCCCACTGTGACAGCTTATAAGTAATTTCTCTTTGCCGCTCCCCATGTTGCACAATATGAGGAACTGCATCTACTGATAGCCCATCCATCATCAAAACTCTTGAGACTTTCTCTATTTGAGTAGAATTTTTCCCTTTAAAAATAATTAGGGCATACAGCACTACGTAAATGTGCAGAACTTTGCTTACCTTGACCTATCGTCTCAGACCTCTTTTCTATGGCGAGAAAGTACAATTATTTCTCATTTTAGCCATGAAAAGTACTCGTGAGTAATCATTCTTTCATCTCAAGCTCATTCTGGCAGCATAAATATGCTGAATTGGCAGAGAAGAAAAACACAAGAGCAAAACAAAAACCCCAGCAAACTGAACTAACAGTTGAGTCAGACGCTTGACCAGAGCAAGTTGTGTTGGTTGTCTGCTGGTGTGGAAGTGACGGTACCTTTGTGAGTCGGATCCGGGTGGAGAAACTGAGTCTGGGCTGTGCCTTTGGAAGAGATTTCAGAGCCCTCATCACGCTCTTTCTCAGTTTTGCGGTGCGATTTTAAAACTGTTCTGCTACATGCTTCTGTCATGGTGATGCCTTTCACCACCAGATCATCACAGCTGAGTCAATGTCATGCCATGCCCTTGACACTCAAGACTTAGGAGTTAAGTAAGCTCCTTTTCCTTATAAAAGTTTGCCTCACATATAGTTCAATGAAGAACAGAGTAAATACAGCAACCAAAATGCTTTTGACTAGTGGACTGTCAGTGGCAAGGGTAGACTAATATGACTGTTTTGATTTATGAAATTAGAATGGAGCCCCCTTCCTTTGTATGAAAAATAAAGTCATAATTTAAAAAAGTCATCCAGTGCTAAAACAAAATGGCCAAAACACATCCAGAGTTCTAGCTAACTCTGAACGAAAAAAAAAATCTCTATGAGAATATTACATCATGGTTTTATCATCAATCAATTCTGCTTTCAAATTTATTCTATTCACAGATTCAAGGTCCTACAATCCAGGATATTCATTCTAAAATTTTATAGTATAATGCTGGCATTTTGCATATTCCTTCCTTCTTTTAATTTTAGTGGCATTCATATCATAGCTACTATATTACATATTTTGTTCATTTGTTTGCTACTTCCTCCTTGCATAGAGTATATGTTATATGATGTGTGTTAATCTCTTATGCTTGTTGATATCTCCCAAGTTATTTAAATATGGTTTTTGATTTGTTTAATTATTACTGTTGGACTAAATTATTATGTACAATAAACATTTAGTCCAAAAACTATTGGACCGAAAGAATATAAGGACATGGTACGGGATGACAATATCTCTGTAGTCTGAAGAAAAGTACTCTCAATTTCAGTTGTAAATCAACTGCATGAATACATTTCTGTGATGGAAATGAATATCATAAAATAGTATACTTGAAACGACAGACAACGTTCACTATGCAACAAGACTAAATTCTCTAGAATGTTCACTAACTGATTTGCTGAATATAAATTTCAAATGCTTAAAAAGCAAGAGTACCAATAATTGGTAGTATGATAAAATAAAGCAAGAAAGTTCAAAAATGATTTAATGTTTTTGAAGAAAACCATCAATAGCTAACCTAGCCTTAAGAAATAAGTCATGATATAATTTAAAATAAAATCAGAAAACCCAGGTTAAATACCCAGGTTAAATAAATAAAATGAAATAGAACCAAGAAAAAATATTTAAGAGTACATTAATAATTTACTATTTTAAACAAATGATTACATCTATATTTTTCTCTACAAACTTTAGGATTTGAAATTTTTATGTTTTTAATGACAGGATCTCCCTGGGTATCTAGGCTAGGCCCAGACTTCCAGTAATCCACCTGCTCAGCCTTTTAAGTGCAGCTACTAGGTCAAGAGAGATCTGAAAGTTTCAAATATGTCTTCCTTTTTCCATTTTCTACTTTTATGTTTTTTTTCCATAAAGAATGCATAGTCCTTCTAAAGCAGAAAAGATATTGTAAACTTCCAAGTTTGTTAACCTTTAAAATAATTACATTGAAAACATTTAATGAACCAAAAATATTGGGTTAAAATTCCTTAGTGGATAATAATACTTGTTTCTTGGTTGGTGATTTCTTTAGTGTCCTAACTTTCCTTCAGAATAAAATTAAGAAAACAATGAAAGTACTTTGAAATTTGCACATGGATATAGGCTCTTCTCTTACCCTGTGACCCTTCCTCAGGGAAGACATTTCTGCATTAAGAAGTTTGCAGCTAACAATTTAGAATGCAGAAAAAAATAAAACAATTCTTGAGGGATAGTTTTAAAGAATTCTCTTACACTGTCCACATTTCTGTCTTGTGGGGTTAGCAGAGCAGGCCTGCCTTTGTGAAGCTCTGGGTGAGGTGGAGCTGGTACATTAAATTTAATGTCCTGCTGGACAGAATTCACATCTAAAGTTCATTTGTGTTGCAAATTTAGACAAACCTTTACCACACAGAGAAAATAAATAAATGTATCTATATTGTATTTTAAAATCTGTCAGTATTCATAGCTTACACGTCAGTTTCACAGCATAAGGTATAAATTTATTATTTATCTTTGGATCTAATGAATAAAGGGTAACAGGGAAGACAAATGGAATCAGTTATATACTTGAAATTGTTTAACACTAAAAAGGCTATTTTCATTTGTTATTATCAGTTTGATTCTCTATCCTAGTTTATAAAGTGAGAATTCTATAAAACTTTATATTCGTATACCTCTACTCTAGTGAAATTTTACCAGCAAGTACAGTTTAAATGTGTATTTTTCAAGTCTCTATAAAATAAAATAATAAAATAAATGAAGAAGTTGTCAGAAAATATCTGCAGTATTCTGATTATTCAGTTTTCAATACACAGACAGGACACATTTGTGGGCTCCTAGGAACTTCTCAAGAAGACTCTGTGGTTGAAACAATTTTCATAGTGATGCTAATTATGTACTCTCTTCACTTTTATTTTCCTAGGAATAACTTATTAATTTTTCCAGAAGATTAATGGAATGTGATTGTATTATTATTTAGTACTTAGTGAAATAAGTACTAAATAATTTTAATAATTTAGGTCAAATAATTTTACCTCTTATAAGTTTCTCATTTTTAATTTCTTTATTTACAATTTATTCACTTTGTATTCCAGCTGTAACCTCCTCCCTTGTCTCCTCCCAGTCCTACCCTGCTTCCCTCTTCTCCCCCTAGGACCTTTCCCTAGTCCACTGATAAGGTAGGACCTCCTCCCCTTCTATCTCACCCTAGACTATCAGGTCTCATGAGGTCTGGGTGCATTGTCTTCCTCTGTAGCCTAGTAAGGCTGCCCACCCTCAGGGGGAGGTGATCAAAGAGCCAGCCACTGAGTTAATGTCAGAGACAGCCCCTGTTCCCCTTGCTGGGGAACCCACTTGCAGACTGAGCTGTCATGGGCTATAACCTGAGCAGAGGTTCTAGGTCATCTCCATGCATGGTCCTTGGTTGGGGTATCAATCTCTGCAAAGACTCCTGGGCCCAGATTATTTTTGGTTCTCATGTGGAGTTCCTGTCCCCTTAATGTCTTTCTATTTCCCCCTTCTTCCATAAGATTCCCTGCATTTTGTCAAAGTTTGGCTATGTGTCTCAGCATCTGCTTCGATACCCTGATCAGTAGTCTTTCAGGGGCCCTCTGTGGTAGGATCCTGTCCTGTTCCCTGATTTCTCCGGCTTCAGATGTCTATCCTATTTGCCCTTCTGAATGAGAATTGACCTTCTTCCCTTTCTTAGATTCTTTAGGAGTACAGATTTTAGTATGTTTATCCTATAGTATATGTCTAATATGCCCTTAAAAGTGAGTATTTATCACATCTGTCTTTCTGCTTCTGGGTTACCTCACTCAGGAAGATCTTTTCTAGTTCCACTCATTTGCCTACAAATTTCATACTTTCCTTGTTTATTATTGCTGAGTAGTATTCTGTTGTGTAAATGTACCACAATTTCTGTTTCCATTAGTTTTAATTTATCATACAATATATATTTATAGTTGTGGTCCATGTATACATAAGATTTGTATCCAAAAAATCTGGGCCCAGAGGCCCCTGCAGAGACTGATGTGCTAACGGAGGACCATGTATAGAGAGGACTTACAGCCCCTGTTCAAATGTAGCTAATACTCAGCTCAGTCTCCATGTAGATTCTTGAGTAAGGGAAAAGGGGCTGCCTCTGTCATGAACTGGGTTGCTTTCTCTTTGATGACTTGTCCCTGGTGATGTGGCCTTGCCAGATCACAGAGGAAGAGGATACAGGTAGTCATGATGAGACTTGATAGGCTAGGGTCAGATAGTAGGGGAAGAGGACTTCTCTTATCAGTAAACTAGAGGAAGGAAATAGGAAGTAAGAGAGAGGGAGGGTTGGACCAGGAGGAGATATAGGAGGGGCCTACAAAATTGTAAAAAAAAATTAAATTTAAAAATACCCCCCCCAAATGTCACAAGGAGGAGTTGACTAATGCATCATTTTGACATATTTCTTTCTGATGCTTTTTTCTTTTTCTCTCTTTCTCTCTTTCTTTTCTCCCTTCCTTCCTTTCTTCTTTCACATTTTGAATCTCTTTTATAGTACTTTTCTCTCTTGTTTCTTGGAGCTTCTTAATACAAAATTGAGATTTGAGAAAGGTTATTTTTCCTGAGGAAAGCATTTTTTGCATGCTAAATTTTTAAATAAAAAATGTGTGTAAGACTGAAATTGGATGGAAGGGGAGGAGGTCCTCCCCTATCAGTGGATTTAGAAAGGAGCAGGGAGGAGATGAGGGAGGGATGGGGGGAATAGGGAGGGAATTCAGGAGGGGGCTATGGCTGGGATACAAAGTACATAACCTGTGATTAATATAAATAAAATGTTAATAAAAATTAAAAAATAAAAAAGTCTGAAATTGGAACATAGTGTAGGGACATGTTATCAACAAAAACAAAAAAATAAAGTAAAAAAAAAAAACTCAGGTGCCATCAAAAAACTTCTAAACCCCTCTCTCACTGGAAGGGAAAAGAGACAGGTGATAAAGAAGTAGAATATCACTTCTTCTGGGGAGCATGTGGTAAGCTTTATGCAGTCATCAAGGATGAGAAAAGCTACTTTACCTTCACCTCAAATGAAGAGAGAAGATATAATCTGGACCATGAAGTGCAAACATGACATTGCAGCATTTGCAATAACTAATGCTTGTGTGTGAATTTCTGGAGATTCTATAGCCACTAATTGCAGCAATGTTGGTAGATGGGTTAAAACATAAGTATTAATGATGAGTGTGAAATAGCAAACTCTTGAAGGAAATGTCTGTAAGTCTTTCCACTGGTTAGATCTGAAGACATTTCACAACCATATATATGAAGCATGCATACAGATTTCTTGATGTTAGATATGGATGGGAAAAGGCCTTACATGAGGCAGATTTAAGAATGCAATATTTTAGCTAAGCTATAAAACCATGATTAACAAGAGGCAGTAATGCAAGTATCTATGAAAAAAAAAAAAACACAAACACTCCAAGCATAGTAAAAACCCAGCATGTGCTTAAGTTCTTTATGCTTAAAGTCCAGAAAGGACCCCAGTGCATGTGATACCAGGCTAAACTGGGCCAGTTAAAATGGAAGACAGACAGAGAAAGGATTACACAGGATTTTAGAGATCAAAGGAAGACCACAGGCTCTGTAAACATACCCATTCTTCCATGTTCTATTCAAGCTTTATGGTTATTTCTAAACACCATAAGAATTTTGTGGCCCCATATGAGAATGCTCAAGGAGAATCGCGCAAACTATTTTGATGGGTCTGATAAAGCAAACTGTGTCTGCCTTTATAGTTTTATTAGCATCTAATAATATGTTATTATATGTTATTCTCATAATTATATATCACATTAATTTTAGCAAAGGCTGTATTCATGTATCCACAAATTCCCTGCAGAACTTGAAAACATCTGGGGCAAATTTTAAATTTCTTCTTTGATTTCATTGGTCAACTAATTCATTCTTTCTATTAGGAACCATTAAAGGAGAGTTTCCTTCAGCTTTGGCACAGTGTAAGAAAATTAACCCAGATTAATCAGTTTTCTTCACCATATCATGACCATGTTTTTACATCTAGTTCATTCAATTTTGAAAATTTTTAAATATTTTTCTTTTAGGGAACCATTTCTTCATGTAGTTTTTGCCTACTGAAATTTAGTTAATTGAGAAAAAATGAGCTGAATCAAGAACAACCTAGTTATTGAAGTACGTATTATCATTTTCCATATCTTTAAATTTCTTTCAAGAAGTTTGGTAATAATTAATATATATTCTTTTAAATTATTTTTAAGACCTTTAAAATGATTAATATATTCCTATGGTTTAATGGTTCTTTAAAGTATTTGAAACAATATTTAATAGCTACCCCTTGCCCCTTTTAAGACAGGGTCTCTCTGTGTAGTCTCGGCTGTACTAGAGGTCACTGTGTATACAAGGCTATGCTAGAACTCCTGTAGATTGTACTGTCTCTGCCTTACAAGTGCTGGGATTAAAGGTGTGTGCTACCACATAGGTTTAGGCCTTTAAAATAACCAACTTATTGTCTATCCTATATTATAATATTATCAAATATGCATTACCTATGCTTTTATATAGTCTTCTCTCAAGTGCTAGTAGAACAAACTTATGAATTTTTAAATGGACTTTACATACATATATGTGTGTCCATTTATTTGTTTCTCTTATATTCATTTATATGTGTTTATATATAATATAGTCAATATACTCAGAAATAATTCAGTAGATGGTTGTAAATATTAACACAATTACATTCAATAAAATTGGATATTTAGAAATAAAAGTAAAACGTTAGAGGTAAAATTTTCGTAGACCAAAGAAACAATAGAATGTGGCCTTGGAGGACACATAGGTAAATTACTTATTACAAGATGGGCAGAGTATGCATTCAGTATCATGGTATAGTAAGCAGTGGGATTTTGGAGTGCTGTACAGCCATTGGAAAAATGAATGTACTGATGAGAATTTTACGAAGATAAGACAGGCTTCTTCAACCCAAAATAAACTGCCTTCCTTCCTTTACCTTTGGACCTTGTGGACATCTAGAAGTTAACTTTTGAAATTTAGAGACAGCTTTTAAATATCTTCTTTCTTTTGGTAATATGTCAGTTATCTCTAAGAATGATCAATCAGGATTTTCAACTCACCATGATCTTTCTGAGAAGTAGATCACAAAGTGACATGTAACAGATTATGTACTATACCAAGAGCTGGCAAGTTTCATGGTCTGCTCATTTGGGTGTAAATATTGTAAAGATTCAGCATTAGAAAACACTGACAATTTTTATTAGTGCCACAAATATTATGGCAATGATTATTAAATGATGTATGAGAAGGAAAAAATGGAGGTATTTTGTTTGTTTTCTGTAAAGTCACCATTTTTCTTTAAATGAGTAATTGTGAAATTACCTTTTTTCTTTAAACAAATATTTGTGAACTGATAGGGATCTCTGTAACTTGTTCTCAGTTGGACAAAGTGACATTTTAATATTTAGGGCCCAACTTTGATGGCTGGATTGGGGCTTCACACAAGTTTACATGGGTCCTGCCCCACCTTGATATTTTAAGCTCAAGCAGCATCATAGCTCCCAGCATTCCAGTTGCAAATTAATTCTACCTCTCTTCTCTCAAGAAGCATGCTAATTTTGCTTCTAGTTTTTCTATCCTTCAACTCTCATCCTTACTTTTGAGGGAACAATCTATCTTAAAGTGAGAGACAGAAAAAGATCTGATTATACTATATTGTGTTTAAAATAGTCAATGATTCTTCATTCTTCAGAACAGGGGTTACAATGATCATGGCACTAAAGGCATCTTATCAGCCTTCAGGCATCAATTTAGTTTGCACATCCTCAGAAAAGCTTTTTCCTCAATCAGGTCAGTTTCAGCCATTAACACATTTTCACAATGTGTCTTTGCAGTTTTAGTATTTTTCACAATTACAAATTTAGACTCATTATCATTCTTGGTAAAAGTGTGTTTTATATGGTCAGAAACAAAATATTCTTTTGTAACCTATTCCAGTCTGAGCCCCTAACACATATTTAATTAGTAGAAGGAATAGATATATTGATGATATATTAATAAGGTGAACATATGTCCAGGCTGAAAGTTTAGTCATGTCCAACATTCAACACAATCATACTGTGTTTTTAGAAGGAAAGTTATCTTTGAAATCCTTCATCACAGATATGGAAAATGAATCTCAAAATTATACAATTATCAGTTCCTCCATCTTTACTGCTACTTTGATTTTTTTCTGTTTTGTTTTAGCTCAACTGCAAGTTGAGGACCAAGCAAGGCTAAGGGACAATGAATGTAGTAGCAGAGTGACTTTGTCCTTGGTAAGAGGGCTTACCCTCTTGTGCCCAAGTACTGTGCACAGTACCAAAAGGTACTTGAACTACAGTTGAATCTCTTGAGTCTGCCTTATCTTGTGATCAGTTTAATTTATCCATGGTCCCATCAATTTTTAACTCAAAATTTCTTTTACTAACTCTTTATGACATATATGTATTATGGCCACGAAGGGGCTAGGAAATTGAGTCTGTACTGAGTAACAAGCAGGCATCATGCTGGCAACGGAGCCAAAAAGCAAGCCCAGTATTGTAGTCCCATTTGGGTCTGATTCCATGAGATTATCAATAGTCACATCCAACAGACCTTCATGTACAGTGTATTTATCTGTAAAGTTCTTTTTAAAAAAAATGTCCATCTTACTAAGTACTCTGATGGACAAATGTCTTAAGGAATTCTTTGTCGTCATTCCTTTTAAAACCTTTTTGTTGCTGTTGCTCAATTTTTATAACTTGTTGCCTCTTAATAACAACACTGGAACTTAGTGTGAAATGAATGTCTCTGAAAGCATCTAGGATTCACAATAATATCCCATTGCAGAAGGGGTCAGGTCAACCAATGTCCTCTTCCCTTGGGTGCCACAGAGTTACCCTCATGAAGTCAAGTAGGGTAGTAGGTTGGCTATTTAATCTACACCCCCTTCTCAATTCCACTTGCTTTTCTTGTGAACACAAAAGAACTTTAAGTGATCTGACCATGGCATTGAAATGCCAACCTTAGTTGGTACTTTGAAAACTCAAAGCCTTTTACAAGATGAATAGCAAACTGTGGATGGCAGCTCCTGCTGAGCCATTATTGAATCCCGGCCCTGATGACTGCATTGCTTTGGATTTAGATAAAAGACTCCATACAAGACAAATGGTAGGAGCACATCAAACAAGGCTGTGTCCACACAATGACAGAAACAATCCAATTGAAGAAGCAGTTGATTTCCCCAAGGCTACATACTGGTTTTTCTGGAGTCATTTATATTAAGGAACTAAAGATTGTATATTCATCTTCTATTTATTCTTTTCTCTAAAAATACTAATGCCCACTTGTCACATCTGAGTCTTCTTGCTTTTGCCAGGAAGAGAAATGTCGATAAGGGAAGATGTTAATTATTTTGTATTGTGTTTTATTTAACCACAATAGCAATGTGTGTAAAGGTTATAGACTGAGAGTTACAATCTATAATGATCAGATAAAAAGATTAGTCAGCAAATCGATGGTTCCCCGTACCAACAGGAAGCTCGGTGTATTCAAGGCAACAATGAGTACAAAGGGTACAGATAAGGATCGGGCACCTTTATTTAGATGAAAACTAACTCCAGAGAATGAATATCACCTCATTAATTACATACTCACCTTCAGGAGGCTGAACTGGGTGAAGCATCATTAAAATGCTTTGGGAGAGTGTTAGAAAATGCTTTGGGCTGTATGAAATCTATGAAACCAGAGCTTGCCTTTATGTTGGGTTGGCAGATGTCACAGAAGTCTAGTTGCTCCAAATGAAAAGAGGTTTATGTATAGAACCTTTGTGTGTCTTTTATAACATAAGTCTCAGAAAGAAAAATGTAGTAGTTTTGTAAAACACTGTTGGACTTGTTTAAAAAACCGAACCAAACAGTTCTTTATGTAGTTTGACATCTTTTTGTTGTTATTGTTTTTTAGTCTTGTCAGATAAAACTTTTATAATAATCACTTCTTTTGCTTTTCCTGTTATATTGAGCATTAGTTCCTTCTCCCTTTTCTCCTAGACATAAAACATAATCTGTTGGGGCTGCAGAAAGGGCTGAGTCATTAAGTAATGCTCTTGTAAAGATCTTGCAGAGGACTAAAGCCTTCCTGGTTCATAGCATGCGTACTGGTAGCCCACAACCATCTGTAGCGTAGCTCCAGGGAGATCTTATGTTTATTGCATTGGTGGGCATCTGCAGTCATATGTGTACATACTCCCACGTAGACACATGCACATAATTCAAAATATAATAAAAACATCTAAAATGTTAATCTATTTAAAAGTAGATTTTGACATGTTGCATTGAAGACTGTAAAGGGTCGTTTGTGCGAAATGGGGAGAGGTATGTAAATTAATGGAATTACATGCATTTGTCCAATCATCTCTAGGGTGAAGGGTTCTCTCTTTAACTGTCATTGATTTTTAATAGTATTCAAAACTAGAATATTCTTCTGTGAAGTATTATTCAATAACTTAGTTCAGTAAGATCAACATAGGTCATGACTTATTTGGAAGGTAGTCATGGGTATCAGTAGTTCCTAAAAATACATCAGTGTCATCAAATAGAAATTTCTGCCTTTATATAAATAACCAACATAAAACAGGGCAGGGTGAAGTGATTGGTAAATAAACATTTAAAAGAGGAACTGGATTATCTTACATTCATCCTCAGATATGATTTTGACTGATCGCTTTTACCAGTTTTTTGTTTGTTTGTTTTCTTTCTCTTTTTGTAATCTACTTTTTTCATGTTAAAGCAGAAGTTTATTGATATACTTGTTCTTGGACAAATTGTTTCCTTGGATGTGCACCTATAATTTTTTTCATGTTGAATCCAATATCAAACCAGTTTATGTTTATTATTTACAAAATTCTAGCGATGTGTGTGTGTACATGTGTGTGTATTGCATGGGTTTATGTGTGCATTCATTTGAGCTTGTATGTCTATGTGAACATGAAAACAATCCCAGCTGACAGTCATAAAGGGAATGATTCTATTTTGTCCCCACTACTTTTGGGGGATTATGCACTTGTTAACTGTCTTTCACTGAGTTCTTCTCTGTTGTGGTTATCTGTGTATCTGTGTATCAACTGAACCACTGAATAAAGGTTCTGATTAGTTTTCATTTGAACCAATCAGCAGCCATCTACCTGATTGGCTGAGACCTAGGGTACAAGTAATTCACACCTCCATGCCAGACTAACAGTTATAATTGGGTTTAATGAAACACTTTGCCTTAAAGAGTCCATTTAGCCAAAGACGATAGTCCTGTCTTCCTCCTTTTCTTTAATATTTTTTGTTCGGTTTCTCTGTTTCTCTTTTCTTCCTACCTGGTTCCTCTTTTCTATTTCTTTTTCTTTCCTTTCTTTTACTCTTTCCTGCTACCAATGCCATACTAGCATTTTATACTTCACAGAGTAATTTCACACTGCACTACTGTTGTAGTTCAATGGTTTATCATTTCTTCCTTGGATTACTTGTATGGACTTATACCCTGTTCCCTTCTTTCCTGGCTGTCTCTTACCTCATATGTAACTGCTACACCCCAAATAATTCATTCTTGCCATGTGACTAGACTAATCTTTATAAAATATTAGTTTCATGAGAGTATCCTGTTAAAAATATCCTGTGGCTCCACACCACACCTAGGATAAGGTTAAATCTCTTAAGCAAGGCATCTAAATTATTCCTTATTTGGTGTTGGCCCACCTTACTGTCTTCATCTCCTATATTATCCCAAATGTATCTTGGACATATCATATGGCCTCACAGGTACAATACCTTCTCACGCATGCTTGCCTTTCCATACATTGCACAATGACCCTCATCACCTGTCATATACATATATATATATATATATATATATATATATATATTTAACTTAGACATCTATTTTTTGGCTTGGTTAATTCTATCTTTGTCTTCTAAGGATCAGATGAAGAGTTATTTAACTTCAAAATCTTCTAAGACTAGCAAACTGGGGTTATTTTCCCTAAATCTCTATTATACACACAGATACATACTTACATACATAGCACACACACATACACACACACAGGTGAGCTCTTACGCTATCACTACTATGATATCAGATTTCCTATTTACTCCTGGGATAACATTAGTCATAGAATATTACCATTCCTAATCTCCACATATTTTTTCTTTAAAATCCTGGATTCTCTAGTTTTCATAGTGAATATTTCTGTGATAATTTAACAAGACTAAAAATCTATAACCAGCAGCAGCATTTACATAATTATAAAGAAAGTATATTATGATGAAATATAGTTGTCAAATATATCAAAAATACATTATGCTATAATACCTTCATTATGTATATTTTTATTTAAATGTATTTCAATATATAAATGCATACTTTTTATATTTATCATTGTATATTTTATATTTTATAATATTTATATCTTTATATATTAAATACATATAAATGCATGTTAAAATATGTTTCTATAAACATATATAAATACATATACATGAGTTTATTAAAACATAAGCCAGGAAAGTCTAGGAGAAAGTTGTCTTACTGCCATTTGAAAATATTTGTCATTGAAGACATAGACTGCTAAGAACAGCACTCAAGAGACAATTTTCTTGGTCAGGAGAGATGGAAATTTCTTTATCTTTTAGTTTTCTTTATTTTAAACGTAATCATATCACAGCCTGATCCCAGCCCTCTCCTTCTTCTCCCAGTCACATCCTCATGTCCCCTATTCCATTCCCCCTTCCTTTTTTTCATTAAAGAGAGATGCACCAAGTGGTACCAACAAATCCTGGCCCCTTAAGTACCAGCAGGACTAAGTGCATCATCTCCCACTGAGGCTGGAAAAGGCAGCCCAGCTAGGGGGAAGGGATCCAAAGGCAAGTAACAGAGCTAGCTCTTATTCCCAATGTTAGAGGACCCACATGATGACCATGAGGCACATCCGTTACATATGTGTAGAAGGTCCAGGCCTGGCCCATTCAAACATTTTTGTTGCTGATAACCAGCCTCTCCTCACAGTATTTTCTGTGCAGTTTTACCCTAATTGCATGTGGCCTGAGAGTATGTGTATGGGGGATTCCTAGGATGTACAGGGTAGGAAGATGAACTGAGGGACGCTCCATCTATGTGGCCATGGGGGAGATGCCATAACATCCATCATCCATGCTGAGATCAGACCATTCAGCAGGGCTGCTGGCTGCTTTAAGGTCATCCACATTCTTCCCTGTGTCCCTGCATCCATGTTGTGTGTAAGCCCAAAATACTCATTGATTTTTCTCCCCCCAAAAAGAAAATGTATGTCAAAAACAAAAACAAAAACAAAAACCTTCCACACATTTTCAGCATAATCTGAAAGCCATGTTTTCAGTTTTGATATAGTAATACTATGGATTTTCATAATTTATTTTTTTTGCATGAAATGTGTTTTATTTTCATCAACCATACAAATAATTTTCTATAATACCCCAGGGCAAACTGAAAAAAATTTGGCAGTTTGATTAGTATGTGTCTTGGGGGAAAGGCTTGTCTGGGGGGTGGAGAGTGTTAGTATGCCTTCATTGACCTGCAGGCCAGTGGTATTGGCGTGGAGTACCCTGGTTCATAGTGCAGCTTGTGACTTGTGTCTGTCCTGAAGGTGGTTCTTTCTTCACATCATGAGGGGGTCTCAAAGATGACTGGGTCAGGTTGGGTAGGGAAGTCCTCCGGTCTAGGCTTTTAGGAAACTTTACTTCTCTTTTCCTGTTCAGTGTTCTTTCTGATTGGCAGCGTATTGTATCTTGGTTTTCTTCAGCTTAACCTTATAGAAGAAAGCGATTTCCTGTATTTAACTGATCTGTCATTTTCTTAGAATGGGTAGAGTTTCTTCTGACCTTGTGCTCTAGGAGAATAGTTTTCCATATATTCTTAAAATCCTAGATCTTGCTTAAGGATAGCCAGAAATGAAGACACAATTAGTATTTTATTTCTAGCTCATAGAAAACCTGAATTCTGGAAAATCTGAGGTTTAGACTGACTTGAGCTTTGCCTGTTGACATGCCTGCGAATTGTATACAGCATTAGATTTTAACAACCCTCGCCTACATGGTAGTCAAATTAATAAAGGAAGAAATTGTTTGCTATTTCATATTATTAGACATCACAAACTCCTACTCTGAACTGCTAAGGTTGAATAACTTTCTCTAGTTCAAAGAGTTTGAATATTAATTTCAACAAAAAATGGCCTTTCCTTCTGTAGTCTGAGCAGTCACTAATGGCTTAAACTGTGTCTAGCTTATTAAGTAAGAGAAAGGGAGCAAGCATGGAAAACCATATCTGTCACTTTCTTATAAAATGTGTATTGGTATGTTAGGTAACTCAACTTCAAGAGGATTAATTTCATCAATACTGATGATCTGACTACATGCCGTTTGTTTGTTCCTTGTTAGAATGTCTAGGGACCACTGGGAAATAGGCCTGTCTTGTCAGAAGCATTTGTCTCTTGTGGCCATTTGTCTCAGCCGGAAGAATGCTTTCTCAGACTCAGAAGCAGTCTGAGAATATGAAAATGGATGGACATACCACTCCCCAGCATCCTATTTGGGTCATAGCGAACAACTATGGCTGCATATAGATCCTTTTGTTTCATGTGCTCCCTTTGAGTGCAGGAATAACAGAAGAGGAGATACACTCAGGCAGCCCTTTCCACATCTTCAAAAGTCAGTGAAGGACTGCTCTTGCACTGATTTCTGCCCTGAGCTTCGGCATTCTCACACTCTTGCCCAGCAAGATGGCTCTTGTGAGGTCAGTAGCTGTCCACTGCTTGTTTTGCCCCAGTCTCTTGCCTTTTGTAGTGCTTTCCAATATTAGATCTTCAAAGAAACCACTTACTGGCAGTGTCAGGACAGTCTTTTTAAGGAAAAAAATAAGACAGAGAAGATACCTCAAGTACTTGAAAACACACAGGAAAAGAAAGGAAAACATGGCTATCTTGGTTGTGTTCAGTGAAGAACACAGTCAGTTTGAGTATAGCTTATTCCCCCAGTGGTGAAAAACAAAACTGGAAAACACTTTATGATATCAGTGTAGTAACTATTATACCAGAGAAACTCTTGCCATCTCAGATGGGGACCATTTAGGTGTTTCTGGGTCTTTCATAATTATGTATTTGATGAGACAAAACAAGAGAATCAGAAATTATCTTTCTTAACTCACTCATTTTTTTACGATTTTTATTTTTTATATTAATCATGGGTTATTTACTTTGTATCCCAGCTGTAGCCCCTCCCTCATTCCCTCCCAACCCCACCTTTCCTCCCTCATCTCCTCCTTGGCCCTTTCCAAGTCCACTGATAGGGGAGGTTCTCCTCCCCTTCCATCTGACCCTAGCTTATCAGGTATCTTCAGGACTGGCTGCAATGTCTATCAACAGAGGAATGGATACAGAAATTGTGGTGTTTTTACACAATGGAATACTACTCAGCAATTAAAAACAAGAAAATCATTAAATTTGCAGGAAAATGGTGAGATCTAGAAAAGATCATCCTGAGTGAGGTATCCCAGGAGCAGAAAGATACACCCAGTATATACTCACTTATAAGTGGGTACTAGACCTATAAGATAGGATAAACATACTAAAATCTATACACCTAAAGAACAAAGAGGACTCTGGGTAAGATGATCAATACTCACTTAGAAAGACAAATGGGATGGACATTGGAAGTAGGAGAAAACAGGATAGGAGCCTACCATAGAGGGTTTCTGAAAGACTCTACCCAGCAGGGTATCAAAACATATACTGAAGTGCATAGCCCAACTTTGGGCAGAGTGCAGGGAATCATATGAAAGAAGTGGGAGTTAGTAGGACCTGGAGAGGACAGGAGCACCACAAGGACCAAATATATCAGGGCACAGGGGTCTTTTAACTCACTTATAAGCAAATTTTAATCCTATAGTACAAAATAGACATACCACAATGCACAGACCCCAAGAAGATAAGTCCAGTGGGCTTCTTAGGCTTTTGTGTTGGCCCTCTAATTAGGGGAGTGGGGAGTATCTCTGACATGGACTATGTTGCCAAGAAGGATTTCTGAAGACTCACACAGACGTGCTTGGAGCATGCAAGCAAGAAGAATCCTTTAGAACATTTATTTAACTCTGAGGCCATGTTAAACTCCTGTGGCATCTGTATATTTCGCACAGCTTAAAATTTTTGTACCATTTTCTTTATTCCTACTCAGCAGTGCCTATATTTTGAGATTGCATTGTTGTATTCTGTTAGTGATACTGTAACAATATACTTAATGCACATAAAACAGAAATATGATTCTTTTTAGGGGGTTAAGAAGCTCATGGTCAAGGCATCAGTGCATTTGATGAGGCTGAAATCTCTGATTTCCAATGTGGTATTTTGAATTCCATGCCTCCTGAGGAAAGACTATTATGTCCTCATATGGGAGAGATTTAGACATATGAAACAAGGCCAAGTTGTCTGCTTCTAGCCATTGTATAAGAGCTGTAATGATTTGATCACCCCATGGACAATCCTTCTTAGTCATAACTCCGAACAATGGGTTTGGCAGGGGCACATCTAATAGTCATAACAATTACTATTATTAATGTTTTATCTTGAAGTACCCTTTAATTGGCCCTGAACATCATTCTTTTATTGCTCAGCAGTCATGCTTTTATAAACCTAAGGTGAGATAGAAGTACAATGCAAGAGAACATTGCAAACTGTTCTCTTTCCTTAGAGAAAGGGTTATGTTAGAAAGTTCTTTGAGTAGACATCCCTATGATTATTAGGAATGTAATTTTGCATGCTGTATGTCTTCCAAAAATCACTTAGTGTATTTCATCTGCTTTATTATTTTTAATAAAATCTTGTGGAACTAAAATTTTATAACTCATGTGGTATTGTTTCTTTGAAAATTAAATTGGGTTGGGGGAAATGTATGTACATTGCTTAACCCAGACTCTAGCATACAGTAAGCACTTAATACATACAGAGTAGCTGCCATTATCCTGGTCTTCTTGTAGACTTGTTGTGAATTCTCTTCTGATAGATTACACAATAAGGAATGCTTAATATTAACTACAGATAACATTTGTCTAAACTTTGCTGCTCAAAGTGTAGAATCTAATACTTTTTTTCATTGAAAACTCATGAATTCTAAGGGTAGATAATATTATTGTTCTCATTTTATCAATAGGAGGTAGAAACTCCTATAGGTCAAGTGGCTTTCTGAAGGTTCACAGTAATTTGTGGCTGTATTAAGTACACAGATTGGCCTCAAGCTTCCTCACTGTTTGCTCATGCTAACTGGTTTTTACCTCAAATCCAATTGAGTCTCTGCCCAGTACAATTACTTTTCTTTCCTCATTTCTTTTACTTACAGACTTAATTCAAGACAGGGTATACAGCCTCGATATACAGAATAGTTTCCTTGAAAGCTTACTAAATTATACATTCCTTTCTTTCATTCCTTTCCTGTCCCTAGAATTTCTGATGCAGAGCTCCAGGGCTGAGCTGAGGCTGCTCACTCCTGGACCACATGGTGACCAGCCCTAATTATGCTGTATTTACTTCCAAGGACATCACATGGCATATCTGACATAGTCTAGTAAGCCATTCATACCATATGCCTACCAGACAGGCTTTCTTTGGGCAGAAAGGATGGGCAGGCCCTTTGTTTCTTGAGATGAATATTTCCTGCAGTCATTCTGTCCACCTTCCAATCACACATGGAAGAATAATGCTACCAATAGTATCAGGGATCCAGGCATCCTTGCAAATTTCAGATGCAGTTTTGAGACAGACACATTTTATTGTCTTCAACTAACAGCAGTTCAGCCTCCTGCTACCCAGCCTGTGACTATCTCTCTCATTAAATCCCTGAGAGTAGCCCTGCTACAGCTATGAATCACACACCTAGGGCTTCACACAGCCTGGGTTTATTGAGCCACATGATAGGAGACCATATCTCAGATGGCCCCAGAGCAGCCAAAACAATCTGTCACTTTTAATTCTTCCTGTCACCTCATTAAGAATATAGCAACGTTGACAATAAAACACATTTTCACACAAGGCGCACAACACACACACAGAGCACCAAAAATGCAACAATTCCTCCTCTTGTATTCAGATGTGGCTATAAATATCCAGTCATTGTAAGATTCATTGAGCAAACATATGTGCCAGGGTCCTGTATATAACTGACACAGGTACAGAACAGTCTCCACGGGCACATAAAGCAATTAAAAATAACTGAGCTTCAAAGCAGGCTACTATAATACAAAGGTCAGGCCCATAAATATGAACAGGATGACAGTAATGTCTCTATCCAAATATACCCCCAAACACATCACTACAACAGTTTAGAACTCAAAGGTTAATGTAAAAAAAATTAAAACCCTGAAATTATGCCATATTCATCTCATGGCTTTTCTTCCTGTGGTCTTTTCATCAAAGGTTAATATATGTGAATACCATGGAAAAATTTTTATCAAGGCCAAATGTGTGTCATCGGGAACTACTTTATTCAGTGCAAAATATTTACCCTTGTGCATGTGATAAAATAGAGGACTTGTGGCAAATTCTCTGCAAAAGGAAAGTATCCCCACCCCCACTGGGTTGCTTGTGTTTTAGATTAACTTCTCTGATATTTGAATTCCACTCCAAGCTGTAGAGTCTGTTCTGAGGGCAGGGATAATTTCGCAGGAACACACTGAGTGTGATAATCAGGTTTATGCACGGTTGTAAAGAATGTGCTGACAGATGGAAAAGAAGCCACCTCAGTCTGCACCGGATTCATTTTTATATATATTAAAAAATCATACGACACCTGACTCTGATTCAAATAGCTGTTCTTCTCCCTGCTGTCTTCCAACAGCAGAAATATTTTAGAGTTTATAGGAAAATTCCAGCCCCCGGTGGAGGGATTCACTAAAATTTCCGGTTCTGTGCTCATTGGAGCATCAGAGGTTCCTCTATTACCATTCAAGGTGTGGTGTGCAATGAAAAACTTACTCCGAGCAAACATGAATCTTTGTGTAGTAAGTGCCCTAGATAGCAAGCAAGTAAATTCAGAGCAGGATGTGAATGGAATGATGTCTGCAAAAGGCAGGCATTCCTACTTTTCCTCTCGGGGGGAGGGGGAGGAATTAGCAAACTCACCAAAGTTTAGCTTTCATCAGAGCATATTAAATATGATTGCAAACTGTGAAGAGCGTTTAGGTCACCTGGGCCTTTCTGAGGTGACATTTCAGAACACACTGATTAAAGGGAGTGAACACTGTAAAGCGAGTCCCTCTCTCTTAATAATAATGAGTTGGCAGTGACCAACCCATGTAGCACTTTAATGCTCCAAGATATGGTTTTGGCCCTACCAAAGGGGGGGGGGGGACCCAAACCTTAGGGTTTTTTTGTCTTTTGTTTTGTTTTCTTGCAAACCTTCTTTCTATGTTCAAGAAAAACCTATTCCCTGATTATAAAAAACAACCAAAACCCCCAAAATGTAAGAAGCAATCTCCTCATTGTCAAACATTTGGCTCAGTGCATCTTCTTTGGTATGGCAGCTGTTACAGAGCCCAGACAGGGACTGGGCCAAAGAAATACACTCTCACATATCTGGAAGCGAGAAGTACAAAACCAAGACAAGAGGAGAGTTCTTTTTCAGGGCTGTGCACATGGTTCAGAGACAGATGTTTTCTTCCTGTCCTTTCATATCTTCCTTTCTGTAGTGTGTGTAGTGCATATATATATGCATATATATATATATATATATATATGCACTGTCTGTCTGTCTCTCTCTCTCTGTATATATATACACACACACATATATATACATATATACATATATATATGTGTGTGTGTGTATGTAATGTTAAATCTGTGTTTCATGCATATGAGCATATGTGTGCACTCACCTGTGAAGTTCAGGGCTTCACTTAGAGGACCACTATCCACTAAGTGGTCCTCTATATGTCTTAGAGGACCACTTTCCACCTTTCTCCTGAGGCAGTATCTATCCCTGAACCTGGGCCTCACCATTTGGGCTATACTACCTTCCAAGCAGGCTCCAGGGATCCTCCTCCTACTGCTTCAGCGCTGGGATTACAGGGCCCTAGTCAGGGCCCAGCTTTTAACACAGGTGTGGGAGATCCTCGAGTTAATTTGAAGGGGCAAATGTTTTAACAGAGGAGCTAATTCTCTAGCACCCTATGTTTTCTTTTTACTGGAGGATATCAGCCATACTGGGTCAGGACCCGTGCTGATCATCTCACTCTAGTTCATTCACCTCTGGTGAGACTTTATCTCCAAATACAATTCTATCCTGAAGCTCCTTGATCAAGGCCTTTAATGTAAACTTGAAGGTGAACACAGTTCAATCCTAGAGCTTTTCCTTAAAAAATGATATCAAATCAAATAAAAATTGGATCTTGATATTCTGTCATTACTCTCAATCACCTTCCCGAAGAAAAATTATTACCATCCCTGAGTATACCCACTAAAGACAACAGGAGTCATTTCTGTATTATCAAAGTAGTTACCAAATGATTGTATTTGTTTATTTTTATATCTTCCAACTTCTTAACAGCAAACTCTGTCTCTAGCTGCTCTACACACAGCGTTTTTCTCTATTAACTTCAGAACGTTCCCAAAGTCTGGCTTTATCCTGGCCTGACCAGAGGTTCCTGTATCCCTGTGGGTGGTGGCATAATAATCCACCAAATTTTCTCTAACTTTTCAACTCAAGTGACTTTCATTCAACCTATGCTATTTCTGAAATTTAAATTCTAATACTAACTCTTTGACCTCCATCTTCTCACACATACTTTAAAAAAATGTTCTGTATTTTCTTTGTAGCATCACTAACCAAGTTATGTTATTACATAGAACATTAGTATTTTAGTAT
This sequence comes from Pachyuromys duprasi, assembly GCA_028658305.1. Taxonomy (NCBI): domain Eukaryota; kingdom Metazoa; phylum Chordata; class Mammalia; order Rodentia; family Muridae; genus Pachyuromys; species Pachyuromys duprasi. Next base: position 76,289,061 of record CM053765.1, on the reverse strand, counting down.
CTTAACAGGAGCTACACAGAGAAGATAAAAGTGGTATAATCAGATAATGTTAGGACAAGAGAGTTAGTAAAGTTTAGACGTTTCCTTATTGAAATAATTTAGTACCTTAATATGTACTCTGAATGAACAAGATCAGGCAACAGCTCTAACCAAAGTCCTGTGAGAAATTAAGAAAAGTACAAGGAGCCGGTGACATGGCTCTGCACTTAGGAATATTTGCTGCTCTTGCAGAGGTCCTGAGTTCAGTTCCCCAAGGCTCATACTGACCTTTACCCCTGATTCAGGGTACCTGACACCTTTTCTGGAATCTGTAGGCCTAAGAGCACATGCAAACACACAAACCCACATATACCTAAATACAAAAATAAAACAATTCCTTTTAAAAACAAATTTAATAAAACCTTTGAGGCACGGAACACTAGTCTGGGAGGTGGGCTACCATTGTAGTAACATACCCATTCATTTTCTTTTTCCTTTTTTATCCTTACCTTAGGATATTTTCATATGTCATGCACGCATTACCTCATTAATAGTCCTCCTATCTGCTGAACCCTCGAATCTTCCCTGAAACTCTGCACTTCTTCCATTCCATACAGGGACTCACTCACCTTCATCAACTCAGAAACAGCAACAAGGCAATGCCAGCTGACTCTTTTACTAATCTTAATTATATAAACAACAGTCCTATTTCCTAGATTTTCTACCGCTCAGATGACTCACTTCCTATGCTACAGGAAGAAATGATACTAATGAACATCAGGTAGGAATAGGGTATTCAGATTTCTCACTTTGGATTACAAACAGAAAAAAAATGTGCATGCTCATTCCTTCTGCATTCTCTTCTTCGTTTAAGTTAAAATTCTTTAGGAAAGCAAATTAACCTGCCAGTCTCTCTCACTACTCTTACAGTCTCAGGGACAGATTATGTCTTTGTTCATTTCAGGATTTTCTACTTCTTATCTACTAATTCTTTCTCCTAGGGTATTCAGTATACTCAAAGATTTTCACTTTTAATTTTGCCTTCCCCTTTTCACAGTGTCTTGAATTTGCCTTTGTCTTCTTTTTCATCAAAGTAGCATGTCTCATATTTTCACTGTTCTTAATTCCAATACCCGTCTTACATTGTGGAAGTTCTGGACTCTAGCCGATGCTCTTACTTTGACATTAATTAGGCAAAGAGAAGGGATGAAAGTGTGAACTTTCAATCTACACACTAGGGTCTTAATTTTAATTGTATGGATTTTTAACTTTGTAAAGTCTGTGGGTTTTAATGTCCCCTAAAGCTTTTTAAAAATCTATTTGTGTTTGAAACTTAACTCTCAAATCAACAGTGTGGAGAGGTGGAGCTTTCCTCACTTCATGAAGAGATTAATCGTGAATGGATTTTTCATGTTATCATGACAGTGGGAGTCATAAGAAAATGTGCCCATCTCTTTATCTTTTGAGATGCTCTTTGACTACACATCAAGTTAAGGTACAATGGCCAATCAAATAATCTTCACTACTTTAGCCAGCCTTTCACTTTTGGCAGGTCTCTTAGTCTATTTGAGCTGCTTTTGTTTGTTTTTGTTTTTTAACTTCTGTTAAAGGACAAAAATAATTTTGTTTAGGTAGTTAGGTGAGGAATAATTTAGACATGTGAGAACCTTCCAGGAGGTGGTCAATGAGTGCTTACTAAGTCTGTCATCAACTCTTTCCTGCCTCCTACTGCCTGGTGCCACCATGTTGAATTTGTTCTCACTGCTCCTGTCTCAGATAGTCCTGTGCTTCTCCCAGAGCTCTGTGTGTTCCTACTTTGTCTTTTCTTCACCCTTAATGTCAAGATGTGACAGAGTTTTCAACAAACTCTTTTTTCTTCTGAACTGAAGATTTCTAGTTTCATAGCATTTATTACCACTTTTCTGAAAAAAAAAATCACTTAAAAAAACCTGATCGTTATATATAATGCCAGTTGGGATATACACTAATTTTATTTTCTTACCATATCTTTAAGAGTATCTCATGGGAAATTCAGTGGTAAATGTCTAGCTATTAAATCTCTGGTCCCCCATGAAGCAGTCCCCTTCTTGTGTCTGTCATATCAAGTATAACACCATTTTCAGATGCAGGAAATAATTTTTGGCATCACAATGACAGCAATAAATATTGTTGAATTATGCAATGAAAACATATTTATTTTCTTCAAAAATATCTGATTAAAAACATTTCAGTCTTGGGATTAAGCATATCATTAATGTTTCTGTCATAATTCAGAGACTCCTAATTCAACACTTAGAGACTCATTTTAGACTTATCACAAAGACAAATGTTAAGAAGGTTGCTTGCCAATTTTATGTTTCAATTACATTTATGATAAATAATCCATTCCTTTAAAAATTAGCTAGTTTCTTCAAAATAGATTATTGGTAAATAGTGATGAACAACTTTTCTCAAATAGATCTGGAAAGAGAGTATGGTTAAAATGTCCAGGTATGAGAGCATACTCTGCTGATCTCAGTACTGGGGGAACAGAGAGCTCGAGATGGCTAGCAAGCTAGAACAGTCCATTTGGAGAGCTTGAGGAAAGTGACAGAACCTCAGAAAATAGGTAGAGGCTTCAGAAATGGCTCACTTTGTAAATGTCCCAAGGACTTGGGCATAAGCATTTAAGTTTAATCATTGAAACCCCTACAGGAGAGACCCTGCTTCCACAAGATATCCGCTGAAACATGCACACGCAATAGTGCACATATGTACACACAATACACATTTATAGACACACAAAGTAAATAGATTACTGTAAAGAAAATTTTAAAAAGCAGTTGACAGGTCCTATTCAATGACACCAAAAGTTGACTTGTGGCTTCTGCACAAACACATACATGCATATCCATACATACATCTATATACACACACGCACATATACACACAAAGCATCCTTTTAATACGAGCTTTAAATCACAGATTTGAAGAAAATTTCTCTTTATAAATGAAGTTTTGTTAACCTTTAAAATGCTAATAAAAGACATGATAATTAGATTATAGGATTAAAATAGAAGGAAATGCAAGAATATGCTTTTGTTTAAATTATCAAGGAATAGTAATTAGATATAGAATGTTTTTAGAATAATTGTATCTTTATACTATAAAGAAGTTATAAAGTCATTGAAGATAGTTTCCATATAACCTGCACAATTTGCTTTATTAAAGCTTACATACATTACATTTAATGCTACATTTGTTACAATTAATGAGCCAAAGATACATTATCATTAAAGTCCATATATTATTCAGATTTCTTCAGATTTTTCTCTTTGCTTGTTGATCCTGGATCTCATCCGAGGTACCATTTTACATTTAGTCGTCATGTCTGCTTAGCCTGCTCTTGGCTGGAATGCTTTCTGTAATTTTCCTTGCTTTTCTTAATTTTCCTTAAAGGGTACTCTTCATACACTTCACAGGACGTCCTTCAGATTGGATGTATCTGTTGTCTTTTCTGCAGTTAGACTCAGTTTGAGGTTTTAACAAGGGAGATCATAGAAGCTAGAGTTTCATCTTTACCCTGTTATGTCAAGGCAACAACCATCAGATGTGTTACCTCGGCCAGTTTTAAGTTGGGTGGCTTGGCCAAAACAGTGAGTGTCTAGTTTTTCCATAATAAAGTTTGTTTTATGTTTTTCTCATACTAAAACACTGTATCCTTTTAAGGAACAGCTCACATTCAATATTTAGGGAATGAGGAGTCTTTATTATAAGAACTACTCACATAATATATGCAAATAAAAATGATAAATATACATGCAGGGTGAAATGCAGAATATGACAAAAGAACCAAGCTGTACAGCAATTGCAGAAAACAACCCCCCAAAGGGAATGCAGGGAAAGACACTGGATTGCGTTGCTTAAGCATTAATATGAACTAGTGGGGCATCGAAAGCAACAAACACAAATACCGTAAGTGAGGTAACTTCATTGATGATACAGAGCCAATTGTGCAAAAACTTTCCTACTGTAAACAAGAAGTGAGGAGTTGCAAATAAGCAAGGAGAGGAGCTATAATAATTTGTCCTTAGTGTTATGCAAATTCAAATTGGAGACATCAGGATGAACTCTTTATATACATACACACACCACACACATACACACATATATACATAGAGAGAGATGTAGAAAAATAGTAGTTAGCCATAAATGTCCACAAAAGCTCGTCAACCTTGGAAGCAACAGTACTGAGGTACAAATTAGCACTTCTACAGCCAAAGTATTCTTTCTGAAGTACCATTCTTCAGTAAAGGGGAGACAGAAAATCTTGAAAAAGTGCCTAATCTTCGATTGGGCCCTGTTTTATAATTCTGAACATAAAAAAAATTGCTGTGAAAACAGAGAAATATAAACATAACTGTGACCCCTACTATGATGTAGCCATGTTGGAGATTATGACACACTGCAAATGGCTGGATACTGGGTATAAATATCCAATTACTTCCCAGTCCATTTCTCCTATCCTTGATCCAGCCTTTGTTATAAAGCTGATCCTTCTGTGGGTCATCTGGATAAACAAGCTATCTGAGATCCAAGAGATTGCCAATAGACTCAAACAAGTGACTGATAGCATGTGTGATGGGGGAGGGGCTGCTGGGTCCATTCTCCTCAGATGAACTTCATACACTTTATAAAATCCTTCCATGCACTCATTCACAGACTCATCAGTTTAAGTCCAGCCTTCTGGCCTCTTGGTAGGCTATACCCACAAAATGGAGTGAGACATCTTGCCAAATGCTTTCCTGCAGCCACTGCCTCCAATGAAGCGTTAGCGGCCAGGGGTGGGCTTGGAATAGAAGTGTATTGCCTGCTGTAGGGAATATTTTTTTAATGATAGTAATCCTGTTTCCATTTTGTTGCACTCCAGCCAAGATTGAATGTATGACATGAAATGTGAATGATTTCTTCATTCTGAATCCACCATTGCTCAGTTGCTCTTTTTCTTCCCTTCCCTCTCCTCCCTTCCTTCCTTCTTTCTTGCTTTCCTTCTTTCTTTCCTCTTTGTTTCTTTCTTCCTTTCTTTTTTTAAAATCTGTTAATTGCCATTACAAAATTTTATTTCATCTAACATTTAATAATCCTTAGTTATAATTCATCATATCTTATACAAACTGCAGCGCACATCAGGGAGAAGGGGAATCAAGGTTTTTAATTAAGTGGTAGTTGCCAGACCAGTAGATATAACAGGTTACATTGCACACTGCTTCTTTCCTTTCCTTCTTCCTTTTGTTTGTTTATTTTTCTCTCTCTCTTACTTTCTTTCTTTCTCTCTTCTTTCTTCTTTTTCACTTAAACATTTTTATGATAGAAATGTTCTTTATCATGTAAGGTTGTTTCCAGCCCTGGAATCTATTCAGATCTGCTTTATAGCAATGAGTACAATAACCCTTTCTTGGGTTTGGGGGTCGTTATGTCCTCTGGGAAAGGACAAATAAAATATTTTTTTAATTGGTGGTTGGAAAAAATAATTTACTGAACTAAATATCTATCTGGATGTGACGTCATGTTCCTGTAATGCAGTGCTCAGTAAGCAAGATGGAGGCAGTAGAACCATGAATTTAAAATATGGAGCTAACGTTATATTTGAGGCTAACTTTACTTACAAAAGACCCTGTCCCAAATATCAAACAAAAGTAGGCATCCAAGTGTTCCCAGGAATACAAATTATCAACTAGGTAAATGGGAAAATAGAAAATGTGGTTTTGCTTTGTTTGGTAATTGTTTTTGTCTTTACTGAAGAATACTAAATTGGTTTTTCATCATTTTATCATGTATAACTTGATTGAAAACAAGATTTTTTTCCAAAGAAAGACAGATCTTTTTTTAAAAAATATTTATTTTTTTTATGAATTACAGTTTATTCACTTTGTATCATAGCTATAGCTCCCTTCTCCCTCCCCTCCTAAACGCACCCTTCATCCCTCTTCTCATCCCATGCCCTCCCCCCAGTCCACTGATAGGGAAGGTCTTCCTTTCCTTCCCCCTGACCTTAGTCTATCAGGTCTAATCAGGACTGGCTGCATTGTCTTCCTCTGTGGCCTTGTAAGGCTGCTCCCCCATCAGGGGGAGGTTATCAAAGAGCCAGCCACTGGGTTCATGTCAGAGAAAATTGCTGTTCTCATCACTAGGGTACGCACTTGGAGACTGAGCTGCCATGAGGTACATCTGTGAAGGGGTCCTAGGTTTTCTCCATGAATGGTTAGAGCAGCATCATTTGTTGAAGATGCTATCATTTTTCCATCTTATGGTTTTTGCATCTTTGTTATAAATCATATATCCATAAGTTGGTGAGTTTGTTTATGTGTCTGCTCTTTGATTTCATTGATCCACCATTATGTTTCTATGCCAGTACTATGCAGTTTTCATTACTATTGCTCTATAGTACAGCTTAAGATCAGGGACGGAGGTACCTCCAGATGATCTGCTGTTGTACAGGATTGTTTAACAATTCTGCTCTTTTTCATTTATTTGTTTTTCCATATGAAATTGAGAATCGTTCTTTCAAGGTCTGTAAAGAATTGTTTTGGTGTATAAATTTCATTTCGTTTATCATATCTTATACATCTAAATAAGTGAAAAGAAAGAGGACCCAGGGTAAAATGATCAATCCTCATTTAGAAAGACAAATGGGATGGACATTGGATATAGGAGAAAACAAGTAACAGGACACGGTCCTACCACAGAGGGCCTCTGAAAGACTCTACCTAGAAGTGTATCAAAGCAGATACTGAGACTCATAACCAAACCTTCAGCAGAGTGCTGGGAATCATATACAAGAAAAGGGAGTTGGTATGACCTGGAGAGGACAGGAGCTCAAACAAACACAAAATATATCTGGGCCCAGGGGTTTTATATGAGACTGTTTCTCCAATCAAGGACCATGTATGGATATAATCTAGAAACTCTGCTCGGATGTAGCCCATGGTAGCTCAGTATCCAAGTGGGTACCCTAGTAAGGGGAACAGAGACTGTTTCTGACATGAACTCGGTGGTGGGCCGTGCAAGGGAGGAGCAGCCCTGTTAGGCCACAGAGGAGGACTTTGCTGCCAGACCTCAAGATACCTGATAAAGCAGGGTAAGATGAAAGGGGAGGAGGTCCTCCCCTATAAGTGGATTTGGAAAGGGGCAGGGAGTAGATAAGGGAGGGATGGTAGAACTGGGAGGGAATAAGGGAGTGGGATAAAGCTGGGATACAGAGTTAATAAAATGTAACTGATAATAAAAATTATAAAACAATTGTTTTTGTATTTTGATGGGAATTTCATTGACTCTGTAGATTGTTTTTGGTAGGGAGGCCATTTTTACTAAGTTAATCTTACCAATCCATGAGCATGGGAGATCTTTCCATCTTCTGGTAGCTTCTTCAATTTCTTTCTTCAGAGACCTGAAGTTGTTGTTTTGTTTTGTTTTGTTTTGTTTTGTTTTGTTTTGTTTTCAAACAGGCTTTCACTTGCTTGGTGAAAGACCTTAGAGTCACACTAAGGTACTTTATGATGTTATTAGTGGCTATTATGAAGGGTGTTGTTTCCTTAATTTCTTTCTCTATCCTTTTGTCTTTCTTATACAGGAGAGCTACTGATTTATTTTTTTTTTGAGTTATTTTTCAATCCAGCAACTTTGCTGAACTGTCTATTGGATGAAGGAGTTCTCTGGTTGAATTTTTGGGGTCACTCATATATACTATTATATCATCTGCAAATAGTGATAGTTTGATCTCTTCCTTTCTGATTTGTATCCCCTTGATCTACTTTAGTTGTCTTATTGCTCTTGCTAGAACTTAAATTACTGTGTTGAAGAGATACAAAGAGAGTGGGCAGCCTTGTCTCATCCCTGATTTCAGTGGGATTGATTAAAGTATCTCTCTATTTAAGTTCTCTCTATTGGCTATAGGCTTGTTGTATATTGTTTTTACTGTGTGTAGGTATGTGCCTTGTATCCCTGATCTCTTCAAGTCTTTAAACATGAATGGGCATTAGATTTTGTTGAATGTGTTTTCAGCTTCTAAGGAGATGATCACATGGTTTTTTTTGTTCTGGTTGTTTATATGGTGGATTACATTGATGAATTTCTGTATATTGAACCACCCCTGCATGCCTGGGATGAAGCCTACTTGTTCATGGTGGATGATATCTTTTATGTGTTTTTGGGATTTGGTTTGCAAGTATTTCATTGAGTATTTTTGCATCAGTGTTTATAAGAGAGACGGGGCTGAAGTCTCTTTTTTGAGGGAGTCTTTGTGTGGTTTAGGTATCAAGGTGACTATGGTTTCACAGAATGAGTTTGGTATTGTTCCTTCTGTTTCTGTTTTGTTGAATCATTTGAAAAGAAATGGAGTTAGCTCTTCTTTGATGGTCTAGTATCATTCTGCACTGAAACCTTCTGGCCCTGGGATATTTTTGGAAGGGAAACTTTTGATGACTGCTTTATTCTTTGGGGGATATAAGACTATTTAATCTGTTTACCTGATCTTGATTTAATTTTGTTAAATGAAATATATCCAGAAAATTGTCCATTTCATTTAGATTTTCAAAGATAGGCTTTCAAATACAAAATCATCATAAAAATGATTTTAAAATAGCCACTACGGTAAAGGTTAACAACTGAACTGTCACTTATACTTTCTGGGCTTGGGGAAAAATCCATTTTCTCCAATAGAGTGAGAGTTAGTGTATCAAACACTCCAGGACAGGCCTCATGTTTACGAGTAGTTGACCCATATAAAATTAACTCCACAGTCTTCTGTATGCTTTTATTTGCTTAAAGTTGGTGTGTCTCTATTTTTTGTTTTGTTTTCTGTTTTTGTTGTTGTTGTTGTTGGTTTGTTTGTTTTTCTCCTTTCTGGATGACTTTATTATGTTCTCTTGGTTTAGAGTAGGTGGCTGGTTTGTTGCTGTATTGGTTTTTGAATGCTTTTTGAGAAAGAACTTAAAATTGAGTGGGTGGGGAAGGGAAAAATATATGTAAGGGTTTGGAAGAGAGGAAGAATATGATCAAAACATATTTAAATTTAAAATTTGTTTTAAATAATAAAATATAATAAAACTTTGAAGAAAAAGATAAAATATGTTAAATTAAAAAGTTTAATTTTACCAATTATTTTATTTTCTTATATCAGAATTGCTAATACACAGTTCTGAGATGTGTATGTGTGTAAATATGTTTATGTTATTTCAGTTGTTATTGTAGTGGTGAACTTTAGCCAGTAAAGAAGAATCTGGCAGATATATTAAAGAAAATATTGGACAAAGGCCCCCTGCTGCATTTGGTACCAATATGAAATAGGGAGTACATTTTAAAAATAATGTTTTTGTTTATTACAGTTTATTCACTTTGAGTCCCAGCTGTAGCCCCACCTTTCTTCCCTCCTAATCCTACCTTTCCTCCCTCATCTCCTCCTATGCCCCTCCCCAAGGCCACTGATAGGGGAGGTCCTCCTCCCCTTCCATCTGACCCTAGCCTATCAGGTCTCATCGGGACTGTCTCTCATATTCTTTCTCTGTGGCTTGGTCAGGCTCTTCCCCCCTCAGAGGGAGGTGAACAAAGAGCCAGGCATTGAGAGTACATTTTTAAAAGATTAGTTCAATTTCCCTGTATTATAGATTATAAACGAAATGAGTAATATTCCAAGAAAATGTAAAAATTAATGTTTGTAATGATTCTTGTAATAAATCTCATAAATACAAAAGAATTTGAAAATGTCAAAGAAGATCTTACTAAGATCTTACTAAGAGGTCAATCTCATCAAATAACTTACACTAAATCTTTAAATTTGTTTGTGCAAACTGATGGAAAGATTTCAACCTTCTATCATAAATCAAACAAAATGTTATCTCAAATAAAAATTCTGGATTATAAAATAAAAATGATGTGTTCCTTAGAATTGTGTATAAAATATTATAGCAAATAAATTCAGTGGTCTATTAAACAACAACACACTCTTATGGAATATGTTTTATTTCAGTGATTCACAAAATAGTCAATATTAGGAAAATTAGAAAAAATAATTATATAAGTAAACAAAGAATAAGAAATTTTATACTGACCAACTCTGCCAAATTAATATTAGACTGTATCAATTATTCACAAAAATTTAAGAATTAGGAATAAGAGACAAAATATAAATCCCTAGGATGATCAAAATTATTTGTTTCAAAATGGCAGCCAATATCATGTTTGGTTTCAAAGCATTAGTGCCATTCTCCTTCAAGTCTGGGAGAAGATAATATTAGCATTATTATTTTTCAGTTGATTTTTTTTAATGTAAGATTTGTTGAAGCATGGTTTATAATCAGGGTGATTCATTCTTTCAAGCATACAGTTTGAGAATTAGACAGATGTACTTTGTCATCAGATTAAAATAAAATATCAATAGTATCATATTTTGTTGCTATTGCTCTGTGATTTCTCAGATGCCAGGGTATAGTGACTGTTCATCTGATACCAGTCCTGTGTTCAACTTTTCCAGAATTCCATGTCAGATTATGCTTGATACTTTTAAATTTTATCTATGTTGTCAGAATACCATTATTCATTTTTTTAATCTGTATGTCCTGTTTTCATAGATGCTTGTTATCTATGATTTTCTTCATAGCTAGTAATGCTGTTTCTGAATAAATATAATATTTTCTTATTGTGTCTTTGTTTTAAATTTTTCTAAGCATGTAGTTAGAATCACCAATTTGCTTCCCCTCAGTTTTTGGCTAGATCTAGAATCATCACAATTTCTAAAAAAAAAAAAAAAAGTACAAGAAAACAAAATGATAAAACTTGAATTACAATGGCTTTGATCCAACTGTGTCAAGAATAAGACCTTAATTTCTCACTTGTGAATATAAGATTTCTTTGTTTTATACTGTAATTATACTCAGTAATGTTTTGTAGATTGTAGGTTATGGAGTTTGCTCATTTAAAATTTTGTGATTATATCTTTTTAATTTTCACTTTTAACTGTGCATTGACTCTGTCCGGAAGTTCAGTTGAGTGCTCCTGCTTTGAACCCTGTCAGCGAGTGAGTCTCTTGCTTTGCCCCATTATACTGCCTTTGTTTGAAGTTCTGAAGTCTAACTCTGCAGACTATGAATACAGACAGATCATCCCTTAGGTGCATTTTTCTAGACTCACAGTTTTTACTTAGAACCTGCAGTGAAATGTTAAATGGAAGTAAGGAGGGAACACCTTCTTCCCCTCTCTGATATTGGCAAAAAATGACTTTTTCTTCATTAATATATTATTAGCTCGGAATTTTAACAGAGGTCTCTCTTTCAGTGTGGAGTTTTCCAGCCTTTATACTGGCTCTGAATGTATCCTGTTATTTGTATTTAAGTTCTCATTAGGCACACAAACATTATTACGCTTCTCATATAAACCACAGTGTTGATTTATGCAAACACTCCCTTTTAAGTTCTTTACCTAATATTAATATTAGGAGTCCCTCATTCTCTGTGTTCGAGTTCTATGATACATTTACCCATAATTTTACATTTAACAAATATCGTTATGTTTGACATTGGCCTCTTTATAGACGGCAGATATTACTTCTTACTGGTTTATATCATTTTACAACTTGTGACTAACTTTTAACTTAGTTTTTATACGGTTTATATCTAATACAATAGTTTAATTTCACTTTTTAGTTTTTATGCTTTCCTACTCCTTTCTTATTTATTTTTAATTAAGTTATTAAATATGCAAATATATTCATATTAAGTTGCTTTCATTTTGTTCAATATTATATCAGTGAAGACACTTAAGGAGAAATATTTCCTTCTCTTTTTCCCTTACTGTGAGCTGTTCTTCTCCTGTGTAATCTTCATATCTATAAGAACTTCAGTACCTTGCTTTTTATTTAACTTAGTTACTATTTTATTATTTATTGAGTTTTATAATTAATAAGCAACACATTTCAACTTTAACCACATTTATACTACTCTGTAGAGTTTTCATGATTTTTGAGAGATTCATATTATATGTGATATCAGATAACGACCTACGACTTCCTTTAATAACTCTGGTAGTGTGGTGGATGGTAAGAATAACTAGAACATATTATAGACACATATAATATTGTCAAACTATTTAAAGGGAAATATTCATGTTATTCTCAAATTTATCCTATTATTTCCTAAAATATTGACAATTCTACATTATGTATTAAGCTCTGAAATTTTCAGGAATTTATGAAAAATATGTTCTTTGACTACAATATTTTGTTCTTTTGTTATTCTTCATTCATTTGCTGTATCCTCCACCCTTCTGTGTGTGTGTGTGTGTGTCTGTGTATGTGTGTGTGTGCATGTGTATGAATAGCCAGTACTTTTGCTGAAAATATTTTCAATCCTTAGGTCACTAGTCACTTACCTTAATCAATATATTATTTTCTATTATTAACTATGATATTTATTTCTAACGTTGTAGTTTTATAGTAAGTTTGAAGTTGAGTAAAGTCTGTTTCCCTGTTTGGTTATTTCTGTCGTTCTTCTGCATCCACTGCTGTGCTTTTGGCTTTTCCTATAAACATTAGAAAAAACCTGGGGATGAAGTGTATGCCCTACATTTATGAAGACTGCATTTCAGATTTCTGGCTCCCATATCAACACCAGTTGAGCATGGCGGCCAGCCTATAATTCTAGTGTACAGAAGGTAGAAACAGGTGATCCGTGGAGTTAGCTGGATAGCTAACTAGCAAGTGTCAGCAAACTCTGGATTCAACTGAGAGATCCCGTGTCATTAATAAGTTGGAAAGTTATCAAGGAAGACTCCTGATGGCAGTCTTGAGCTCCCACATACATGTGCCCTCACACATATGCAGACATGTATGCATAAAAATCAAGTTTAGAATAAACTTATCAATATCTACAAAATAGTTTGTTAAAGATTTGAAGGAAATATTTTAACTCTATAAAGCATGTTGGGAAGAATGGACATATGGATTATATTTAGTTTTCCAATACATGATACTTTTTTATTTTTTGGGATTAGTGGTTCCCAACCTGTGTGTTGTAACCCCTTTGAGAGACATATGTCAAATATCCTGTATATCATATTTACATTATGATTCATAACAGTAGCAAAATTGCAGTTATAAAGTAGCAACAAAACAATTTTATGTTAGGTGTTCAACATAACATGAGGAACTGAATTAGAGGGTCATAGCATTAGGAAGGTTAAGAACCACTGCTTTATATATAGTTACCTTACTTTCATCAGAGTTTTACATATAGATTTTGTAAGCAATTTGGCACACCTGCAACTAAATCTTCATTATTTAATGTCATAATACATTGTATTTTATTTTATTTCAGATTTCAATCATTCATTGATTCTAAGTAGGAAAAAACTATTTGTTTGTTTTGGCACTCACCTTATAAAATGACCTTACTAAAAACCATTTGCAAGTGCTTATCCACTATAACTCTCTACCTAAATATTCTTGTCAGCTGTAAAAAAAAAAAAAAAAGACAGTCTTTATTGCCACTCCTCATCTTGTACTGTTGTATCTCACATATCATGATGAATAAAATTTGAGAGAGGCATACTTTTGTTTCCCAAAAACATAGAAGAAAAATTATACTGGAATGCTCCATCAAGTATGATATTACATATAGGCCATTTATAGAGGCCTCTTACCAAGAGAGGCTGTTTCTTTATTTTTAGTTTTCTAAGAGTGCCCTGAGTGTGTGATGGATTTTGTCCAATGCATTTTCTGCATCGATTGATATGATTATATGGTTTTGTCCTTTAGTCTGTTGATATGGTGGATTACATAAATTGATTTTCAAATGTGGATGTAGCTTTGCATAACTGGCCTAAATCCAGCTTGGTCGTTTTGTATAATTCTTCTCTTACATTGTTGCAGTCAATTTGTTAATATTTTCATGAGGATTTTTTTATCTGTGTTCATGAGAGATAAGAGCATGTACTTTTTCTATTTTGTAATGTCTTTATCTGGCTTTCATATTAGTATAAAGCTGGCATCATAAAAGGATTTGGGAAATGTCTTTCTATTTCAATTTCCTGGTACAGATTGCAATAAATATGTGGTAGAATTCACCAGTGCAGCACTGTTTGCCATAGTAAGCAATTATTTATTATATTCAAAAATTAACACTATTTACTTGTTTAGGTGACCCGTTTTTGTTTTTGTGACTTTTGGTAGTTTGTGTCTTTCACAGCACTAAGCTATATCACTTTAGTTAGCAAAGAAGTAGAAATAAAGTGCCCATGCTAAGACTTCAGTTTCCTCTTTGTGAGTGTACTAGTTAAGGTTATCATGGCTGTGATGAAACAACACAACCAAAATAAACTTGGGGAGGAAATGGGTTTATTTGGCTTATGTTTCCACATTACAGTTGGGTATTGAAGGAAGTCAGGGTATCTGCCAGCAACCACTTCAGTCCTTGTGTGTGTCCACGGGCCAGACTGAGAAGGCCCCGAATACCATTTCGGACCGGCCTGCGTACAGCGGGTGCACACTGCTCAGCAACGCCTGAAACACTCCAGACAGTGTGTGTGTCCACGGGCCAGTCTCAGAAGGCCCCAGAATCCATTCCCCAGACAGGGCTGCAACAGGCACGCACACTCCCCGTGGAGACACTAGCCACCACCCCGGACTGGGATACACAGCATCAGGTCCAGACTGAGGTACCCCCAAATACCATCTCAGACTGTGGTGCACAGCCCCTAGCCCAGAAGGAGGCACCAAGTCTCCAGTCGGGAGGAGAGCCCTTAGCAGCAAGCCCAGGTCAGAGCACGGAGCCTCCAGACCAGAGCAGTACCCCCAGCTGACATCTCAAACCAGGACACTCAGCCTCTGGTACAGAGTGAGGAGCCAAGCCTCCAGACCAGAGGGGTGACCAGCCGGTGGTGATCACAGAGTACAAAGCTGGGCACACAGAGCCCACAACAGAGTTCAACTGAGCACAACACACACTATCAAACCACTGGAACTCCCTGATCTTCTTGAAGAATACTCCTGACACAAGAGATTGAAGTTCCAGTCTGAAGTTCAACCTTAAAGCAGAAACAGCACCTTGATTATATATAAACAAATGCCCAGAAGTCGACATAAGAACTCACCCAACAAAAATCAGGACACCATGGCCCCACCAGAAACACCCAAAAGCAATGGAGATTCTAATTCAGCGGAGACACAGAAAAATTATGTTAAAGCTATGATTATGCAGATATTAGAGGAACAAAAATAGGGACAAAAAGAGGAAATGAACATGGCCATAAAAGAAATTCAGAAGAATTTAACTGCCCACATACAGGAAATATTAAAGATATACAGAGAGGAAACAACCAAAACAGGAGCCAGAGTAAATCAGATAAAGGAAACAATACAAAGCATGAAAACAGAATTAGAATCTATAAAGAAGACACAAATGGAGAAGAACCTGGAACTGGAGAACTTAGAGAAAAGATCAAGAACCACAAAGGTAAGCATCAACAATAGAATACAAGAGATGGAAGAGAGAATCTCGGGAGCTGAAGATATGCTGGCTGAAATGGATTCCTCACTCAAGGCAAAAATAAGAAAAGTCCCAAACACAAAACATCCAAGAAATCAAGGAAGCCATGAAAAGACGAAACCTAAGAATAATTGGAATAGATGAAAAAGAAGACTCCAGGCTCCAAGGACCAGAAAATATTTTTAAGAAAATCATAGAAGAAAATTTTCCCAATTTAAAAAAAGAATTGTCCATAAACATACAAGAAGCCTACAGAACACCAAATAGAGTAGACCAGAAAAGAAATACCTCTTGTCACATCATAGTAAAAACACTAAACCTACAAAACAAAGAAAAAATATTAAAGGCAGCAAGGGAAAAGAGTAAAGAGACATATGAAGGTAGACCGAACAGAATCACAACAGACTTCTCATCAGAAACTATGAAAGCAAGAAGGGCCTGGGCAGAAGTCATGCGTCTTTAAGGGAAAACAGATGCCAACCAAGACTACCATACCCAGCAAAGCTTTCAATCAACATAGATTGAGAAAACAAAATTTTCCATGACAAAACAAAATTTTTGCAATACCTACAGAGCAAACCAGCCCTACAGAAGGTACTAGAAGGAAAACTTCAGTCCAATGAAAACTACTACACCAAAGAAAATAAAGGATACAGATAATTTCCCAATGACAACGACAACAAAAAGCAATGAATCACAGTAAGACCACCAACTCCACAATAAAAGGAGCTAACAGTCATTGGTCACTATTATCTATCAACATCAATGGACTCAACTCTCCAATAAAAAGACACAGACTAACAGAATGGCTGCTGAAACAGGATCAAACATTCTGCTGCATCCAAGAAACACACCTATGCAACAAGGATAAACACTACCTCAGAGTAAAGAGCTGGCAAACCATTTTCCAAGCAAATGGAAACAAGCTGGGGTAGCAATCCTTGTATCTAATAAAATAGACT
>CM053765.1:76258157-76270975 GCA_028658305.1 Pachyuromys duprasi | reverse complement strand
CCCTCAGTTGAGGAATGGATACAGAAATTATGGTACTTTTACATAATGGAATACTACTCAGCAATTTAAAAGGATGAAATTCACAGGCAAATGGTGGGACCTGGAAATGATCATCCTAAGTGAGGTATCCCAAAAGCAGAAAGAAACATATGGTATATACTCATATAGACCTATAGGATAAGAAGTTCATGCTGAAATCTACACACCTAGGGAATATATACAAGAAGGAGGACCCAAGTTGGTATGATGAATGCTCATTTAGGTGAACAAATGGGATGGACATTGAATGGAGGAGAAAACAAGCAACAGGACAGGAGCATACCAAAGAGGGCTTCTGAAAGAATCAATATAGCAATGTATCAAAGCAGATATTGAGACTCACAACCAAGCCTTTGGCAGAGGGCGGGAAGTAATAATAAAAAAACGGGAAGTTAGTAAGCCTTGGGGAGAACAAGAGCTCCACAAAGACCAAACTGAGCAGGGTACAGGGGTCTTTTACAATGGATATGGCCTAGAACTCCCACTCAGATGTGGCTCATGGTAGCTTGGTGTCCAACTGAAGACCCTAGAAAGGGGAACAGGGACTGTTTCTGTCATGAAGTCGATGGCTGGCTCTTTTACCCTCCCCCGTACACTAGGGAGTAACAGCCTGGCTAGTTCCCAGGGGAGGACATTGCAGCCAGCCCTGAGGAGACAAGATGATCTGGGGTTGGATGGAAGGGGAGGAGGTCCTCCCCTGTGTGTGGACTTGGAGCGGGCGGGGAGGAGAAGAGGAAGGGCTGGGGAGAGTGGGAGGGAATGAGGCAGGGGGCTATGCCTGGGATGCAAAGTACCTAACCTGTGATTCATATAAAAATAAATCAATTACATTAAAAAAAAAGAACAACTCCAAAAAAAAAAAGGAAGTCAGGGTAGAAATTCAAACAAGACAGGAACCTGGAGGCAGAAGCTCATGCAGAGGTCCTAGAATGGTGTTGATTACTGACTTTCTCCCCATGGCTTATTAGGGCACTCTCTTATAGAACCCAGGGCCACCATTCCAGGGATGCCACAACCCACTTTGACCTTTGCTCTTTCTCACCAATCACTAAATAGAAAATACTCTACAGGTTTGCCTACAACCTAACCTCATGAAGCGATTTTCACAATTGTGACTTCCTCCTCTCTCAGGACTCTAGCCTGAGTCAACTAGACATAATACTGGGCAGCACAGCGGCCTTGGACATGTCTGCTGTTTTTCATCTATGACACCAGTAACTTGCAAATTCTCTATATTTTTCTTCTTTAGTTTATGAAGTTGTTTATTGATCTTGGTGATCTTTAAAACAATTGGATTTGATTTTTCGCACTTCATTATTCTATGCTCTAAATTTCATTGATTTTAATTCTAATTTTTCGTATTTATTTACCTCTGTTTGCATTAAGTATGATCCTATATTATTGATTTTGAAATGTGTCTTCCTTCTAGTATGGTCACTGCTATAAGTTTCCCTCTGAGGAAAAATTTTATTGCACCCTGTGACTCTTGGTAAGTTGTATTTCATGAAGTGTCAGTCAGAACTTTTTACAGTTTGCTTTGGGAGTTTCCAGTGGTGGTGCCGATTTTCGGGTTCTGTTTATAAGTGTAGATCTAGAATTCCATGGAGCTGATGTTTTCTGTCTTCTGTTCTTAGTTTAATTTCTCTGTGGTATGAAAACATGCTCTTCAGTAAACGGTCCATTCCTGTAAACCTGTTAAGGCACATTAATGGCTGAGTGTTGCTAGAGAACTTGATGCTGAGACATGTTTAATTGCCATTGAATTTGGAACAGATTATGCATCAATATGTCCTGCTGACTAATGCTTTTGTTCTTTGCTATTTCATTTTTATCAGCATTTGCAGGCTATGTTTCTACACAGAACAGAGCAGGTGTTGAAGTCTGTGCATGGAACAGCAGTCAAGACTTTATTCTCACCCTTTGTCTTCTGTGTTTTGCTGGCTTGTTTATAAGTGAATACATATTGATTATTATTTATTTTGAGAAAATGGATCCCTTTATTATTATGTACTGCCTCTATTTATTCCAAATGTTTCTCCTTGTTCTCAAGTCTGCTTTTTTTAATACTAATATGGCTAGTTCTACTTTCATTAGATTGTTAGCAAAGTAGATCTTTTCATATTCCTTTAATTTTAATCAGCCTGTGCCTTCATATTAAAAATGTTTCTCACAGTCTGATTTTAGTTGGGTCTTGTTCATTTTTAAATCTAGTTTGAAAACCTGCCTCCTTATTCAATGAATGTTAACAGCCATGCCATGTCCACATATTTTCAAGCCTAACCTTTTTTTTTTGCTTCAGTTTTGGTTAACCCATGTCTTATCTCTTACCACTCCTCCATGTTTCTATTCTGGCTTAAATAATTATTTCCCAGTATTCTGCTCTGTGTTTTCATATGGCATGTATTATACGAGCCTATTACATTGTTTTTACATATATTGAAAAATATTAGGTTCCCAGGAAGCTTCTCCGCATCCACTCTCCATCCCCCCCTCATGATTCCCCACATCACAGTCATTATAGTATATTCTTGATACTCCCTTACTCTCAATGCCCTCTCTTTCTATTTTCCTTTTACTTACACTCTACTCCTTTAAGTATAGAAGCTCTGCTGCTGACTCCTTTCTAGTTTCCTAGGCTTCACATTTACTCCATGTTAAATAAAACAAGACACTTGAAGCTAGGACCATTATTTAACAGAGTGTTAAGTATTTATCTTTTGGAGTCTGATGATGTTAGTCAGTACAGTATTTTTCATTTTTATCCATTTGCTTTGCAAAAATTGTGATTTTCCTTTGCAGCTGTGTAATATGCCCTTTTATGTATATATATATAAATTTTATATTTATATAAAATACATTTATATATAATGTATATGTAATTAAATATTATATATAAATATATATTATAAACATATTATATGATATATTATATATATACCACATTTTCATTACTAATTTGTCAGTTGATGAGCACTGAGATTGATTTCATTTCCCACCTATTGTGAGTAAGGTGGCAAGACAAATGTGCCAGTGTTTCTGTAGTAAGAGAAAAAGCCCTCAGTATATTTTTTAGGAGTGCTATGAGTGAGTCAAATAGTAGATCTAATTCTAGTTTTCTTAGAGGCCTCCAAACAGATGTATTGGCTTATACAGACACCAATAACACAAAATAATATTTTATTGATTATTTTGGAATTTTACATCATGAACCTCAAACACACTCACTTCCTAGTCATCCCAGGTCTGTCCTCCCACACTTTTGACACCAGCTAAAAGGAGAAGAAGCAGAAGCAGCAGCAGCAGAAGAAGAAGTGCCCATTTGTGTTGTCCATATAATCACTGGAGCATGGTCAAACTCCCAGGTGTCAACCTCTTCAGGAAAATTGCTGTACTTCAGCATCCTTTTCATAAATTTTACAAAGTCTCTTTGATGACTTTCTGTCTAGGCTGTTACTTAGGGTGTACAGGTGGTACATGTAGGGGTAGTCACGAAGTTTTGTAAGTCCCTCTTTTTCTATTTTCAGTTATTAATGCCATGGCAAAAGTAACTTCTTTGCACTTTATAGTCAGTGGAAGCATGGATTATGGAATTACTCATGGTTTCTAGCAACAGCACAGCTCATGGACATCAACATAGTTTCAGGCTTCAACACAGCCCACGGACATCAGTGTAGACTTTAGTGGTAATGCACATCAAGGATGTCAACACAGGTCCTGAAATCATGGACTACAGACTCAGACATGACTCTTGATGGCAGTGTGGACTCAGATATCACCATGGCCTCAGGGGGCAATTCAGGTCAATCTGGTCAATATGGCCCCCCAGTGGCAGCATGACCTAGAGACATCATCATGGCTTCATTATAAGGAAAATCCCTGCCATGATATTGTGAGACAAGGAACCTCCAAAGTTGGCGTTGAGTTTCTTTTGTGTTGGCCATTACTAGTGAGCATGCAGCTTACCATTAAAGGCAGTTTGTCTTCTTAGTGAGGCTCCCTTTAGAGGAAACTAAATTTTTGCTTGCACCTGTTTATCGATTGGAGGTAGCTTCTGAGTTAGGAATGGGATTGTCTGTCTACTTCTCCTTTCACCTCAGGAGTCTTGCTTATGCTCAGTCTCCGTGAATCCATATGTGCATAGAGCCTGTTT
This sequence comes from Pachyuromys duprasi, assembly GCA_028658305.1. Lineage (NCBI taxonomy): Eukaryota > Metazoa > Chordata > Mammalia > Rodentia > Muridae > Pachyuromys > Pachyuromys duprasi. Next base: position 76,266,786 of record CM053765.1, on the reverse strand, counting down.
CTTTAGAGGGACTTGACACTTTGTGTCCTCCATTCTCTTTTTCTAATTCCTCTTTTTCAGGGTTCCCTGAGGACTGAGGAGATATTGGATGGAGGTAGAGATATTTCATTTAGGGATGTGTATTCCAAGGTCTCTCTCTCTCTGCCTCCCCTTACTCCAATAATGATGTAATATCCGGCTGTGTGTGCCTGTATTTATTCCCATCTGCTGCAGAAGGAAGTTTTTCTCAGGATACCTAAACATGGCATTGATCTATGAGTATAGCAGACTATCACTAGGAGTTATTTAATCACTAAATTTTGTTAAGACTAGTATTTCTTAGTTTTACCCTAGGTTTCTGGGCTGTCTAGTCTCAGTTTCTTGTATACCCAAGTGGTGTTGGGTATGGGTTTGATCATGTGGAGTGGACCTTCAGCCAAATCAGGTATTGGTTGATTATCCCCACAGGTTTTACACCACCATTACACTAGCATATCTTCCAGGAAGGACGGCATTGGTACATCAAAGATTTTGAGGCTGGGTTGGTGTATATATTTTTCCTCTGCTAACATGCAGAGGACATTCCTGTACCAAAGATTCTATCAAGCATGTACGGGTAAAGGCTCTATGTAGTCACCTACTCAACTTCTCCATGTTCAATCATTTGTGTAGGTGTTGTCTTCTGCAATGGGGGCTTGCTGTCAATTTGTGGAGAGCAGCCTACAGTCTTGACAGCAGCCTTTGTTTTGGGGGGGGTTTCCCATGGAACTCCCTTGGCGCAAGATTCAATTAGATGTAACCCAGTCCTGTTACAGGAAGGGTCGTTTGGTGACAAGCTGTGGCATGTTGCAAACTGTTTTCCCAGCATTTAGTGGTTTTATTCAGAACAACTCCTTGCATGTGTATATTTTATGAAGTTTCTACTATATTCTGTTTCCATAATAGCCCTCAAATGGCTGTTAATTGTAGCAAGCTCTCTTTTAATTCCCTCCATTTTCTCCCCCCACCTGATCCTCTTCTTTCAGTCTCCCATCTATAAGTATCTATTTTATTTCCCACCCCTAGTCCCTTACTCTATCCGTAACCTCTGTGACGCTATGGATTATAGCTTGGTTATCATTGACTAATCTAATATATATATATATATATATATATATATATATATATATATATATATTCACCATATTTATTTCCCTGGATTTGATTTTTTTCTAGTTTCAATCATTTGCCTGTGAATTTAATTTTTTTCTTTTAACATCTGAGCAATATTCCATTGTATACATACCACATTTTCCTTATCCATTTTTCTCCCAAGTGACATCTATTTTGTTTCCAGTTTTTGATTGTTATAAATATAACAGGTATAAACATGGTTGAGCAACTGTCTCTTTGGTAGGATGAATCCTCTTTTAGGTATATACCCAAGAATGTTATAGCTGGATCTTGGGGTAGTTTGGTTCTTATTTTGCTGAGCAACTGTCACACTGATTTCCATAGTGGGTGTACAAGTTTGTATTCACACCAGCAATGGATGAGTGTTCCCCTTTCCTTTTCCCCTTTCCCCTTACTCCATATCCTCAGCAGCATAAATAGTTACTTATTGATCTTAGACATTCAGAAAGGTATGAGATAAAAATCACAATGTGAATTTGATTTATATTTCTCTGATGAGTAAGGATATTGAATTTTTTTTTTGTTTCTCATCTATGTGAGGTTCCTCTTTTGAGAACGGTTGAACCTTCCATGACTTTATGAGATGAAGCCTATGGGGGATGATTTTTTTTTTTTATGTTCTTGGATTCGGTTTGCACAGATTTCATTGTAAAATTTGCATCTATATTTATGAGTTTAATTTGTCTGTAATTCTCTATTTTGTTGGGTCTTTATGTGGTTTAGATATTATGGAAACTGTGGTCTTGTAAAATAAAATGGGCAATGTTCTTTTGTTTCTATTTTGTGGAATAATTTGAGGAGTATTGGCATTAACACTTCTTTGAAGGTCCTTTAGAATTATGAGCTAAAATTATCTGGCCCTGTACATTTTTCTTTGGGAAACTTTTTTAAACTTTAAAAAAGTAATTATTATTATTTATTACAATTTATTCACTTTGTATGCCAGCTGTAGCCCCTCCCTCCCTCCCAATGCCATCCTTCTTCCCTCATTTCCTCTCATGTCCCTCTCCAAGTCCCCTGATAGAGGAGATCCTCCTCCCCTTCCATCTGACCCTAGCCTATCAGGTCTCACGAGGACTGGCTGCATTGTATTCCTTTGTGGCCTGGCAAGCCTGCATCCACCAGGGGGAGGTTGTCAGAGATTCTGCCTCTGAGTTCATGTCAGAGATGGCCCCTGCTCCCCTTCCTAGGGAAGCCACCTAGATAGTGAGTCTATGGGCTAAATCTGAGCAGGGATTTTAGATCCTCTCCATGTATTGTTATTGGTTAGGGTATCAGTCTCTGCAGGGATCCCAGGGCCTAGATATTTTGGTTCTGTTGCTCTCCTTTTGGAGCTCCTGTCCCCTCCAGGTCTTTTTTTTTTAATTTATTTATTTTTATATCAATCACAGGTTAGGTACTTTGAATCCCAAGCGTTGTCCCCTCCCTCATTCCCTCCTACCCTCCCACTCCCTCCCTCATCTCCCTCCTCCCTGCCCCCTCCAAGTCCACCAACAGGGGAGGACCTCCTTCCCTTCTATCCAACCCCAGCTTATCCTGTCTCCTCAGGGCTGGCTACAATGTCCTCCCCTGGGATCTAGCCAGTCTGTCACTCCCCAGCTTGTATGGGCCCTCCAGGTCTTTTTATCTCCCCCTTCTTTCAAAAAATTTCAGCATTCTGCCCAAAGTTGGGCTATGAGTCTCAGTCTCTGCTTTGATACCTATATCAGCAGAGTCTTTCAGAGGCCATCTGAAAGGTAGGCTCCTGTCCTGTCCCTGTCTTCTCCTGCCTCAGATACCCAGCACATTTGCCCTTCTGAATGAGGATTGAGCATCTTCCTAAGGTCTTCCATGTTGCTTAGCTTTTTTAGGAGTATAGATTTTAGTATGTTTATTCTATATTATATGTCTAATAACCACTTATGAGTGAGTATAGACCATGTGTGTTTCTCTGGTTCCATCTTCCCAGCCCTGGCTGGGAAACTTTTAATGACTCCTTATGTTTCACTAAGGATTTTGGGTTGATTAAATTGCTCATCTGGTCTTGATTTAACTTTGGTAAGTGATATCCATCATGAAAATTATTCATTTCTTGTAGATTTTCCAATTTGGTGGAGCTTGGGATTCATATTATGTTCCTAGTATTCTTTGGATTATCTCAGTGTCTGTTGCTATGCCCCTCTTTTCTTTTCTAATTTTGTTAATTTGCATATTTTTCCCAACCTCTTTATTTGGATAAGGGTTTGTCTACCTTATGGATTTTCACAAATGCTTGATATTTTTTGTTTTATTGATTTTTTGTACTTTGTTTATTTGTTTTTGTGTGTTAATTTTATTCCTATGTTTGATTATTTCTTGCCTTCTATTTCTTTTGGGTGTCATTTCTTTGTTTTGTTCTAGAACTAACTGATGTGCTGTTAAGTAGATAACATGATATCTCACCAATTGTTTTATGTTGGCACTCAGTGCTATGAATTTATCCTTCAGAATCACTTTTCTGTTGTCCCACAGTCTATGTAAGTTGTCCTTTAATTTTCATTCAGACTTTCTAAAGTCTTTAATACCTTTCTTAATTCTTGCTCCATTTTTTTTAGTAGAGAACTGTTCAGTTTCCATAATTTTGTATGCTTTCTGTTCTCTGTGTTATTGAAATCTAGTTTCAATCCATGGTGTTCAGATAGGATGCAAGGAGTTTTTATCAGTTTTATTGCTAAAAATTTCTTTTATGCCTGAGTATGTGGTGAATTTTAGAGAAAGTTCCACGAGGTGCCGCTGAGAAGATATTTCCTTTGTGTTTTTTAGATATGTTCTGTAAATACTTATTAGGTCCTTTTGATTTATAACATTAGTAGCTCCTGCATTTCTCTTTTTAGTTGTGTCTGGGTTATCTGTCTATCACTGAGAAAGGGGTAAGTCTTCCATTATCAATATGTGAGGGTCAATATGTGATTTAAGCTCTAATAGTGTTTTCTTTATGAACTTACATCCTTTGTGTTTGGTGCATAGATGCTAAGAATTCCAATGTCTCTTGATGGGTTTTTCTTGTGATTGATATGTAGTGTCCTTCCTTGTCTCTTATTAGTATTGTTTTGAAGTCTGTTTTATCATATATTAGAATGTTTACAACAGATCAGTTTTAAATCCATTTCCTTGAAATATCTTTTTTCCATCCCTTTACCCTTTGGTAATATCTAACCTTGAAGTTAAGTCAAGTTTCCTGGATACAGCAGAAGGATGTATCTTGTTTTTCCATCAAAGTGTTAATCTATGTCTTTTTATTGGGGAATTGAGACCACTGGTAGTGAGAGAAATCAATGATCAGAGTTTGTTTTTTCTTGCTATTTTGGGGTTGTGGTGTGTGTGTGTGTGTGTGTGTGTGTGTGTGTGTGTTTATGAATTGTGCTTCCCTCTTTTGATTTTTATGGTATGGGATTATTTATTCTTTGTGTTTTCTTGGGTGTGGTTAACCTAATTTGGCTGTAGTATCTTTCTGGTCCTTTTATACATTTGGATTTATAGACAGATAAATTGACATTGTTTACATTTAGTTTTATCATGGAATGTCTTATTTTCTCCATTTATTTTGATTGGAAGTTTGTTGGGTATGTAAGTTTCTGAAATAGCATCTGTGGTTTCTTGGAGCCTGGAAAACAACTGTCTAGGTCCTGGCTTTTAGAGTCTTCATTGAAAAGTCAGGTGTTAGTCTAATATTTCTACCCTTACATGTTACTCAGGCTTTATTTGCAGCTGTTAGTATTCTATATTTGTTCTGTGTGTTTACTCTTTTAATTTTATATGCCAAGGGAACTTTTTGTGGGCCTGTCTCTTTGGTAGACTGTATGTTTCTTGCAGCTTGATAGACATCACCTTCTTTAGTATAAGAAAACTTTATTCCTTATTCTGTTGAAAATATTTTCTGTACCTTTGACAAGTTTTTTTTCTCTCTTACTTCTATTCCTTTTTTTTTTTTTTTTTTTTTTTTTGGTCTTTCCATAGTTTCCCTTATTTCCTTGCTCTTTCATGCCAGGATTTCTTTAGATTTCACAGTTTCTTTGACTGAAAAATCAATTTCTTCTACCAAATCTTCTGTGCCTGTGAGTCTCTCTTCCATCTGTTATATTGTATTGGTGAGACTTTTCTCAGATTCCTGTTTGAGTTCCTAAATCTTTCTTTTCCTGATTTCCCTTAGTTTTAATTTTATTTATTGAATCTGTTTTCACTTTCAGGTCATGAAATGTTTTATTTATTTTCTTCCATTGTTTCTTTGTGTGTTCATAGACTTTAAAGGGTTTCTTCATTTTCTTTTTAAGAATATCTATCATGTTCATAAAATTATTTATATGGTCTTGTACTTCAGTAAGTTGCAATACCCAGAGCCTGCTCTGTTAAGGTTTGTGGGGCCTAGCAGAGACACATTACCCTTGCTGCTATTGATTAAGGTTTTACTCTGTTGTCTAGGCATCTAGATTTGGGTAAATTTTATTTCAAGGTTCTGATATCTGCTTTTTTCTTTGTTGGATAGATGCTTTGTTTTTTGGTTTTGTTGCCCTCTCTGGTTCTTAAGAGAATGTGATGGCCATGGGTTATCTGGCAGGAAACTCTTCCCTGATCCTGGTTGATGTGGCCACTGAAAGTTCCAGGCAGCATGTATTTCTAGGTTTCTTTTGGACACTGACACTTAGAATTGTGTCTTGAACAAAATGGGAGAGTTCATGGAGGTTCACCGGAGGGAGGAAAGCAGGGTGCTCCCCCAGGATAGACTTAGTGCCCTGGGAATGAGGTTAGAAAATAAGGAAAGGAAAGAACAAATTGTCTGCTGGAGATGAGACCAGGGAATTGGACTTGGTGAATGGAGGGAGTGGATAAGATCTGCATTTAACCTTTCTTCTTCCCTGCCTGGAGTGGCTTGCAGGTTTCCAGGGAATGCCTGCTAAAATAGAGGGCTAAGATAAAGCAATGAGTAGGGTGAAGGAAGTTTACATGTGAGCTATGGAGTTGGTGGTGGGGATATAGCATTAGTATTCTACAGATCTGAGATAAGACAGGGAATTGGATTTGGAGGAGTTGAGGTAGAAGTGATGATATGCAGTTAGCCTAACTTCTGCCCTCCCATAGGTCATTATAGCAGGTCGTTATGGTTCATATTCTTTAGAGTTTTAAAATATGTTTTATGCACTAGACAATAATCGTCTATTTAATGTATTGATAGCAAGATTTATTCCTATTCTTTGCTCAGTTTCTTCACTTGATTAGCAGTTTTTTTTTTTCATAATGAAATGTTTTACTTTTATAGTGTCCTATTTATCAATGGTTGTTTTTAGTCCCAGAAGTACTGGGGTCCTATTCAGAAAGCCTTTACTCATGCTTTATTTTTATTTTTTAATTAAATTATTATTTTTATATTAATTACAGTTTATTCACTTTGTAGCCCAGCTGTAGTCCCCTCCCTCTTCCCCTCCCAATCCCACCCTCCCTCCCTCACCTTCTCCTATGCTCCTCTCCAAGTCCACTGATAGGGGAGGTCCTCCTTCCCCTCACTCTGACCCTAGATTATCTGGTCTCTTCTGAACTGGCTACATTGTCCTCCTTAAGTTGACATAAACTTCTCAATTTTTCCACCAACATTTTTTATGGTATCTGGTCTTATATGAAGTCTTTGATACATTTACAGTTGAGTTTTTGCAAAGCTTTATTTTTCTGCATGTTAAAATCCAAATTTCATAGCATCATTTGTTGAAAATGCTGTTTTTCCTCAAATATATATTTTAGATGTCTTCGTCAAAGATCAGGTAGCTGTAGTTATATGGAGTTACATCTGGGCACTCTATTCTATTCCACTAATCTTTATGTCTGCCTTTATACCAGTATCATGTTGTTTAGAGTTGTTTATAGTTCTGTAGTATCCTAGAGATCAGATTTGGTGGTACTTCCTGCAGTAATCTTTTTGTTTTGAATTGCTTTGGTGATCTTTTCTCATTTGCCTCCATATAAAATTTAAAACATTTTTTTATGTTTGTAAATAAAAATTCTGTTCTTTATTTTAAATTTGTATTTCATTGATACTATAAATTGCATTTGGTAGAATAGCCATTTTCCCCAATATTAATTTTGATAATTCCTGAAAATAGAAGGGCTTTCTGCCTTCTAGTGTCTTCACCAACTTTCTTTTTTGGTGCTTCACTTAATCTTTTTAGCCTTTTCTGCAGGGTTCCCTGAGCTCTGAGGTGGAGGGCCTGATGAACACATCCCGTTTAAAGCAGTGTGTTTCAAGGTTTCTTCCTTTTCAAGGTATCTGGCTGTGAATCTCTACTTTAGTAATTCCAGCTATGATTCTGATCATCTCTTCTCATCTGTTTTGGGGGATGAGCATTCTTGCTTTTCCAAGATCTTAATGTACATAGTTAAAATTTTGAATTAGTACCTTATTTTTATTATGATACCTAATGTTTCAAACATTTCTCTGAGGAACATCATCATGTATTCCATAGATTTTGACATGTTGTATTTTTATTTAATTATCAGAATATTTAGATTTCATTAGTGAATTATTTTTTTTACCCAAAAAGCATTCACTATTGTGCTACCTAGTCTCCTCGAGTTTGTTTACGTTGAGTAGTTTATTTTTAATTTTTTTAAATGTAATTTATTTATTTTTATATCAATCACAGGTTACATACTTTGCATCCCAGGCATAGGCCCCTCCCTCATTCCCTCCCACTCTCCCCAGCCCTTCCTCTTCTCCTCCCCACCCCCTCCAAGTCCACACACAGGGGAGGATCTCCTTCCCTTCCATCTGACCCCAGTTCATCTTGTCTCTTCAGGGCTGGCTGCAATGTCCTCCCCTGGGATCTAGCTAGGCTGTTACTCCCTAGTGTATGTGGGAGGGTCAAAGAGCCAGCCATCGAGTTCATGACAGAAACAGTCTCTGTTCCCCTTACTAGGGTCTTCAGTTGGACACCAAGCTACCATGGGCCACATCTGAGTGGGAGTTCTAGGCCATATCCATCGTATAAGACCCCTGTACCCTGCTCAGTTTGGTCTTTGTGGCGCTCTTGTTCTCCCCAAGTCTTACTAACTTTCCCTATATTTATTATTACTTCCAGTCGTCTGCCAAAGGCTTGGTTGTGAGTCTTAATATCTGCTTTGATACATTGCTATATTGATTCTTTCAGAATCCCTCTTTGGTATGCTCCTGTCCTGTTGCTTGTTTTCTCCTCCATTCAATGTCCATCCTATTTGTTCATCTAAATGAGCATTGATCATACCAACCTGGGTCTTCCTTCTTGTTTATCTTCCGTAGGTGTGTAGATTTCAGCATGATCTATCCTATAGGTCTATATAAGTGAGTATATACCATATGTTTCTTTCTGCTTTTGGGATACCTCACTTAGGATGATCATTTCCAGGTCTCACCATTTGCCTGCGAATTTCATGATTTCCTCCTTTTTAATTGCTGAGTAGTATTCCATTGTGTAAAAGTACCATAATTTCTGTATCC
>CM053765.1:76232019-76258057 GCA_028658305.1 Pachyuromys duprasi | reverse complement strand
CCTCTTTCTCCACAACCTCTCCAGCATGTGTTGTCACTAGAGTTTTTGATCTTAGCCTTTCTGGTGAGTGTAAGGTGAAATCTCAGGATCGTATTGATTTGCATCTCCCTGATGGCTAAGGACATTGAGCATTTCTTTAAGTGTTTTTCTGCCATTCTACAATCCTCTACAGTCAGTTCTCTTTTTAGCTCCATACCCCATTTTTTTAATTGGATTACTTGGTTTCTTGCTTTTTAACTTCTTGAGTTCTTTATGCTGGATATTAGTCCTCTGTCAGAAGTAGGATTGGTAATGATCCTTTCCCAGTCTGTAGGCTGTCATTTTGTTTTGATGACAGTGTCTTTTGCTTTACAGAAGCTTTTCAGTTTTATGAGGTCCCATTTATTGATTGTTGATCTTAAAGCCTGTGTTGTTGGTGTTCTATTCAGGAAGTAGTGTCCTGTGCCAATGAGTTTTAGGGTCTTCCCCACTTTTTCTTCTAACCGGTTTAGGTTGTCTGGTTTTATGTTGAAGTCTTTGATCCACTTGGACTTTAGCTTTGTGCAAGGTGATAAATATGGATCTATTTTCACTTTTCTGCATACAGATATCCAGTTGGAACAGCACCATTTGTTGAAGATGCTGTCTTTTTTCCACTGAATATTGTTGAGCAGTTTTTATTGTTGATTATGTAGCTTTACTCTATTGTGCTCAGATAGAGTGCATGTTGTTATTTCAATTTTCTAGATTTGTTGTGTCCTAAAATGTAATTAATTTTGGAGAACGTTACATGGGATGCTGAGAAGAAATTCGATTTTGCAGTATTTGGATGGAGAGTTCTGTAGATATCTGTTAGGTCAATTTGGATTATTAACTCTAATGATTCTCTAGTTTTTGTTCAGGTTACCTGTGTATTTCTAAGAGTGGGGTTGGAATTCACCCACTATCTTTACCCTTTGGTTGATCTGTGGTTTTAGAACAGGTAGTGACATGTGTTTTATGAAATTGGGCACACCTATGTTTAATGCATATATGTTTAGGATTGTGATATATTCTTCCTACAGTTTTCTTTTCTTTAATGAGTATGAAGTGACCTACTTTATCTCTTCTGAATAGTTTGAAGTCAATTTTTCAGGTATTGGAAAGCTACATCTGCTTGTTTCTTAGTTCAATTTTCTTGATATATGTTTTTCCTGCTTTCTATCCAAAGTTGGCGCCTATTGTTAATGGTGAGATATGCTTCTTAGAAGCAGTAAAAAGGGAGATCCTATTTTCTAATCCAGCCTACTATTGTCTTTTTTTATATTGGAGGATAAAGATCATTAATATTCAGAGTTATTACTGAAATATTTGTTTTTAGTACAGTGACTGTTGATTTTGTGGTCTTTTCTTAGACTTCTTTTGAAGTCCGAGCTTTGCTGTTGTTTGATTCTTCTTCATGACCTTTTGAATATATTTATCCCATTATTCAAACTGAAGTATTTTCCTCAGTGTCCAAGCTTTATTTGCATCCCTTCAGAGTGTATACATGCCTTTTTTTGAGTTGTCTGAACACAGTTATAGTTATGTTTCTATATTCGTTGGTCTAGAAGTTCTTCCAGGTAGTTTTCATTAGGGGACATTTTTATAGGGTTAGTGATTTGTGGCTGAAACATCCTGCCTTGGATTACCATGCAGTTTTCTGTGCTGAGAAACTACATTTGAAAATCTGTTGGTTGTGATTCCCGTAAGTTTTTTTTGCCCCTTTTATTTATTCAGTTTTTCTTTCTTCTTTCTGTGGAGATGCTTACAGTGTTCAAAATAATGCTAATTCTTTAAATAGTTGAAATATAGTTTTCCTCTGTGGGACATATACAGTTAGAGTAGACATGTCTGACAGGAGAAGGAGGGGGTCCCATGTTTCTTAAGGTTTATGTCTTGTGTAAGAAGCTAGCCCAAACCCCAAATCTGGAACAAGGTTCTCAGAAGGTACTGACAAGCCTAAACTAAGAAATCTGGTATTTCCTACTTGGTGAAAGAGGTTGTGTAGGCTTGGCTTTTCCAGAAGAATTCTTAGAAACTGTGGGTAGGTCTAGTGTCAGGTCAGTCTTTTTGTTTTATTTAGCCCATTCACATGTACAGGGATTGGCACATTTATTTCTTATTTCATGTGTATAATGGTTAAAATTTCACTGTATTTGTCTTTTATTTATTTCTATGTCTTCTGTCTCTTGTTTTCACTAAGACAGATTCTCTTTTTCTCTTCCTTCATGAAGTGAATGTGTGTCTATGTAGTCTTTAGCGGTTGCCTTGGAGTGTTAAATATACATTTACAACAGATATGAATCTACTTTTAAAACTCACTGTCCTGAATCATGGAAAGTGTGATTATTTCATGAGAAATGATGTCCAATTTCAGTCTGAAGTTCCTTACAATGTTCCAATAGTTCTTCTCCACTATCCTTATTTTACAATCACCAATAATATTTCTTTCTAATTTATTCTAACAGTTGTCCACTAGGTCAATAAAGAATAGAACAGTGCTTTATCTGTTTATGTCTCTTTGTTCTTACAGCTCTGTCATATAGACATAGTTTCAGGCTTATACCACTTTCCTTCTCTCTGAAGAATTCATTTTAACATTATTTTTTCAGGACAGTTGTTTAAGGATAAGATTTTTTATATCTAGCTTCTCTGAGAAAGATTTTTTTAATTTCTCTGCTTTATTTTAGTGTGTAGTTGACTGGCTACAGAAATCTAGGCTGCAGGAATTGTATCTTTATATTCAGACTTTATTTAATAACATCCTTGTTTACAAGAAAAGTTCATTTTAATTTCATATGCAAAGTCTACTGTCAGCCTTACTCTATTACTCTGTAGATACATTTTTTTCTTTTTTTGACTTGTTTAAAAGTTTTAACTTGCCATTGATTTTCTACAAACTGAATATGAAGGGCCTAAGGGATGACACCTTTCAAATTGTACTATAATCACAACATACTTTTTGGTTTTGGTTTTGTTTTGTTTTGTTTTTCTCTTCACAACTAGTTTTTCAGTTCCAATGTTTCAATTCACCCATATTTAGTCTTCCTTATAAATTCATTTTCCATGGCTGGGTCTCAGGTGAATTCATCCAAGGTAGTCTCTGGAACTGTGTTTTACATTTTATTCCCACCCCTTTCCTTGGAGAATATCAAGCTGAAGGCCTTGTGTATGGGAAGCAAACGCTGTGCCACAGAACTTAATGCCCAGCTGCTGCTGCTTTTGCTTTTACTGTGTTTCTCAATCTCTGCTCATTATTTGTTTTCATTTTTCTACTTTCTTTGAAAAAAAGATTTAGTTATTATACATTTCCTATCTGATAATTTAAAATGTTATGTCCAGATATAAACCATATTCTGGTTATTCTGGTGTGTGTGTGTGTTTCATTCTATTTCAGCATGCCTTGAATTTTCTCTCAAAATCTGGACGTTGTGTAATGACTAATATAAGCTGAAGTGTAAATATATTTATTATAATTCATGTGGAGAGAGAATCTAACTGGGAACTAAGATGCTTCAGAAACCACTGATTCCTTCATCATCCTTCTTCACTTCTGTCATTTGACATCTCTAAGAGCAATGTCTTGAATAGGTCATATAATGATTGGCACTCACAATCAGTGCAAAGCTCTCCTGCAGGAGTTCTCCTGCAGGAGTATGGTATAGGGTGAAAGATAGTATTCTGTAATCCTACAGGTTTATTATCATCTCTTATTAGAACAAAATTCTTAGCCTGGGGATTCTAGGAGTATCTTATTTTGTTGTGGTTGTTGTCAAAATTATTTTTGTCTGCCGTTTTGTTGTTGTTGTTGTTTGTTTGTTTCATTTTCTTTAATGATTTATTTTTATACAGTATTCTGCCTGCATGTGTGCCTGATGGTCAGAAGAGGGCATCAGATCTCATTAGGGATGGTTATGAGCCATCATGTGGCTGAAGAGAATGCAAATCAGGACCTTTGGAAAAACTGCCTGTGTTCTTAACCCCTGAGCCATCTCTCCAGCCCTTCAGGAGTGTCTTTTCAGCCTCTTTCCACCATCATTACTGTGACTAGAGGAAGCTACAGAACAACAAGATGGTAAATGTTTTTATCCAGCAAGAAAGTGTCTCGTTTGTCAAAGACTCGTCCTTGGAGATTATACCAATGTGATAGTGAGTGTTTAAGAAGTATTTCATATGCTTGCTTCTCATCTTCCCTGCTTGAAACATCAGGGAATGCTTCTTGGATCATCAACTTGAGGCCCCACAGAAGGTTCTGGATGATTAGTTCTGAGATGTGTTGGTAGCTGGACTGGGAGACAGGAAATTTTCATAGCCAGCCACAGCCAGTCTGTGTCAGGTCTTCAGATCTCCTAAGAGCTGTAGGATTTTACGGCTTCAGCAGCTTCCATTACAGGTTTGGGGCTTTGGGTGAGATGTTTGTTTCTCCTGTCTCTCCCATGGAGGTGGCAATTCACTGTCACTTCAATCTTCTGATAGAGCTAAGAAAGGTTGTTGACTTCCCAGGTGTTAGATTTCTTTTTCTTGTGGCAAGGCTGAGTGTGACACTCTCCAGGCTCCTTCCATGTTGTTGGTGTAAGCAAAGAGAGATCTTGCCTTTGTTTGTAAAACACATTTCCCTGGATATAAAAATCCAAGCTGACAGGTTTTTTTCCCCTCTCCCAGTGCTTTACAGATGTTGCTGTGTTGTCCTCATTCTTGAATTGTTTCCCATGAGAAATAGGCTCTAGTGCTTATCTCATAACATATAAGGCAAAATAAAACAGACAGAGTCTGAGAAAGAAAAGAAAAGCTCTAAAGTCAGCAAACACATTTATTTAAAGATGGATTGCCACATCTGATACAAGAAATGTGGGACAATATGTTACTTCGGGGACAAGAACTCTGTCAGATTAGCTGCTAGGCTTCTGATGGTTTTGTTGCCTTAGATATATTTGGGGTCCCAGAACCTAGTTGGGAGTGAGGTTTAAAAACACGGTTTCTTGGATAGAAAGATGAGAGTCACTATTACTTTAGAAGGTAGTCCACTTTTCAATAGAAAGTGAAATTATAAGTTAAAAAATGGTAAACTTTAGAAGGAGTCATAATAGATCAAGTACTCAGACGCTGGGCTCAAGGACATGGAAGGAAACCTGTCAGACATGTTAGAGGTGGGAAAAACTCTGTTATTTCCAATATAGGGAAAGGAGCATTGTGTATGCTAGGCATACACTGAGTGAATACTTTATCGAGAATGTGCCTTGTGGAAGTAGCAGAAGTAGCTACCCAAACTTTAGGGTGCTATCTTTTACTTAATTTTATATGAAATAGCATCCATTTTATAAAGAAATAAAAGTTTTGAGTTTCAGGGCCATAAAAGCTTAAGAACTCACACAATCCCTGTTTAATCCACAGATTAGTATTTTCAAATGGGGCAACATATGTAAATGTTACTGTGAGTGGCTGTTTTATCAAAGAATATAGTTCACAAACAGAATTCAGTCGTGAAATGTTGAATTTGCTGTAACATTTTGCATTATTATTATTTTGATATAGTCTCCAGCCTTCAAAAACATATACTCTGAATAACAATACTGAATACTCTGAATTGACATAGAAAACTGCAATATTTTTTTAATCCTAAAACCATTTTACAGTTCCTGGCAGTAATGACACACATTTTTAATCCCAGCATACAGGAGGCAGAGACAGGCAGATTCTGAGATTTGGGAGCCAGCCTGGTCTACAGAGAAAGTTCCAGAACAGCCAAAGCTACACAGAGAAACCCTATCTTAAAAATAAAAACAAAACAAACAAAAAACATCTTAAGGCAAATGAATATAAATATGGTGTTCTAGTTTCTTTTTAGTTTCTGTGACAAAGCACTAATCAAAAGCAACATAGCAAAAGACAGTATTATTTTGGCTTACACCTCCATGTGTGGGAAGTCAGGGCAAAAGCTCAAGCAGGAAATTGAAGCAGACACCATGCAGGAGTACTGCTTGCTTGCTGGCTGACTCAATCTCATGCCCAGCTAGCAGCTTTCCATAGCCTAGGATCATTTGCTCAGGAATGGTGCCACCCACAGTGTGATGGGCCATTCTACATCAATTAAAAATCAAGAATCTTCTACAGGGATAGTCTGAGGCCAATCTGATTTGGGCTATACTTCATTTGAGTTTCCCTTCTTGGTGTAGGCCGTTTCTAGTTAACAGTTAAAGTGAGTGAACTCACATGGATAAGGTTTTAAAAACTAGAAGGAGGACCAAGACGATGTCCCATAGAAGACAGGGAAGAGAGGATAAATGGGCATTATGACATAAAGTGGAAAGGACTGGGGGGACCTGGCATATAAAGGGGTATAGGAGAGGAAAGAGGAAGGGAGAAGATGAAGTATGGCACACATTGAAAATACTGTTATGATGCCTAATATGTTTATGTATACATTTTCTTTTTTAATTAATTAATTAATTATTCCAGCTGTAGTCCTCTCCTTCATCTCCTCCTAATACTGCCCTCTTTCCTTCTTCTTCTCCCATGCCCCTCCTCCAGTCCACCGATAGGAGAGATCCTCCTTCCCTTCCATCTGACCTTAGCCTATCAGGTCTCATCAGGACTGGCTGCATTGTCTTCCTCTGTGGCCTGGTAAGGATTCCCCCCCTACCCCATCAGTGGTAGATAAGCAAAGAGCCAGCCACTTATTTCATGTCAGAGACAGTCCCTGTTCCCCTTACTAGGGTACACACTTGGAGACTGAGCTGCCATGGGCTACATCTGTGCAGGGAATTTAGGTTATCTCCATGCACGGTCCTTAGTTAGAGTATCAGTCTCAGGAAAGACCCCTGTGCCCAGATTTCTTGGTTCTGTTGCTCTCCTTGTGGAGCACCTGTCCCCTCCAGGTCTTTCTGTCTCCCCCTTCTTTCATAAGTTTCCCTGCACTCTTCCTACAGTTTGGCCATGACACAGACATTTTGGTACATTCACACAATCGAATGGAATAATACTCAGCAATTAAAAACAAGAAAATCAAGAAATTTGCAGGTAACATGGTGGGAACTAGAAAATATCATCCTGAATAAGGTATCTCAGAAGTATAAAGATACACACAGCATATATATTCACTTATAAGTGGATATTAGACATATAATAAACATACTAAAATCCGTACATTTAAAAAAGCTAAGCAGGAAGAAGGACCCTGAATAAGATGCTCAAACCTCATTCAGAAAGGCAAATGGGATAGACATCAGAAGAAGGTGAAAACAAGGAACAAGACAGGAGCCTACCACAGAGAGACTCTGAAAGACTACCCAGCAGGGTATTGAATCAGATGCTGAGATTTATGTGTACATTTTCAAAAATATAATTACATTAAAAATGTATTACACAATGAAATAGCAGTATTGTAATGTAGATTTAACTTTATGGAGATAACTAAAGAGACAAATAAGCAGTGGCTGAGAAGAAAAATAGTTTACATCCTAGAATAAAGTAGGTGAACCATGAGTGCACTCACTGACAACTTTATCAGCTGTCAAAGGTTCTTTTATGATTAACGTTTTTCTTAATTTTAAAAATTAAAAGATAATTACATCATTTTACCTTTCACTCCTCTTTCTAACCCTCCCATATTATAGGTTTTTTTTCTTCTTCTCAATTTTGGAGGTCTTTTTCCCTTTGTTATTGTTACACACACACAGACAGACACATACACAATTGCAACTTGATGACATTTGGTGTTGCTTGTTTGTATATGATTTCAGGGCTGATAACTTGTTATTAGATAACCAATTATGGGGTTCATCCCTGGGGAATGCTCTCTCAGGAGTCTTTAGTCATATGTAGTTCTTTACGCTGATGTGTGTCCTTGCGATATTTTTCCTTCCATGTTAACATATGAATGGACACCATTTCTGTTCGAATTATATTTAATCAGTCATGTTATTGGGATATCATGGGTGTAGCATGTCAGTTCTTTCTAGGAGACACAATGTGGAATATGACTTCATGTTCCTCTTGGTCATACAATCTTTCTTCTCCCTTGTTCACAATGTTTCCTGAATCAAGTATAGGAGTTACATTGCAGATATATCCACTAGAGCGAAACACAGCATGATCAGTTGTTTTACACACTTTGATCAGCTGTGTAGTGCCCTGTGACTCCTACAAAGACAAGCTTCTTTACAAAGGTGTCAGAAATAAAATTACCTGTGGGTATAAGGTTAAGTCTTTACAATCCAATTATGAATTATACCAGATTATTAAAACGATTTGCAAAAAAATCTTTATAATTAATTACTATGTATAAATCACCACTTGGAAAAATTGCTATTAAAAATATATTGCTTTTTTTTAAAGAGCGTCTTGGAGAAGTAGGCTCAAGTAAAAACTAAATATAACTCTCTCTCTCTAAAAGAGAGAGTTAGAGGGCATCTTGATGATGAACGAGAAACTGTTTTGAGTGAGGAGGGCGGAAAAACAATACAGTTAAAACAGATAGGGAGTAATGAGCACATGAACGTCAAGTCTTCCCTGTCTTGTCACCATTTGCTCCCTGTGCTCTGCACTCTGCCTGGTATTGCATTGTTTACTATTGCCTTTGATGCTTCTTTTCATTTTTGTTTAATGATTTATGTCAAAATAGAAGATTTACATTGATAATGTAAATGATAACCTGCTACATGGAAAATAATCATATAAATATACAATGAAAAGCAGATAGATAGTGGTTTTGACATGGTTGCTTGAAAATCTCAGGAGGACAAGAACTGAAATTTGCTAAAGATAGTCAGAATGGGATAGAGAATTTCTTCTTTTATGTAAATAGAATGAATGAAAGATGATTAAAATTACATTTTATGTTTGATTTGACATTTAAATACAACAAATTATAGTCATTTCATGTACTTACTGAAATTGTATGTCAGGCACTTATGTGCTTCATACCTGTGGGAAATATAGGCTACACAGAAAAATTCTGTTGGAAGAGTATGCTGAATTCTTGATTGGAGAGCAGGAGGAGAGGCAACAAAGGGATATATATATATATATATATATATATATATATATATATATATATAAGCTTTTATATGTAATATATATATATTACATATAAAAGCTTATCACTGAATTAAGAATTAGGTCAACAACATCTGGAACATAAGGATTCACCTAACACTATTTTGTAGATAATTTCAAATTTTCAGGTGTCATTCTAATTTATATACTTTTAGATCCCCTATCATTATATAGAATTGAAGTCAGATTCCATTTATTTTCCAGACAAAGGTTCTTCCTTATGAAGTGGATCACGTATGAGACATAGCCCCTCAAAGAAACTGAATCCACGTGTAATTCCCCTTACAGTGAATACAAACTCATTTGCATCTTTCTCAATAAGGTATGAATGAAAGTGATCTTATGAAGTGACCTTATATCTTATGTGCTTTATAACAAGAGTTTCAGCCCAAGACATGTAATCATTCATTCTCTTCAGTCATACATCCCTTGTGTTATAGCCACTGACCAACTGTAACTATCTATCCCACTAGAGTTTGAAGGGAGGGAGGCACAGTGTCAGGGTACAGAGAAAGCCTGACTCTTGCTTCTTCACTGTTTAACAGTAGCTTAGGGATTACTGTAATTGTCTCTGGATTCTCCTTTTCCAGTTTAAATACCTTCAGATAGTTTAAGGACTGAGTTGTTACTGAGGAGTATTACCAATGTAAATAGGTGGTCTTCATCTGAGTGGATTTATGTTTTGTTAAAAGCTCACATAAACGGTTTTAAGGAAAATGCCAAGTACTCTGCTGGGCCACAGACAAGAATATGAAGAGCTGTTCGTTATTTTGAATTTTCATATCTCCTTTAACTGCCTTTTAAGATTCCTTGTAATTATTGTAAAGTTACAACGGAATGGCAATGTTGCCCTTCTAAGAGTCTGTGCTTAACAAACAAACAACAGCACAAACAAACAACAACACCCAAAACCTACATGGACTTGAGAGACAGATCAGCAGTTAAGAGCACTTGCTGCTCTTTCAGAGGACCTGAACTTGGTTCCTGGAAGCCAAGCTTGGTGGCTCACAAGTTCTGGTGACTCTAGCTCCAGGATACCTATGCTGTTTCCTGGCCTCCAAGAATACTTAAACACAAGGGGGAGTACACACACACACACACACTTAAAATTCCTTATTTTTTATGAGTTGGTTTTACTTCTTGTGAAGTTAGTATACAGTGTAACAGTATTATAGCAGTATGACATTTTTCAGACTTACTTAATTTTTATTCATAACCCTCTCTGCTCTCCTAAATCTTCACTCCCCTCTTCCCATTTGTATGTAGCTTCTGTCATTAGTTTCCTTTCCATTTCCAGTAGCTATTTATTGAGTACATTGTCTTTGTGTGTTAAGGGTTTCTGAAATAAATTATTATGCAAGTTAAACCCTCCTTATTTCTACTAAGTTTTTTAGCCTAGAGTAAATTATTTCTTTTGTTTTTTATCTCATCTCTCATGAAAATAACAATGTCTAACTTATAGAACTACTTTGTATATATCACATTTAGAATAGAACTCAGCATACAGCAATATAACAAAGTGTTACATTTCCCTTACTTTACTATGGGACCATAGATGTTCTTACAGGCTCACTTCAAGAGAATATTCTGTGAGAAAACTTATAAATCAGTCTCTTCTCTTATAGCAATAAAACCATATCTATAAAATAGGTAATGAAAATAACATATAAAATTTGAAACCATGCATATTCATTACTTAAATACTTATTTCTCTTCCTTCATCCTACCTACAAAGAAAGCCTATTTGTCAGGTTTCAGGACTCCATAGAGAAACAAAAATCTAAGAAGGCAAAAGTCATTGTTAGACAGTAATAAAGAACAGAAATCCCATTCTCTGAATCATGCAATTTGGGAAAGATAACTTGGAATTGAAAAAGAAAGTGGATGGGATGTTTCTTGGACTCTATCCAGTGGCAAAGAGACCTCACAAATAAAGGAACAGAGCATGAATGGATTTCTCTTTTATGACCCTGAGAAGTTCTTCTGCATAACATAGAGACCTTGGATTGATGAAACCTGGGAGCGTGGCCCATGATAACATGTGTAACTCCGTGTTTCAAAGCCCAGTGGGCCCAACAGAGAGGATGGTGGGACATAGACTAATGAAACAAGTTGATGGGCTGATGTGAAACCTTAAGTTTCAGAAGTACTCTGCCTACAGATATAGATGTGGCTTCCCAATAAAAGTTAGGATATTATGATAATGACAGGAACGGTCCATTAAATATAAGCCTGTCTCATCTGGAATCCACAGCATCAAAGAACAGAGATGGACTTAGGATGTCAACCAAGCCAAGAAGATCAAGCGCTATAGAACCTTAGTGGAACATCCAGCAGGAGCAACTAGCATCAGCAACTCTGGACACGAGGTCAGATGTACATCTTCAACTATGAGCCTGTGTGCTTAAAGCTAGCCCCAGACTCCTCTAGAAAGAAAAGCAGAAAGAGCCTGGAGTGGGAAGGTGCTTCCCTCTGAATAGATAAGCTAAAGGCTTTTTTCAACTCTCATTCTCATAAAGGTCTAAGAAGAGAAAGGCCATCTTATTGGAATGTCTTAAGACAAAGAGGAAAAAAGGAATAGTTCTATCATTGACAAGCTATGTGAGCCTGTCTACAGGGTAGGACTACTAAACCTAATCCAGTGATTATAAAGCAAGTGAGTTCATTCGTTCATCCACTTATAATTCAAAATCTTTGGCGAATTAGCATGGCAAATTCAAACTATTTATTTCTCATACTTCTAAGTAGCTTTCAGAATCATTTCATTCTTCCTAATAGAGAAAAATGGCAGTTTTTAAATAACTTTCTCAGGGTATCAAGATATTTGACTATGACTTATTATGAAAAACAGGACTGTTCTCCCATAAGAGCTAGTAAAATCCCATGAAAGGGGAGAATCTGAGACTTTCAGTGTGATGTCTGTTATGGCAGAAGTAGACTAAGGTGGCAGCACATAAAAAAGATTGTAGAACTGGAATCTTCCACCTTTACAGACAGGACTGTGGAAGGTCCTGGAGCCCTGGAAAATGGATATGCATCACTCACACAGAAACTGATTTGGTGAGATTCTCGATATTCTTATTTGATACTTGCTATGTGTTTTTGCAAGCCAAGAAGCTCAAAAATATCCCAGGGGATGTTATTTTCCAGCACAGACTGGTGGTAGATAATCACAGCAAAAATGTGAAAAATTCCTTTTCAGAGAAACTTAAATTTCCAAACACTTAAAACTGTACTTCTTACTCAAAATATTTAACGAGTTATATTTCATTATTGTTGATTAATCCAAATAAATTCTATTAGCCATGCTAGATATGTGAACTGAATAAATAACAACTATAGGCATTGGACCCAGAAAGTTAGATTTCACAAAGTATTCTGAGGATATAATGTGGTTTAAGATAAATTGTTACAATATCTAAGTTATAGTGGTTATATATATAATGTTTATTATATATATAATTTATATATATATAGACAACATAGAAAAAGTTAGAAGTATTCTCATAGGTCACACACATTCATGTAACAAGTCACTTAAATAAAAATATTTTGTATTTATTTTCATTTGTATATAGATTTATACATTTTATATATTAATGTTTTTAATATGTATATTCCCAGATAGTTGGAAAAATAAATACATTCTTATATACCTTTATATATAGAGAAATTAAATATATATATATATATATAATTAGTGTTTGGGGGCTTTTTGTTTTGTGCTTATCTATATGTGTGTGGATATGAATTGACTTGATTCATAGGCAGACCAAGACTCATGATATCCAAGTGTTTAAAAATGTAAAATTACAATCAATTTTTAGTTCCTATAAACTAGTCAAACTGAAGTTACAAAATTAAGGGGACACTAATTTTGTAATTAGGAAACAACTTTTTAAAACTCACACAGAGCACCATGGTTGAAGTTTCTGCAGTACACATCTACATAAAGAGTTTAGCTGTGTGAAATAAAGATTGACAAGCTCAGTTCCAAACCATTCATCACCCCCTGTCATAAGATGAATGTAGGATATGCACAGTAATTTAATCTCCCAGCCCACTAAGGATCTTTGTCTTGTAAAACCCATATCATCATGAAGGTCAAGAGTGAGGAAGTTAGGGAACAGAGAGCAACAAAGTTTGGAGCCAGGACAGGGCTCTGTGTGCAGCACTGCAGCAAAGGAGCTCCCATTTGCCAAGCATTTCCACCTTCATAAACAGCTAAGGCACAATTTATTAAGTTTGTCTTCATATCTGGGTGATAATGTTCTATCTAAAATGGTTTCTGTTCATAGTACAATCTAAATAGTCTTGAAACATTTTATTGTAACCACAAAATGGAGACTGATCCAACCACAGCACCTAGCAGCAAACTCTTTATCCAGGAGCAAACTGAAGGTTGTGAAATTATACCCAAATAAGGTAATGGTTGAACTTTACCACACAGGTAGTTTTCTTGTTTATAAAGCCATCTTTGTGAAAGAAGTCATTTTACAGTCATTGGTCTGAAATACTGGCTTTCCTGCATAAGTAAGCTCTGCTAAATTTAATTGCTCTCATATTTTAAAATATAGCATTGCTCATTTGTATATATATATGTACATACTTATACATATATAAATTATCTGTATGTATATATGCATTACATATTATATGTATTATATTATGTATATGTATTAGATTACTATATTATGTATTATATGTATGTTTATATATAATGTATACATATATATCTTATATGTATGTATATATGTAAAGGGGATTTATTGAAATAGCTTACAGTCTGTGATTTAACTAGTCCAATGAGAGAGGTCCAGGAATCCACTAGTTGTTCATGTCACAAGGCTGGATGTCTCAGCTCTTTTTCAGCATATGCTTGAATCAGAAAAAGTAGGTTAAAATGCCAGTGGAAACATGAACTTGCCAGTGAGATCAAGTAGGCATGTAAGCTTTTCTTTTCTGTGTCACTTATATAGACTGTGTGTGAGTAGAAGATATGGTCCAGACTAAAGATGGAGCTTCCTGTCTCAAAATATCTGGGTAAATGTTGTATCTTCCCACATCTGTATTCAATGTTTGTACAGATGTATTCCCATCTGTATTCAATGTTCGTCTTTCCACTTCAAATGCTTTAATTAAGAAAAAAATCCTTCACAGATGTACCTAAACACTTGGGTTCTAACTAATTCTACAAGTAGTTAAGCTAACAGCAAAGAATAGCCATCACAGTTAGCTCACTCAGTGTGATCTTTTCCAGTTTGATCCATTTACCTTAGAGGTTCAAGATTTCACTAGTTGTTTTTTTTTTTCCTTAATAGCTGACTAGTATTCCATAGCCAACTGAGGAAAGTTGGGAGTGGGTACCCCTCCAGAGGGAAGAGCACACCAACCGGTTACCCAGTACCAAACACCCAGCCTTACCTATATTCCTACAAGTTACATTACACATACTGAGCAAGTTTTCTTAGGAATATATATGTATATACATATATGTATATACATCATAATAATAAGACTTAATGAAAAGACCATAAACTTGAAAGAGAACAGGAAATTGTATGCGGGTTTGGAGCAACAAAAGGGAGGAAAGAAATCTATTAAATTGTATTAAAATTAATCTCTAAACTAAAATAAAATGCTGTATCCAAGGTCAAGCAGCCCAAACAATGGCAGATTTGTTCTGTTGTTCCATTTCAGTTACGTCCCTAAGTTGGGAGCATCGACATGCATCCTGCTTTGATGCAGGAGAAATTTCTGTCAGTTACCTACCTCATCTTTCCTCCCATTAAGGCATATCTACATTGATTCCAGTTGCTCCATCTACCTAAGAAAAAGTAGGATATTGTGAATTTCATTAATAAACATTTGCATATTTGTTTTCACTCAGTCAAGGTACATATATAGCAGAAATCCACTTTCTATGCTTGTCCACTTTAAATTTCACAGAACAATTATGTGAAAAAAACTATGTGTGTTTCTGCAGAAATTATTTATTAATGTTATAAAGAGTCCTAAATTTGATCATCAAAATATTCACATACCTCAGGTTCCAAATTCCTTCTAGCTGAATTTTATTTTAAATACCAGTTTTCTTCCTAATAGCATTTCCCTGATATCAATGCTGAAGTAAACCCAAAAATAGCAAGGGGGTAAGAACTCAAAATAGCAGGAACTGAGAAGATCAGCGTAATCAGCAAATTAGGGCTATGTACAAATCATGCAATTGGCATCATGGGAGCAGCAAGGGCCACGCCATGTGGAGAAGAGAACACTCGAACGTTGATAACTTTGATTAGCATTAACATTGATCGCATAATTCGCTTACTTCCAGGATGTTTCATGATGCTAATAAATAAAAGATGACGCTCTTTAAGAATGGTGGCCTCTATAGTATTATAGTAAAAGATGAATTGTGAAGTTGGGATGCTATTTATTTCACCTGTATTCTCTTTATAGAGCTTTGATTGCAAAACCCCCAAAGGAAGGCAGAGTGACAGCAACAGATTTATTCAAAAACCAGACTCACCTTCAGAACTAACTCCTTTTAGTCTCAGCTTTCCTATCCTGTAAAGCCAATCCTTCCATCAGACCAGTATTTTCCCCATTCACATCTGGATTGCAATGAGGTTCACATTGCACATTTTCTTGACTAGCCCTTCTTGATATTGCATTCTGCCTTTACCAATCGTTCTCTAAAAGTTCTTGGCGATTTTTACATAAATATATCCTGGCAGTACTCTCTCCCTCTCCTCTCCATCACTTCTCTCCACAATGTTCAAAACATTTAAGAAACTGTTCTAAGTTCCTAGGTAGAAGGTTCAAATCATCAACTTAAATCCTTGTCTCTTTCTACTATTCTTACTTCCTAGTTTTATTTTCTTATTCTTTAATCTAGTATCTATATAGCTGATAAAGATTACAAGGCAGCAAAGAATCTCAACGTTGAAAGTCAGTTTCTAGAAAACTAATTAGACAGTAATTTAATAAATAAACAGGCCTTTCATATTCTGTACCTACTTCAAATTCATAGGGAATCCTTAGCTAACTAGCACTCCTTTCTCTCATCTCCATCCTTGGACAATCTTTGGAACATGTTTTTCTTAGCAAGTTGAAATATGTTTACTACAACTTTAACCTGTGGAAGTAAATTATCATATTAAGAAATGTTCACACTGCTTTCTCTGTCCCTTCTTACTCTACACTTTAAGCTCATGAGCTTATCTCAGAGAAGTCAATGGCAATGCACTACTGAGATCATTTTAGACAAAGGAGCAGAAAAACAGAAGAATGAATTTCTACAAAAATAAAACAAAATGAAGTAGAGCTGAATACACAGCTCCAGAACCAATGTACTTAGAGAGAAATTCTGATTTTCTACTGCATTTTAACATCCATCTAAAACAGAATTCTGTCTTTGACAGAAAGAGCTTAACTCCTATTTCACATTTTAAGCCATGCAAATTATTGTGATATATTCATGTTTTCATGTATGTGTGTTCATTTATATAGAGAGAAGGTAATATCAATTAATGATAATGTTATATTAAAATACCAAGCATGAGTAGTATTATTCTTTTCTGAGCTAAGCACTTTATGCAGACTCTCTGGGTTCATAGTGTGGTGTGGTTGTCTACTAGTGGTATAACACTGCCAGTTGGTTTAATGTTTAAATTTTAATGCACCAGTACTTCTGTCTTCTCATATTTTCAAAGTGCATATAATGAGATATGTGTCATACAGGAGTTTTCTTAGTCTACAATGAGTCTCTTGAGACATGACCAAGCACGTTGTCAGCATGCTTTAAGTATTAGCTATCATTGCATATACAAGCAATACAAAATAGAATTGTAGCACAGTGCCTATTCCTTTCAAGATATAGTATTTCCATTTCATTTGCTAAATTACTTTCTGATTTTACACATTCTTTAACTCCCAAGAATTGGGTAATATTCATATATAAAGGGATCAACATTTCATATACTCTGAATAGACTTTGTGATGTTCTCCAATGAACTTTGAATTACTATCAGTTGAGTTTATCGAGGAATTTATAGACTCAGATTACACACACATTATCCTCTTTTCTTTCTTTGCGGTGGGTCAGAAACTCCCTTTTGCCAAAGATGTAAAGCTACAACCCATGGACTAGATTTTAACATTCCTAGCTCTGCCTATTATTATGGCAACACTGTAAGGTTTTAGTCTCATTACGTACCGAAGAAGATTGACGTTGTGAGAGGTTTACCAAGTAGTTAGAAATGACTCATATGGATTTTATATGGATGAAATTCAAATCTAGATTCTGAATTTTATGCCTCACATATGCATCTCTCATCAATGAAGCCATTTTCCATGACTACCTTAGAGTTCTAGAGGCTGATGCTGACACTTGGCTTCATTCTACAAGTGCTAGAGTCTGCCTGCTACTTCAACAGCCTAGAGTTATACACTTTGCATATCTAAGAATAAGGATGCAGCAAAATACAGTACAGAATAAATACACAATGTGTGTTGTAGTGATTATGTCCTCATTACATGAATAAGCATTTTTTAAAAATCTATTGGTAAAGGTCAGCTTTCTGGCCTTGGAGATGAGTTAGAGCACAGAGCAGTTGCATTTGGTGAGCTAGCCAAGGTGCTGAATGATACAAACTTGTTCGTGACCTTCTCCTTGTCTCCTCTCTCAGTCTCCCATCCCCAAATATTCATGAGTGGAAATAATCAACCTTTAGAGACTCCAAATAACAATTTTCAGGCCAAATTAAATGAAGTTAAAAGGCTTCTCAGTAGCTCCCAAATTTACATAAATTACAAACTCGTATTAAAAGGATACTGAAAGTTAATTGGCTGATACGTTAAAAAAGAAAAAAACACAACTTGATTAGAAATTTCTGCATGTTTGACAGAGTACTTGGGTACACACACACTCGCTGACACAGAGACACACACATATGCACACACATATATGGAGAGACACACACATGAATACACACATACACACATGCTCACACACACAGGCACACAAACACATATGCTCACAAGCACATGCTCTTTCACACACACACAAAGAAAGAAAGAGAGAAAAAGAGAGAGATTAAAATGGATAAAGTCTTCTGAACGAAAGTAGTTGTCATATTCCTCTAAGAATAGTGTTTAAATATGCACTCAGTCATCCCCTCTGAGAGTTGTAATCACTCCCTTACATTTGACACAGACCTTCACTTAGATGTTCTTTTGTATCTGTAGACTCTCTGGTGATGCCATTAATGCCGTATAAAGCACCATGAAATACCAGGAGATCAAACCAAGTAGCAATTACTGAAAACATTTTTCTGATATCTCTCTCGATTTTCCTTTGGGGAGTGCTAACTCAGTAAGTGTTCACTATACATAAACAAAACACTGGCTATAGCTCTGCAAAGAACTCACAGCCTTTTCTGAAGTGTTTTGCTTTGTTTGACAAAATAGTCTTCAGGGAAACTCTAATGGACAAAAGTTAAAGAGCCAAAGAAAGGAAAACTGATTCGTTTTTAAAAAATGGGTGGGGGGTGGTGCAGAGAGATGTGAAAAATATATTGGTGCTCTCTCAAAAAGTGCTGACTTCCTCCAGCAGGTGATGTTACAGGGGTACGTTGTGCCATTAAAAAGGTAACCTCCTGTACCTTTGTGAAGTAACACCGAGTCTAACTTCAGTGGCTATCCCTCTGTTTAATCTGCAGCATTGCAGTTTTAGCAATAGTCTAAGGTACAATCAAACCTCATTACCTCGGACCTCACTAATTCTGAATTTACAGGAATTCAGATATGGCTTAAATATTGATTCGTGCTGAGTTAAAAAAAATCAGATAATTTCTACTTTTGTGACCCTAAGGGCTGAATTCAGGGAGTTACGTCAACATAGGGCTTGCTACTTACAGTTCTGCTACTGTGTTTGAATCCTAGTTTGCAACAGGAAATTATTACTATAAGAAGTAGAAATGTTATGCAGGCCTAATTATTTCGTGTGCAAAAATTAGTATTATTTGAAGAATTGAGCTGAATATAACACAAGGCAAAATTAATATACAGGTTGGTAATGGAAATTGTAAATAATTTTAGATTTAGCAGGGATGATTTTTCTGGGGTCTTTTTGTCTTAAAAAGCTTATATTATAATATCAGAAATAAAGTTTAAAAGTTGTAATGTAGTAGCCATATATATATACATATATATATACATATATATATATGTGTGTGTGTGTGTGTGTGTTGTTATATGCACATATGTCTGAGCCACTCTAGTGTAAGCCCAGTGATAACGTGTCATTCTCTTGCTTTTATAGTAAAGCAATGTATAAGACAAGAATGTTTCTTTATTAGTGGCAAGCTATAAATAAGTTTATAAAATTTACCATTAAGTCATATCATGTCAACAGAACATGATATGACTTGATGAAGTAGACAGTTTTGGGAGCTGAAATGAGTCCAACAGCAGTATGATCTTTTCTCAGGAAACAACTGGTTTCTCTCTCTCTTTGAATATTTTGTATCACAGCTTCCCCTCCCTCCTCTTTTCTCAGGCCATCCTTTGCCTTTCCTTTCCCTCCCCTTCCCTTTCTCCTCTGAGACTGGGAGATCTCACCGGATATCAACCCACCATTGTATATCAAGCCACAGTAGGATTAGACACATCTTCTCCTATTGAGGCTAGGCAAGGCATTCCAATTAGGGAAAGGGATCCAAAGGCAGGCAACAGAGTCAGAGACAGCCCCTCTTCCTGCTGTTAGAGGTTCCACATGAAGACCAAGCTGTAGTTCTGCTACATATTTGTAGGGGCCTAGTTCAGTCCAACCATGCTCTTTGGTTGGTGGTTGAGTCTCTGTAGGCATTGGAGGTCTTACCTGGTTATAGGTAGTGGCTACTTTAGGTCCCATCCCCTATTGCTAGGAGTCTTAGCTAGAGTCACCCTCATTGATTCTTGGGAGTTTCTTTTGTTCTAGTTTTCTAGTCTCAGATGCCCACCTCCACATCTATCCCAGGTCTCTCTCTCTCTTTGTCTTCCACATATTTAATCCCTCCCATGGGCCTTTCTTGTTACTTAGCTTCTCTGGGTTGTGGATCATCGCATGGTTATCCTGTACTTTATGGCTAGTATCTTATAAGTGAGTACATGTGTGTGTCTTTCTGGGTCTGAGTCACTTCACTCAGGACGATACATTCTACTTTTATTCATCTGTCTGCAAATTTCATGATGCCCTTGTTCTTAGTGGCTGAATACTATTTCATTGTGTAATGTACCATATATTCTTTATCCTTTCTTCAGCTGTTGAACATCTGGATTGTTTCTTAAGTTTATGGCTGTTGAGAATAAAGCTGCTATGAACATTAGTTGAGCAAGTGTCCTTGTGACATAGAAGAGCACATTTTGGGCATCTGCTCAGGAGTGGTAGAGCTGAGTCTTGAAGTAGAACTATTCCCAGTTATCTGAGAAACTGCTAAATTGATTTCCAAAGTGGTTATACAAGTTTGTTCTCTCACAGGCAATGGAGGAGTATTTCACTTGCTCAACATCTTCTCCAGCATGTGCTAGTTTTTGTTTGTTTGTTTGTTTTGACTTTTTAATTTTTTATTTTAGTTTATTTTGTTCTTTTTGTTAATTAATTTATGTAATTGCTTTACAGCCTGATACCAGCCCCTTCTTCTCCTTCCATTCTCACTCTCACTCCATATTTCTTCCCCCTTCTTCTCAGGGAAAGGGGGACCCCCAGGGGTTACCAATGTATGCTGGTATTTCAAGCTTCAGGAAGACTCAGGACATACTCTCCCACTGAGGCCACACAAAGGATCCCAGCTAAGGGGAAAGAGATTCCAAGGCAGGCAACAGAGTAAGAGACAACCCTTACTCCCATTTGTAGAGGACCCACAGGATGACCAAGCAGCAAATCTGCTTCATATGTGTAGGTCTAGCCTATGTATGTTCTTTTGTTCATGGTTCAGTCTCTCTGAGGCTGCTCAGGCCAAGGTTTTTAGCTACTTTGAAGGATATAAAATGTAATCTCTATTAACAGTGTCCTTTGCCTTATAAGAAGCTAACCAAAGACCTAGCTATACCACTCCTGGGCATATATCTGAAAGATTCTCAACAATACATACTTGTTCTGCTATGTTTGTAATAGCTTTATTCATAATAGCTGGAATCTGGAAAGATCCTAGATGTCCCTCGGTCAAAGAATGGATAAAGAAATGTGTGAAAGTTACACAATAGAATATTACTCAGCTATTAAAAACAAAAAAAATCTTGAAATTTGAAGGCAATGGATGGATCTAGAAAAGATCATCCTGAGTGAGGTAACCCAGAAGCAGGAAGACATACATGGTATATATTCACTTATAAGTGGATATTAGACATATAATTCAGGACAACCATACTACAATCCACAGACATAAAGAAGCTAAGGTAGATGCTTAATGTTCATTCAAAAGGACAAAAGGGATAGATATTGGAAGCAGTTGAAGAGAGGGAACAGTATAGGAGCCTACCACAGATGTCCTCTGAAAGACTCCACCCAGCAGGGGATTGAATAGATGCTGATACTCATAACCAAAGTTTGGGCAAAGCACAGAGTGGAAGAATGATGGAGAAGAATCATGGAATAGCAGGACCCTGATAAGACAGGGACTCCAAAAGGAAAACAACAAAGCCAACAAATCTGGACCCAGGTTGCCCTGCAGACACTGATGCACCAACCAAGGACTGGACCAACCATGCATAGAGAGGCTCTAAACCTCCACTGAAATGTAGCCAATATACTTATCATTTCTTCTGGGGCTGTCTCTGACACGGACTCTGTTGCCTGCTTTAGATCACTTCTGCCTGGAAGAATGCCCTTGGCCAGGCTACTGAGGAAGAGGATGCAGGCAATCTTGATGAGATTTGGTAGGTAAGGGACAGATATTGGGGGAGGAATGCTCCCTTTTTGTGTGGACTAGGGGAGAGAGATGGGGGAAAAGGGATGGAGCTACAATCTGGAAGTAAAGTGAATAAATTATAAAAGTAAATTTAAATAATAAAGTGATGGAATCTCAGAATTATTTTGATTTGCATTTCCCTGACAATTAAAGACATTAGACATTTTTTAAGTGCCTTTTACTTTTAGGTCACAGTTTACTACCCAGAAGCTCCACTGATCTTTTGATTTTTACTCTACTTCCAACTAGAAAGCTATATATTTCTTGTCTATTTTCCTGAGTCATTGATAAGGGGAATTGAGAATGGCATCCTTTATTCCCAAGCAGTTACACAGCTTTTCCACTTTAATTTGATGTATGGTAGCTTACAGAACTGAAGGTCCAGCTTTTGAATACAGTGTGATAGACAGTACACCATCTATTATTAAAGAACAAAAGCATCTGGAGGGAAGTGATTACCTTCCTTCCCCTACTCCACTTTTTCATCTCCCTCTTCCTCTATTTATGTCTTTCACAGGTTTTCCGGGTCAGGTCTCACTGTTTGATGCTTCTCTCCATGTAATCTCTGCACAGTTATTGGTCAAAATACTGTCAGTGGCACACACATAGTGTGTATCTTTTGAACCTTTTATGGACATTCACTAATTCTGCGACATGCAAGTTTGTAGTTGATTTGTCTCAGTATATTGTTCCTAATTGTTTTACTATGTCTATTTTGGGTATGTTTCAGGAGTATGAAGTATACATGAGTGTTATTTCATTGCAGTTGAAAAACACAGGCTCTTGTTAAAAGTAGTTTGAAAACCACAATCTCCCAGCTAAGTTATCTTGGTGTCTGAAAAGATTTTACCCAAAATAGCAATGGGTGGATGTAATTCAATGGGTACTAAATAATAGTTACTGTGAAGAAAGAATCCTGTGAGATATTCTCCAATTTATGATTAGCAATTTAAAAGTATGTGTTTGAAACTAAATAATTCTGATTTCGTAATTATATAAATATATGATGTGTTTGCTATCACATAGTTGTTACTCTATCAGAATATATTCCTTTTTATTTTTCTTTTATTATTAATTATATTTTATTAACTCTGTATCCCAGGTGAATCCCGTTCCCTCATTCCCTCCCAATCCCACCCTTCCTCCCTCGTCTACTCCCTGCCCCTGTCCAAGTCCACTGATAGGGGAGGACCTCTTCCTCTTTCATCTGGCCCTGGTTTATCAGGTCTTTACAGGACTGGCTGCAAAGTACTCTGTGGCCTAGGGGGGCTGTTGCTCTCTTGCTAGGTGGGGAGGTCAAAGAATCCACCATTGAGTTCATGTCAGAAATAGTCCCTATTTCCCTTACTAAGGTACCCACTTGAATACTGAGTTACCATTGGCTACAGGCAAGCAGGGGTAGAATATTTTTTTGAATATAATAAAAATCAGGATAATATAACATAATGAATGATCTCAGTAACACATCCAAATTATATACAGTCATTATAACACACAGTCCGTATTAAAGTCCTGAAGGCCCAAACAAACAAACAAAATATTTCTATTCAGTCGTGAATTTGTCCTGTTTTGAGGACCTGTTTGCAAAAGAAGTTTTCAGTTACTCTCACAGAATTTGAGTAATGTTTTCTCTAGGTTTCTTAGAAACCTTCTCTGATCTCTTTGTCAGTTTGCCCAATTACAGGATAAACCACAATGAAAGGAACTGAATTGGCATCTTAAAGCATCTGTCTGAGTTGTAAGGTCCATGTCACATATCCCAGCCCTAGGCCACTTGACAGAGATGGAGAAATTTTTAGTTGATTGAAGTAATACTTATCATATTTTATTAAATGTGCTTGATGCTTTTTGAACACAGTCACATGGTAATTAAATATGAAAAGTAACTTTAAAAGTTCATAGATGAGGAAACTGAGATTTAAGAAGATTAAACAGTTTTCCCAACATCACACAAGTAATAGCTGAATTGCTTTTAAGGTGTAGCTGCTTAATATAGGATGCATATTACTAAGAATGCCATTGCAACACTTAGTTTTCCCTGTCAACTTGTCAGGAACTAGAATCGTAGTAGACATGTATTTGTGCACATCTAGGAGGGGTTTTCCAGATTAGGTTACCTGACATGGAAAAAGCCATCCTTGGGCTGCATAAAAAGGAGAAATCAAGCTGAGTGCTGCAATCACCATGTATTTCCCTCTCTACTTCCCAACTGTGGGCACAGTGCGACTGGCCACATCACTCTCTCTCCATGATAGACAATATCCTCAAACTGGAAGGCAAAATAGAATTTTCCTTCCTTAAATTGCTTTTATCAACAGGGACCAATCCCAAATCAAGCAATGAGTCTTTCATGTCACCCTGGGAATAACATTCAAAGAAGAGGATTAGTCACTGGTCATCAGTTGTAAATTAGGGTAATACAAAAGCAACAAGAAAATGTCCCTTACAACTTCAAGTACAGGGGTTCTCAACCTTTATAATTCTGAGACCCTTTAAAACAGTTCCTTATGTGGTCATCCCCAACCATAAAATTATTTTTGTTGCTGCTTTTTTTTACTACTGTATTTTTATTAGCTGTATTTTTACTGCTGTTATACACTGTAATATAAATATCTGTGTTTTCTGGTGGTCTTAGGCAACCCACCGTGAAAGTGTCATTCAGCTCCCAAAGGGATCACCACCTACAGGATGAGAAGCACTGGTGTAGAGTTTCATTCTTTTGACCTAGAATTAGAAACATCAGAGCTTTGCTGTGTGTCCCTTATACTAGTCAGTATAAACTCTTCATTTATTTTCATATCATTTTGAGTCTCTTGCAGTCATGAATGGTTCTGTCTTGCCATTGTCCCCAAATAAAACAATTTGTTGAGTATTGCCGTGAATAAGTGTAAAATTATAATGAGCTCCAATGTCAAATCAACTTATATCTATGGTATCTTTACCGGTAAACATTAAACAATTTAAATTAGAATCACTTAGTCATAAAAGCTACATTTCAAGGAGTAATCGTAGAAAGTTCTGTTGGATAGAATCATTTTAGGAGCTTCTGGTTATAGAGTTCAAAGCCAGTTAACAAGTGGCCTCTATTTAATATTGTCAAATATATTTTTAAATTTTATTTACTATTTATTACAATTTATTCACTTTGTATTCCAGCTGTGGCCCCCTCCATCATGTCCTCCCAATTCCACCTTCCCTCTCTCTTCTCTCCCTATTCTCCTCTCCTAGGCCTCTGATAGGGGAGGTCCTCATCCCCCTCTATCTGACCCTAGCATATCGGGTCTCATCAGGACTGGCTGCATTGTCTTCCTCTCAAGATTGTTGCATTTGATATGATCTGGATATTGCTATATAAACCTGCATTTTAGAAGAGATACGAATATTATCTCCCTTTCATTTGCAAAAAACAATGTTCTAATTTGGTAAAGAAATTAGACTACCTTAATGTTTCATTGCAAACTACCCTTGATATTCATTTTCCCTTTCACGTCCAAGAATGCATGGTACATGACTGTGCATTTCAACTCTTCTCTGTTGTGCTAGATGAAATGTGGATATGCACTCCGTCATCTTAGGCTGCATTTCACAGTTCTTTCCCTTTTTACTTCCTGCAGTGATTCACATATGTAAAAATTCTTAAAAGGAAGAACTGACAGCATCTTCAACAAATGGTGCTGGTCCAACTGGATATCTGTATGCAGAAAAATGAAAATAGATCCATATTGATCACCTTGCACAAAGCTAAAGTCCAAGTGGATCAAAGACCTCAACATAAAACCAGACGCACAAACCGTCTAGAAGAAAAAGTGGGAAAGACCCTAGAACTCATTGGCACAGGAGACTTCTTCCTGAATAGAACACCAACAGCACAGGCTCTAAGATCAACAATCAATAAGTGGGACCTCATGAAGCTGAAAAGCTTCTGTAAAGCAAAGGACACTGTCATCCAAATGAAACGACAGCCAACAGATTGGGAAAGGATCATTACCAATCCTACTTCTGACAGAGGGCTAATATCCAGTATATATAAAGAA
>CM053765.1:76218203-76231519 GCA_028658305.1 Pachyuromys duprasi | reverse complement strand
TTTGAGGTTATAATATAATTACATTTCTCTTCTGTTTTTCTCCCTCCAAACCCTCCCATGTGCCATTCCTTGCACTCTTTCAAAATTGTGGCCTCTTTTTACATTAGCTGTGGTTATATATGTATAGGTATATGTACACTCATATAGCCCTAAATATTACCTATTTAGTCTGTATATTGTTATTATATGTATGTTTTCAGGGCTGACCATTTGGCATGTTCTTCCCTGTAGAAGACTATTTTTCCCACTCTCTGCAGTCTTTATTTCTCTGTAAATTTATTTATTTTTGACAGCATGGAAGCTTCCTGGGCTTTCCACAGTCCACTTTTCTATCTCTACTACCATCATCCTTATTTTTTTTAGGCAATGAAAGAACAGGATTCTTGTGAAAAAATCCCAAGGTGTACATCCCATTAATTCTTAATTCAGTAGAACTGTGATACACTTAAGTTGTACTAAGTCCAGCACAACATAATTCACCATCAGCCAGCCAGTTATGTCCTCTCCATATATTGAGTATTTCTTTACATTTTATTTATTTTCAATATGTATGTTGGGGCAGCTATTAAGTTGTGGTCGTGATACATTGTCCAGGATATTCCTGCTGCCCAGACTTCTCCACTTTCCTGCCCTTGAGCTGTTCAAGTCCCTCAAATAACTTACGGATTTCCTTAAGGCAGAATCTCTTTCCATTAACTACATGCAAGTACCCCATAGTCTAGCAACCTCGGAAAGAATTAGCTTGCAAATGCTCAGTGATGCTAGATACACTAAGCAGTTACATACACTTTCAATGCAATTAGCTGTGCAGAGGCTTATAGAGACGTCAGACTAGCTGTGGTACAGATGCACATAATAACATCTATGTAATCATATGCTCTTCCACAAATGCACACTGTAAGCTTCAGCTGAGAAATTTCCCTTCTCCAGAGGAGTCTTCTTCAGATATTATCACAGTTTCTCCAGATGTTTATTAACATGCATTCCCATTACACTCTGCTTCTGATGGCGAGCCAGCTTCTGTCTTGGCTGATGCTCAGCTGTATTATGACATGGGTCACGGTCAACTCTTCACATTTTTACTATCTAATTATTGTTTATGGGCTTTGCTTTGGATCCTGTACTTCAACTGCCTACTCCATATTGAACAAACATGCAAGATTTCCTTCTATTTATTATATATTCCATAAATTGCTCATCTAAGATAATGGGTATAGCTTACACATTTGTAACATTCTAAATAGCCTGAATTTCCTGATAGCTTTAGTGTGCGGTGTGCACAACTGTGGGTCTTCTGTGAGGCATATTGAAAAAATGATAGATTTCTCCATATCTCTGAGTTTGTGTTTCTGTAATAAAGTTAAGTTCCTCCTTGGTAGGGGCATTGAATGCTGCAAAGCCCGGATTGGATCATGAGAACATATACTCTCATTTTAGTACTTCTAAATATTTTCATTTTCAAGGAGAAAATGAGCTACCAATAACGTTAAATTTGTAAGAAGAAGTTCCATTGATATTTTTGGGGGTGTGTGATTCATTCCTTTGAAGGAATGGAGAAACATGGTGATACAGAACAGGGTCATCACATCACCTACCGTATTTTTGAGATTTGTAAATACAGAGCTGTGGCTTCCAGGAAGTCCCTAGGCTGCCTGTTATAAACAGTAATCAGTGGAGGCTGATTATTCAACTCTGGTCATTTTCATCTACAAACAAATTCACAAGTTTCTCACACAACTATGGATGGGCTGGTGAATTTAAATTTCAAATGAAAAAAATATCTTCCTGTAATGAGTTCACATACCTTTTATTTAGACTTCCAAATGCCAGCATAATGTGATTAGTTTTGATGTTGTTTCTTTCCACCAGTTATGAAAAATCACATCATCAATCATATTATCAAAATTAGATATGGAGAGGGCCTAGCATGTCACCAGCACCCTCCCCAGTGCCAGTGCAGACTTGTTTTAGCCAGTCTTCTGTACTTTTTAATATTTTCTTCAATCTAATATTAAATATCCCTCGTGATAAAGCGTCTCTCGTCTTCACTGTAATGACATAAATATAAAGAATGAGCAGAAGCTCTCTTAAGAGGATACATCTAAGTTTATTCTGATTTTGTTCCTCAATAAGTTCCCGGTGAGATAAGAAATGAAGATAAATCCAGTATATTATGATCTATAATTTCGATGCTTAGCATTACTTATCACTAATATTTGCAAAAGATTTTACATGCATTCTAGAACTGGTATACATTACAGTAGTTGCAACACCAGTAAGCATTGTATTTTCATAAATTTTTATTAGATGTTCTATGGGATTTTGCTGTTTAATATAAGCCATATATCATGTACACATTTACTCATGCTTTTAAAGCTAGTTTTAAGAGTTTATCAAATACTTTTAATTTATCAAATAAAAACCATGTAATGTTTATTTTTTAAAATTTTGTCTTTGAACCTAGTCAGTCAAAGTTATCTCTTTTGGTGTGAATTTATGTAGATTTTGATTATGAAAATTTCAGTATAGATGACAATTTGAGCTTGGATTTGAGAGTTACAAATACTAGATCCAGACTAAGAGTATGAATCTCAGAATCACAACCCACCAGCTTCAGAGTTTTAAGGTTAGTCACTGAAACTAAAGTAGGCTCCATTTCTTCAGAATCACACAGAGAGGGAAAATTAAAACAACCTACCTATCACTCTTCATATTATCCATGGCTCACAGAGTTCTGAGGTTTGAAAGGCTACATTTTTGAAATCAGCTCATTCTAATACCAGATTCTTTTCAAAGCTTCCTGTATTATCTGGCAGAAAAAAAAAGTTGAACTTGCTAGTTGGAGAGAAGCTTCCCAGATGTCACTTTGGCTTGGCTTTGTCTATCTGTCGTTGATGGCATCTACCAAATTACCAGAACCACACACCTCTTACATACTCTACATGGTCCCCTGGTTTTGAATACATGGCTGCCAAACACACCTGCTTCTTCTATAAACACCAGACTCTTTCGAATCAGGAATTGCTTATTGTATAGGACTCCCCACTTAGGGCTAGAAGAAAAAGAGATTAAAAACAAAGTTGCCATGTTTCTTTGCAAGCAGTGCTACATTGCTAAATTATTTCACATTCTTGTGACAATCATGTCTTTGCTATTCAAAAATTTTGAGACAGTAATCAAACCCCAGATTCCTGGAAGCCCCCACCCCTCAAAATATACAAGTCATATTTCCTAAAATCTCTTTTATTTCCACATGGATTGATTTTGTAGTGCATCAATTATTCACCACGAAACAGTTGCAAGTTTTTTTCTTTCTTTCTTTGAGGCAGTGCCAATCTCCAAGATGAATTCTGTTCCTAACACAGTGATTTAGCTCTGCAGAGGAGAAGAACACATTCTTTTCAGTCAACATCAGGACACTCCACACTCTCAAACTTGGTTCTTCCAAATATTATTATTTTACACAAAATATGACTGTAGCATTTTGGTTTGTGTATCTGCATTAGGACTGTAATGTCTTAATTTAAAACCTCTCAGTAGCTCTCAAGAAATTAATGAGTATTTAAAGAGTATTACATGTACTCTTTAAAATGCAGGAAACTTAGCATTGGGCATCAGATGCTAAATTGTAAAAAAAAAAAACTCTTCCATGTTATATGTTTATGTAATATATAGATGTATGTGTGCATATGCATAAACATTTTTTTAGTATGCATCCATAAATGCATGACATATACAGAGTAATAACCAACATATTAAAAAAATTTTAGCAGGCATTCCAACAGACTTCAAATATTTGTTTTATGTTTTGACAAAAAATATAACCCAGAAGTTATTATTTCTTACTATGTAGATATTATGTGACAAAATTTTACCTGAGAAGATGAAACACACTTGTCTACTCACTCATAATCAGAATCCCATGACAGACCAAAGTAGGAATACCACCAAAGTCAAATTTGGTGAACCAGTGAGTTTTATTGGGGTTACTTACAGGAGTAGGGGTGAAGGGTTACTCAGAGGAGCAGATATAACTCAAAGACAGCTATATCATCAAGGCTCACCCTATCATGAAAGACATCTCACAAAAGCTGGGAAACCTGGACTACTCCGCACAGCTGACATGCACCTCAGTACTTCCGAGAGCACCCAGTTCAGGTGCCTCTCTTGGTCTAAATCTCTTCCAGGCATCTTGGCTCATTTCTTCTTGTAGCCAATGGTTCTCCACCTTCTTAATGCCGTGACCCTTTAATGCAGTACCCATGTAGTGGTGATCCCAAATATAAAATTATTTTCATTGTTACTACATCAGTATAATTTTGCTACTGTTTTGAATCATAATGTAAATATTTTTGGAGATACAGGTTTGCCCTATGGGTCAAACGGAGAATTGTTGCGGCGAGCTGGACAGGTCTTAGAGTCTTTTTGTAGCTTTTTTTTTTTTTTTCCTGTGTGTCTTCTGTGAAGCTAAGCTTTCCTGGTCATGGCATTTCAGCTTGTCTGAGAGTCATATTTGTAGACACAGACTTTCAGCTTTTATTGCCTAATCTGGAAGGGAAGGGTCTAATGAATCTGGTCAGTTTCAGGGAGTTACTAAAGCAAATTTTTAGTAATTTGCCTCCCTGCTTAAGGATCCCCAGCGTAAAAAGTTCTGATCATGGAGGAACTATTACACAAAAGAAGGAGAGAAAACTGCAGCTGGTAACAAGCAATTTTTCCAATCTTCTAATCACCAAGTGTCCAGTAGGAGGGGAGAGTGGAGACATAGCACCACTATGCGGAGGTTCAGAGCTCAGAGGCAGCACCGAACTTCCACATGTGCACAAAACATCAACTAACATTCTCTGTGCTAAAAGTTCTACCTGGTAATTCATGTCCACATTTTGAGATTAACATACAGGATTCCAATCAATAGCCCCTTGGTTTGGTTGGATTTCTAAGTGGTCTCTCAGAGTCTCAACAATATCTGTTCCCAAAGATGCGAAAACCCAACGTCTTTGTCCTCACACACCACAATCATTGCAAAAACCAACATAGCCCAGTCTCCTACTTTTACAAAACGTACATTTTATATTAATCTGTTTTCTATTCAAAACTGTCAAATCAACCATATTATGCGAACTTTTAAAAATGCTTCTATTTGTGAAAGTATAGACATCAACAGGAAAGTCCTTGGAGATTGTAGGAGAATTTTAATCCAGCTGCTCTGGCAAGGGATCACATTCAAAGACCTTCTACTTCCATACAATCTTGCTAGAATGCAGACATGCTCTAGATTATAGTGTGATCTGACTGGAACACAGACATGCCTTTAGTTCACACATTTAATCCCAAGCAATAAAGGTAAGGTAGTTTATAGACAGAAGCAGCCATGTTTGTGAGTGATGTCTAATCAAGGGGCAGACAAATTGACTAATCAGAGAAAGATTTGACAGAATGAGTCAGAGATAAGATACATCTAACTGTCATGAGAAAAGGACAGGAAAGAAAGGATATATAAGAGCAAGAGAGAGAGAGAGAGAGAGAGAGAGAGAGAGAGAGAGAGAGATTTCACCAAGAGTTGATTACCGGAACAGTTTTACTGAGAGAGGATGCAGAGAAGAAAAGCTAGACGTATGTAGACAGAATGAGCCAGAGAATAAAAAGGAGCCAGAAGATCAAAATATATTGCCAGAATTATTTGAGGCCAAACAGAAAAAATTCAGTCAGAAGCCAAGAGAAGACAGTTACACAGTCAGCTTGGAGAGGAGTTTAGGCTAGATCATCTGAGTTGAACCATCCAGCTAGAGTTCAGAAGAGCTAGAAAGTTTTGGGAATGGCTGTTATTTTACCCCTTCATCTGAGGAAATAAAACCAACCATTTAAAGGTAATATATGTATATTAAAAGATCCTTACTTTTTTTTGCAGAATATATTTATACTTAAAAACCAACATAAACACAACCCAATAGCTCATTGGGAAAAAAGACCAAGCCACAAAGTTTTAAAAATTTGGTCATTTAAAAGAATCATAATGACAAAATAAGTAAAATTTATGTAATCAGCAGGACAGTTAATTATTTTGTTTATTTAACTGAAGAGCAGAGAGGTGCCCATGACCACTTATAAAAGGCCAATTGGTTGTTGAGAATATTTTCAAGTTAAGTTAATTCAATGTTTTAATGTCCCTATCTGCTGTAAATGCTGGTGCACTGGTGTGCATAATCATGTGCCCAATTAGTCATGCATTTGGCAACTTTGTTTAGTGTAGAACAAGTATGCTTTCTCAAAATATACAGCACTTAAATAGTCTACTCACATCCAGTTAAAACTGCTTACCCATAGAATAAAAGATGATAGAGAAGCTTTGATATATAAGTATATCAAATATATATTAAATAGTTATATATACTTATATATTATCCAGATACATTATAAACTAATTAATGATTCTTGATATTATGTAATCAAAGCTGTGAATGCATATTTACTTTCTGATAAGAAATAGTGATGATGATTCTTTTTGATAATCCAGCAACCACCCTGTGAAAGACATATTTCCATTACACTGATAAATATATAAGTAGTATCCAATTCTATTTCACAACTTTTTTTGAATTATGACCTATGACCTATGAATTATGACCAGCTATACTGGTAAATTCAGACTTATCCAAAACCCTCATGTAGTACTCTTTCACATTATTCTATATTAGAATTGAAGCACAGACCTGTGGAATGTCATAGAAACAATGCTAGGCCAGTCCTGGTGAGACCTGATAAGCTAGGGTCAGATGGAAGTGGAGGAGGACCTCCTGTATCAGTGTACTGTACTTAGAGTGGAGCAGGGAGAAAATGAGGGAGGGAGGGGTTGAGAGGGAATGACGGAGGGACTACAGCTGGAATATAAGGTAAATAAACTGTAATTAATATAAAATAATAATTAAAAAAAGAAGAAAAGGAAAGAAAAAAGAAAAAGAAGAACACTTTTGAGCAGGGCAGTGAGTCAGAGAACTTGAAAAGTCCAGAAGCCCAATGGCTTCCCAGCTGCCATGTGGGTTGGGAAGCTTTTCAGCATAGACATGCACTTCTGCACATGCTCTTAGGTTTCAGCATTGGAAGAAGGGCAAAGTTTTAGAGTCCTTGAGTCATTAGTTTCTTTCAAATGCAAATTTTAATGCCCCACCATGCCACAGAAGAACCCCTTACTTTATCTACATCAAGCTAAGAACAATTAATTTCTTATGAGTAACAACCACCATAGTCTTCTAGGTAAGAAA
Source organism: Pachyuromys duprasi (assembly GCA_028658305.1). NCBI lineage: Eukaryota > Metazoa > Chordata > Mammalia > Rodentia > Muridae > Pachyuromys > Pachyuromys duprasi. Next base: position 76,224,260 of record CM053765.1, on the reverse strand, counting down.
TTAGTTTTCATTTAGTTAAGGGACAGAGTATATCAGGTGTGTTAGAAATATAACTAGTTTTATCTAACTAATATATTGTTCTGTTTATTCATTCTGTATATCCAGCCTTTAAGGACGAGCTCAAATACCACCTTTTTTTTTTAACATCTTCCTCTGATTCCTTCCATCATTGTTAATATCTTTCTTTATTGTAATTCCCTAGCTCTTTGTCTTGCTATAATTAATTCTGTCCAAGAAAGTACTCGCCAATAAATTATGAGCTTCTATGGATAGGAACTCTATGTTTAATCACTTTGTATCTCTAGAATGTCAAACACAGTATCTCACAAACAGTAGGTGCTCAATAAATGTCGGTTACATTAAACTGAATGAAATCGAATTCATATATCTGGATGATTAATACATTTCTTTCTTTCAAGATTTTAGGGCCGCTATGAAAGAAAGAAATCTATTACTTCCTTCTGACTCTTTAACTTGGCAGATTAAAGTGGAATAAAAATGTGTCCTGGATAAAATGAAAATGCATTGTTTTACATAAGATACAGCAATTTTGAGAAATACATTGATTACAGTGAAAATACAGTGAAAAATCTGTTATTTTAAGATAACTGCCATTAAGTACAATTAAAATGTATTGATTTGGGTAAATTTAGGGTAGAATAAATGTTGTGACTACGGAAAAAAACTTTTGCTTAAGCTTTCCACGAAGCACAATTAAAGAGACTAGTGTAGGGTGGGGTGGGTTGGAGAGCACATTCCACCAGCAGGCAGAAAGAATTAAGCCTTTTCTCTTTATCTGTTTCATTTGCCCAGTCAGTGAGTTACGGTCCTATGAGTTTATGGTACTTACAATCTTTGAGCAAAGTACCATTGAAATAAAATTTTGCATAAAGTCGAATGTTTTTATGGAAGCCCAAACAGGCCAAATCTACTAATTGAAGAATTAGAACTCAGTAACTTGAGTTCATAATGACAAAACAACCAGAGTTTGATGGGAGACATACAAATAATGCACATACAGGCACACACACACACACACACACACACACACATTTGGTTTTTAAATACAGGGTTTCTTTGTGTATCTCTAGAGGTCCTGGAACTTTACACTTTGAACTCAGAGATCTGACTGTCTCTGCTTTCCCAACTGTTAGGATTAAAGGTGTGTGACACCACTGCTTGACTACAAATGAATATTAATCTCTCTGTATAGTACACCCACTGTCTATTGGTCAATTTATATCCTTCTTTCTTTCCTCTAACACCTTCACATTTTCTTTGTAAAAGTGGTAAGGAAATGAAGCAAAACATCTACTTAAAAAATAAAGAAGGGAAGGTAGAAATAGAGACATATGCTAAATTATGGTAGATAAAATTAGAACAAAAGAAACAGAAAGTAATGGATAATTTTAGTTAATTCGTCTATTGTAACTATTTACATTCCTTTTGTTGAAAAAGAGAATTCTCATTTCCCTACTTGTTTTTAATGACTGGAGGGAACTAGAATTCTTGGCAATAAATACTGGGTAAAATATGCAAGAGTTAAGTAAAGCATTAATGAGAATTTTTTCTTGTTATAGACAAAGATAGGGAACAGTGAAAATCAGAGAAAAGTACCAAGAAAAGGGGGAGATGCTTTAATAGTACTGGGTGAGAGCAAGACAGAAGTGATTGTGAAAACTGAATAAGCAGTATCTAGAGACTCAAAGTCATTCCAATGGAAGAAACACTCAGATGTATGAAATGGAACAAATCAAAATACAAGGTCAGACTATGCCAGGAGACAAGGAAAGAAAAAAAAATAGAAAAACACGTGTTAGTAAATTACATTTCTTACCTATTAATCTTCTGCTTCTCAAGTGTTTAAATTGAATACATTTCCTCTTTTAGTTTGTTTATTTTGATTTTGGTTTAACTGCATGAGCTATTATACTTGCAAATATTTGAAATTCAGGACAAAATATGTTAACCAAGGTGATTGCAAAACTCAAAGTGTTCATTGGGCCCAAGGTTATTGTTATAATTCCTGATTAGTAGCACCAACCCCTTTGACATAGGTTATAATATCAGAGGTTGGGTTTCTTAGTGCATAGAGCCATAGAGTGGAGGAGATAGATAAGATCTATATTTTTTCCTTAGTTCTTTTGCTAATTTTTGAATGGTGGAAGAAAAATTCCTTAAATGTTTGGAAATTTCTGTTGTATAGAAGAGAGATGATTAAAAATAACTGTTTTGTTGACTGGTTGCATAACTAAAGCTGTAAACATGAAAGAGAAAGCACTGAGGGTTTAGAATGAGCACAGGACATACATTCTAATTCACAACTGCATCTCATTTAATCTCAGCAATTAGCATGTGATAGGGCCATTATCTTAACTTGTAAAGAAATAAATCTCACCTGCCAGAAGGTGAGAAATTTGTCCAAATGTAAGATAGGCACTTTGCAAATATTTTATGAATCAATTGATGGAGTGCTCCATAGACCTCTCTTTTAGCATCCTTCATATTTAATTATTAACATTGAGTAGAATATAAAATGATGAGTGAGGGTATGCCAAAGTAGGAAAAGTCAGAACTATAAAATGTTTGGTGAATGTAAAGTCATTCAAAGTTATTTCTAACTTTTGTATCCTGCCACTTGATTGACTTTATATAGTGGGCAGATGTGTAAGAAGTGAGATCAAACTGAATTATTCCCTTTTTAATTATTACTTGGAAATACCTTAATTTATTTGGTTAATATGAAAAATATTTATGGTGAATGAGAAGGACAGTACAAATTCAGTCTTGAAAAAAGCTAGTCTTTGACCTCAGTGAGTTTTTAGAATGGTGAAAATCATGGGTATTATGTCAATCATTACAAAACCGAATACCTTGAGCCATCTGGTATGACCCCACTGGGAGATCCCTAGGATCAGGTACTGCTTCTCTGAGAGAGAAAAAGAAAACTGTGAAAGGAAACATGAGAGGTGATAAGAAAAGAGAAGCCATTTTAGGGAAGAAATAAAAGTCCTAACAACAGCACAGGGAGGAGCAGCCCTGCCAGGCCACAGAGGAGGACTTTACAGCAGGTCCTGAAGAGACCTGATAAACCAGGGTCAGATGAAAGGGCCTCCCCTGTCAGGGGACTTGGAAAGGCACAGGGAGTAGATGAGGGAGGGAGGGTGAGATTGGGAGGGAATGAGGGAGCAGGATTCACCTGGGATACAGAGTTAATAAAATGGAACTAATAATAAAAATTAAAAAATTAAAAAAGAAAGCAGAAAGACTGGAAAGTACAAAGGAGGCAGCTTCAGTTTGTCAGTTTGTCTCTTCCACTCATGCGAGCTTAGAACAAGCAGAAAGTAGATGCCTGATCATGAGTGTGTGAGCTTCACTTTGATGACTGAGCAATTCCTGGGGAAAACTGATTTCTAAAGCTCCAACCTCCTCTCTCTTACCCTCTCCATGTGTAAATCTCAGAAGAATCCACCTAAGAAAATCTAAATAGTCAGGAAAATGCCACTCAGGATTGAGACAAAGAAAATAAGAAAAGAAAGACATGGACCAAAAGAGCAAATCCCCACTATTAGCTTTCTATTTCAAGATCACTACACAGGTGGCACGATGAGTGCCTGTCTGCTAACTCTTTACTTGTAGACAGACTGGGGCCATCGCATGCAGTCTGGGAAGGCGAGCCAGTGTCGAGAAGCCACCGCTGTAATAAAGGTACAGTGCCAGACAAGCAAGCTTTACTCAAAACTGGAACAAAAGTCGTTTTAAATAATAGAAAAAGGAGGGAGGCAGAGCTTTCGCCTCTCTTGTAGGTGTCCTAAAATAAATTCATCTGAGAAACAATAAAATTTAAAGTATTTCAGAGGTATTGGTCCGGTCACTTTTTACGTTATTTCTAGCTGGTGCAAGGAAAAGAAATTGAAGAAGGAAATAATTGTAGACTAGTGTGGACATTTAAGAAAAAGATGATGGTGTCTGGGATAAAAGTCAAGCTCATAGCGGTCCTTGTAAATAACCAGAGAACAAGAACTTTTGGAGTTCTGAGAAAGACAGGGCATACTTAAGAACATTAGAGAAAGGCAAGGGTACTCACCATGCCTCACATCCTGCACAACTGCAAAAACGTCTCAGAGAACTGAAAACGAACCACGTTGAGAACAAGCTCAGCAGTTACTTTAGATACAGTAAATGCTAACTGTCTTTAAAGTTGGCCAAACATTATTATTATTTATTTATTTTTAAAATTCATTCACTTTTATACCAGTTGTAGTCCCCTCCTTCATCCTCATATGTCCCCTTCCTCCGTCTTCCTCCCTTATCCCTCTCTTCTAGTCCATAAAAAAAAGTTGGTCAAATATTCACATCCATATTAATTTTAGGAAATTAATTGGTTCATTCAGTTTTTCCCTGCAATTTTGTTTCTAACTTCCAGTTTTATGGGAATGTTTTCTTCCAGGTATATCAGGATGACAAATCAATGTGCTTTCAGTATGCATATTACTTTCTAGATAGTTAAATATATTCAGAGGTAGTTTTAGCCTTTGGTAAAGGTGATTTTGTTATACTGAGTATTTATGCATCCTGTTTTTGCGCTGTTACTTCTATGTCATTGGAACAGCTTCTACTGAAATTCTATTTGAAAGAGCAGTGTGGGATAGAAGGCAGCTTAAAGTCTCCTTGGCAGCCTGGCATTCCGTATTTGTAAGAGGATCCTCATTAACATTGCAAATATTTTTATTAACACAAGGATGGAATATCTGCATGCAGGACTTATTTTTTTCAAATAATATATTTTGATATTTTATATCATCAAATGCTTCCATATCTTCACTACCTCTCTATCCACTCAACTTCATGACCTTTCTTTTAAAATATACAAACAAACAAAGACAAAAAGACTAAAAGAAAAAAAATAGCAAATGAAAGGGAAAGAAGAAAGAAAAAGTACACAAAACAAAAATACAGTATGAAGTCCATTTTGTGTTGCCTATTACTCTTGGGTATGAGGTCTGTTCTGGAGTGTGATATATTCATTGAAATGGATATATTCATTTCATTGGAGAAAACAGATTTTTCCTTTCCCAGTGTATATCAGTTGCAAATACTTTCTTGGTTAGGAATGGGACTTCGAATCCTTCTCCATGGTGGGATTTTTTTTTCTTGTTTGAACTTAGTAGGCCTTGTGCATGCTGTCATAGTCTCCTCTATGCTCATATGTGTATTAGTACTGTTGTGTTAGAAGATACTGTTTCCTTTTTGTCATCTACCATCCCATTTCCTAAAAAAAAAAAAAAAAAATCTGCTTTTTTAGTATAGATCACTGATCCTTGAAGGGAAGGATTTGATAACGAAATCCCATTAAGATGTATGTGCTCCAAAGTCTCCCACTCTCTGAGCATTTTCAAATTATGGTTCTCCCTGTTAATTACCATGTACTGCAAGTAGAAGCTTCTTGTAGGACCTTGAGCAAGGCAGTGATCATGGGCATAATGGTCTATCATTAAGAGTCACTTTATTACATGTTCCTTTCACAGAATAGTACTAGTGGGTTTTCCCCTAGGACCAATGATCTATTTAGTCTCTGGCTCTTGACTACCCTTGCCATGTTCAAGGAATTGGTTCCAACTCATGAAGAAGGCCTTAAATTCAGTTTTAAAAGGGGGTTGTTTACTCTCACAACATTTGTGGCAATATTGCACTAGTTTATCTTATTAGCAGGTTGCTATTTTATGTCACAGAGTTTATAGCTGGGTGATAACTTTTCTTCTCTGGTAGTGTGTGCTAAGTACCTTTTAGCACCATGAATGTCAGGGAGTGTGGGTAAACATTTCTATATGTTTGGTGATATAACTCAGTGATAACTGGGCCCTTACTGTCAGGTTGTGTAGGATGATAGCCTACGATGTGTAAGGAGTGTCTATGAAACCACTTTGGTCAATGACCCAGCAAAATGAACCCTATTAGCATTGGAGGTCTTACTTGACAGCACAGAATATCTAGTTGGGACATTGTCTTCCCCAATGTACAGTGACTCCATTTACATTCCTTTCATATATGGATATA
>CM053765.1:76207275-76218103 GCA_028658305.1 Pachyuromys duprasi | reverse complement strand
TTTTTTTTTTCTGTTAGAAAAATTTAACACAGGTCACTTAATTTACAAGTTCAAGTTTACAACTGCTGAAGACAAATGCGAAAGAGAGGTGTCCAAAGAGAATTGTTCTCTGGCTTTAAGTGTTCAAGTACAAAAATGAGTGCTTTTCAAACAAAAACAATTTTAAAGATGTGTGTGCAAATATGATGATTTCCAAAGGGGTTCTTGTGCCACACATAAAATTGCAATTATATCTTTCAATGGAAGAAATTTCACCTATGTATAGATATGAAATGTACACCTTGTACTTTAAAATATCATCACTAAAATTTTGTGACATCAATCTATGAATTCCACAGTAACCTTTTCTTTACTCTATATTGTTTGATGAAGATTCCAAAGATTACCTGCACATGATTAAAGAGAAAGTGAAGGAAAAAAGAAAAAGGAAAGCAATATTGATAGCCTGAAATTTGAACTATACACTGTTAATATTGGGTCTACTGAAATAAAAATATAGTCCAGGGTCAGATAGTAGGAGAGGAGGACTTTGCCTGCCACTGGACTAGGAGATAGGGATGGAAGGGAAAAGGAAGGGAGGGTGAGACCAGGAGATGAGGGAGGGGGCTCTAACAGGGATACAAGTGAATAAGTTGTTAATAATAATAAGAAAAATTTGATTACTCACACATACTTTGTTGTCACATAGAATTTTGTAAGAAGATATTTTGTTTTGTTTGTTTGTTCTTTTGGTGTTAATTTTTTTTTGTTGGGGGATATGATTGTGAAAATACTTTTAATTAAAACCCTGGAACTTAGCAACCTCTCAACTTTTGCATATAACATTTCTGAAAACTGTTTGTGGCAGGACAAATATGGTATCTTCATTATTATATTGTGATAAAAACATTTTAAAGAGTTTTTTTTGGTTTTAGCAAAAAACCCACAAAAATTGGAACTGTGATTTATGTTTCTATTTCAAGGGATAAAATAAATAATGAGCTTAATGTGAAATGATATACCTACATAATCCAAAAAGTGGGGCTTCCTTAAAAACATGGTCTATATAGGCTATGGAAGACATGAATAGAACAATAGAGTGTTTCATTTACTGATGCTTACTAGTGTGTATAAAACATCCCCTTTCAGACCTATAAACAGATTAAATCTAAGAAGTTTAGCTTTCAACCATACTGTCATAATGTCATAGAGAGGATTAACCTCCCACTAGTGAAAAGGTTCATTGTCAAACATTCAGGAAAAACTTCAGTGGTCTCACTGACAGAAAATTTTCTACTTCTCATGTACCTTGATCCTTCAAATGCTGTGCTGCAGAACACCTATGTCATATTTGTCCAGATAAAGTGATCCATTCAACTTATCCCTCTGCAGCTTCACAAAATATGCTCTTATGCCCAAATTCCACATTTTTAAATATCAAAAGTTAAAAATAGTGGTTCCTCTCATCTTTTCTTTTCCAAGAAAAAATGAGTTTTTCTTGTGAATATATATAAAACATGATTTTGAGATACCCGGTCATTCGTATTTCTCTAACCTTGATCTGCTTTATAACAATAGATTTTCACTATTGTACAACTGATATGGTTTTTATGTTCAAGTTCTCAGGCAGACAAAAAACAGCAAGATAGCAAGGTAGCACTTCCTGGTAGCATTATAAGAGGCTCAACTGTTCTCCAAGTCAGGTGTACATCTTTTTCTTTTTTTTAAGACAGCGTGTCTCCGTGTAGCCTTGGCCATCTCAGACTAACTTTGTAGACTATGGCTGGCCTTGAACTCACTAAGACCGGCCTGCCTCTACCTCCCTGAGTGATGTGATTAAAGGTGTGTGCCACCACTCACTGCTCTATTCCTTCCTTTTAAAACATTAATTTTAGTGGGTTATTATGCAAACTAAAGGACTTAATCAGGGCATCTTCATACATAATGTGCAGTTATGCTGTGTTCTCCCTAATTCTTTCCACTCTCAACCCACTCATCCTCCTAACTTGGTTCCCTACCTTGACCTAGTGAGTCCTGCCTTCTGCTGATTTATTGCATATTTTCAACTATTATCTTCTATAGTTCCCTTTTTACTTGAGAAGTCTTCTTTCCCTGTCATGGTAGCCTTTCTCTGCTTGTAACTTTTACTTATGCTGACTCACACACACAATATATATATACAGATATATACATACACTATATATTTCTGTATACACACTATATATGTGTGTATGTATTCACACACACACTATATATATATGTATATATATATATATATACACACACACACATATATTCAGTTTCCACATTTGAGAGAAAAGGTACTCTATCTGACTTTCAGACACTGCTTATTTAGCTTGACATAATCACTACCAGGTGCATCCAATTTCCTGCAAATGTCATTATTTAATTTTTTTATATATTTTTTTATCTATTAGTGGAGGCATTCAGCCTGGATCCATCCCCTGTCTCTTGTGGATAGTTTGCAATAAGCATTGATACACAAGTATCTTGTGCTGTATTGACTGAAAGTCCTTTGAGTCTATACTCAGGAGTGACAAATCTGTGTCATACAATACTTGTGCTTTAATTTTTTCTTTGGAATCTTCCACACTAATTTTCATAGTGGATATACAAGTTTTTGCTCCTGCTAGCAGTAAACTGGGTTTCTTCTTTCTCCATATCCTCATCTACATTTTGGTCTCATCCATTTAGTTTATGATAACCATTTTGACTGGGAAAAGATGGAATCTCAAAGTAGTTTTAATTTACATTTCTTTAATGGATAAGTATGTTGAACATTTTATAAAGTGTTTATTGGCCATTTGGGTTTCTTTCTTTGAAAATATCTATTCAGTTCATTATCCAACTTATTGTTGGATGATTTGGTTTATTGGTGCCTAATTTTGCAATTCTTTGTATATTCTACACATCAGTCCCCTGTGTGATATGTAGTTAAAGAAGTTTATTTCTCATTCTTTTGGCAGTCTCTTTACTGTGGCAAATGTTTCCTATGGTTTTCAGAAGATTTTGGACTTTATGTAATTCCATTTGTCAATTCTGGTGAAGATTCCTTATGTTACTGGAGTACTTTCCAGTTATATGTTGTCCACTAGGAGTTTTAAAGTTCCAGGCTTTCTATTAATATAAGAAACTACATTACAGAATTTTAGGTCCTATATCAATGCATATAAGCTGAAAGAAATGGATCAAGATGTATCCTTCTACGCATAGAAACCCAGTCTTCTCAGAGATGTTGTTTCTTTTTTATATTTTACTTTATGAGTATTTTGGCTGGATGCTTATCTTTGTGCCATGTGAGTACTTGGTGCCAACAAAGGCCAAATGTAGGCATCAAATACCCTGGAATTGGAATTAAAGATTATTGGGGGGAACCTGTGTCCTGTACCTTAGTATTCAATCATACTGCTGAGCCATTCCTCTATCCCTTCAGTACCAGTTCCTGAAGAGGATATCTTTTCTTTAGTGTATGATTTCAACAGCTTTGTTAGAAATTACTTCACTGTAACTGTGTTTTTGAGATATCTATATTATTATATTGTTTATTATTAAATAGTGTTCTCCAAAGGAATAGAACTGATAGAAAGTATGGCCCAGATTAATGCTGGTCTTCATGCACCAAACAGTCAATTAGCAAAACGCTCAGTTGATTTGATCCCTGTTAATTTCAGATATAGTCAAGTTGATAACTAAGATTAGCCATCACCTTCACTATGCTGTTTTTTGTTCAGTACCTTGCTGTTATGACACCTCCTGAATTTCTCTTTTTGCTAAGGATTTCCTTAGCTTTTCTGACCTCTTGTACTTCCAGATGAATTTTACAATTGTTTTCTTCAGTTTTGTGAAGAATTCCATTGACTTTAAAATGGGGATTGTTTTAATGGGGATTGAATGTGTAGATCACATTTAGTACTGTAGGCATTTGCACAATATGAATTCTGCCCGTCCAAGAGCATTAGGGGGCTTTTCTGTCTCCTAGTTTCTCTTTAATTTCTTCAATGTCTTTGTTTTCATTGCAACCTTTTATTACTAATATAAAAATAAAACTAACAACAACAAAAACAAAAATTTATAAAAGACTGCTGATTTTTGTCTGTTTATATGATATCCTATATTGCTAAAAGTATTTAATAGGTCCCTTATTTTTCTTGGAAAAGCTTCAGGATATTTTAAATAAAGGATCAGGTATACTATGGATAAAAATAATTTAACTTCTTCCTTTCCTATTTGTATCGTTTTAATTTCTTTGTCTTGCCATGTTACTTTAGTTAAGAATTTGAACACCACACTACAAAAGAGTAGAAAGAATGGATGTCCTTGCCTCATTCCAGATTTTAGGAGAAATGCTATCATTTTTCCCATTTGTTATAATGTTGGCTACAAATTTGTCCCATATAGCCTTTATTACTGTGAAGCTTCTTCTTTTTATTTCAAGTTTCTTTAGCATTGTATTATGAAGTCATATTGCATTACATCAAAGCTTTTCTCTGCATTGTTTGAGATGACCATGAGATGTATGTCCTTAAGTCTATTTATGTTCTGTATTATAGTTATTGATTTGCATCTGAACAAAACTTACATTCTTGTAATAAAACTAATTGATCACGGTTGTATTACCTAGATGTTTTCTTGAATTTTCTTTGCAAAAATTTTATAGCTCGCATATCTTATTACATATCTTTTTCATATATTACATATCTTTTTCATTGTTATGCCTTTATCAGCTTTTGGCATATATATATATATATTAAGTTCATTTAGTTCATTTATACTTTTTAAAGCAGTCTATGGAACATTGGTATTACCTTTTCTTTAATGCTTTGGTAGAACTTAGTAGTGAATATGTCCAGTTTTGGAGATTTGTTTTTGTTTGGAGGCTTTTTATTACTGCCTCCAATGCATTGTTTTTTGTGGATATGTTAAGTCGTTTACATTGTCTTGATTTAATTTTGATCACACAATTGCACATTCTTGCCAGCAGCGTGTGAGTAGTCCCCATGTTCTCATTGTCAGTAGTATTTGATATTTTAAGTCTTTTGTTTTCTCATTCTGATCAGTGGTTGATAAGAAGAACAGTGTAATGCAGAGCATCCAGATTTTTGCAGGAAGAAAAGACAATTGTATTTTTATGCCTTCAATATAAACACAATGAGTAATGCCAGATGCATCTCGGGTATTTAGTTCCGCACTGAGATTCAACTGACGAGTAATAAGTTGTCCAGTCTGAAGGATATTATTATTGTATCTGTAATAGATACTTTGTAATATGTTAACAGTAGAATTATAAAACTAAGTCTGATATTCAGAGCTCTAATTAATGAGGCTGACATGTACAGGCAAAAAAAGATGGCTTGCATATGTGTTTATTTTGAAGAATGCTGGTTGTATTTATTGTGTTGTTTCAATCCATTATAGTGCTCTTTTCACTTTTAAGAATGTTGCAACTTGGGAACCAAATTGCATCGTCATCCTAGTTGACCATAGGCTGTGTTTTTTATTTTGTTTGTTTGTTTTTTTTAACTAGAGATGTCCAGATCATGTCTGTAGTACCTGAGCTATTGGTGAACAGAAGGGCAAATAAATGGAAGAGCACATAATAAAAATATGCTACCGAGAGGAACTGTTTAGGGAAGACGTCTATGATGGCAGTCACATGTGTTATTACACTTCAAAAGCATGCTAACTCACATATGTCATTAAATGTCATAACTATTAGAAATGTCACTGGATACAATAAAATACAACAGTTTGAAGAGTCCTTCATAACTCTTTCTGTGATTTATAGATAAGAAAAGCTGTATCTATAGTATAAAACAACTCCAAAAATGTAGTTAAAATGCCTTAAAACAGCATAGAGATGCTTCAGCTTTATGAATCCAAAGGATTTCACTCAGCTGCAACCATCACAGCAGAGGCTCAACAGAAGAGCTTCTTCACAGATGTCACCACAGTAATATAGTGACTTTCCTTGTAGCTATATGACTTGTGTTGAAGGCTTTTGCTGGTGTTCTCTGGAGACAGTCCTCCACTCCCAGATATTGTTCTAATATCTGTTTTGAGATCATCTTACACCATGTAAGCATGCTTCATTAAAACCAGCAGAAAAAGGAGAGTTAGATATATAGCAACAGACTCTTATATGACATATGATGTAATTTTATTATAGGCATAAAGCACAACACTTTAATCATGCTTCAGCAGTGAGAAGCCCACCAGCGGTATCTCCTGCAAGCAAGGGACAAACATTAAGAAAGGAATGAATTCCAGATCAGCATGATTGTGGTCACCTTAGAGTGTGTCCTTCTTGGAATTCAGTATGACTTTTATGGTATCTAGAAATTACTAATTTTTCAACCCACCCTTTTCTGAGATAACACTTAACTTACATTCTAAAAGAAAAATTAACCTTGTAAGGTACTTTACCTATTTATTATAATGTAAAATTAGCACCATTATTTCCCAAGATTTTTTTACTTTATTAATCTATAAAATATGTCTTTTATGTATCTTCTATTATCTATTAGTCTATTGTTGTCTCTGTACAATCTATATGTCAGTTATTCTATCTATCTATCAGCAGTTGTTTACTTGTTTTCACACACATGGAAGTCTGTAGTGCTCTACAGTGATTGCCAATCTTTCTTCTGCTAGTCCAGAAGAACCCTTCTTAAATTCAGATCTATATGGATTTAATTCTGATCCTGATCACTTTCTGTGTTTTATGACCTAGGGCAAGTCATTTAATCATTCTGAATTAAGTTGTTTTATGAGTAAAGCGAGAATTAGGATATTTGTGTCACATGTTTCTTAAGGAACTAAACTGTAATGATATACAAATAGCTTGCTCTACAAAACATCCTACACAAATGCTGCTTTTCCTTTATTCCCTTCCCTTGCGTATCCTTTTCTACACTCTTTTTTTAATGTAATTTATTTATTTTTATATCAATCACAGGTTAGGTACTTTGCATCCCAGGCGTAGCCCCCTCCTTCATTCCCTCCCACTCTCCCCATCCCTCCCTCATCTCCTCCCTGCCCCCTCCAAGACCACCTACAGGGGAGGATCTCCTCCCCTTGCATCTGACCCCAGTTCATCTTGTCTCCTCAGGGCTTTTCTACACTCTGTATCATTCTTTTAACATTCAATGTTTACATTAGTTTCCGTAGTTGATTTTGTTTTATGTATGTTTACAAATATTTGGGAGATGTATGGGTGTGGTGATGAAACATTGCATTTTGTTGGGAGAGAACTTGAAGTTAATTTTCCAGTTATGGTGATGGATTTATGTGGTGATTCACCTGTGTTCCTTTTTCCAGTTCTGTGGAATAATTTCAACACACCTATGAGATGCCAAGCTAGGTTATACTTCTCCATTCTGAAAACTTCCTTACAGAATCTTTTTGTCACTCTTATTCATATTACCATGAGCCCTGTTATATTCTAATCTTTGAGCTGCTTTCTTTTTAATGCTTCTTGTACTCTCTTTGAACTCCCTGGAGAGAAGAATGTTCAGGGTCCTGGTTCAGAGTTTCAAGGAGCAGATGGCTTTTTTTATGATACCTGGCAAAGAAGTTTTAATTATGTGGACTTCTCATTATACAAGTCCACTGGAGAGAAAGTATATTCTTTAAGGGGCATTGTAAATTTTCATCTTTAAAATCCACTTTCTTAAAATTAGTATGAAGTGACATATTTCTGCCCCAAAGTATAACTTGTGTGAATTTCTCTGAAAGTATTTGAAAACTATCACAACATAAATAAAGGCATAGGTTCTATTTCATGATCTTGGTAAGTTTACATATAACTGAGTTCTAGATATAACTATGCTCTGGACACCTGAGCGCTGAACTTTGTTTCTGCCTCATAGTAGCAGGCTGGCTATGACCAGGTTATTCTATTATCCTAAGAGCTGCATTGGTAGTTTCAGAAGTAAAGAAATGGGTTTGGCCATTATACTCATCAGATCCAATGTTCTATAACTTTGAAAAATTAGTTGCATTTCATTTATCAATTGTTGCTCTCAGAGTTGCAGTTTTCCTGTAAACACAGTTACATTCATAACAACTATCAATTTTCTCTTTCCTCATTCCTAAGTTTGTGTTTGTGCTGATTTGAGAACATTCTGTCTTCTAAATTTCCATCAGAATTTCCCTCTACATAAATTTGTACTAGACGGGGTTATGGAAACAGAGATTTCCAATTAAGAGTAGATAATTTAGATCTCTTTTCAGTCAGCTTTTTATGAAAGGGAATAGAACTTATTATCACTGCCAACTTCTAAGTTAGTGTACTAAAATCTGGAATTTCACCGGGAATTTCAGGTAAAATATGGTAACTTTGAAAATTAATTCAAAATAAGAATGTATTTTGTATTAATTACTAGCTATAATAATAAAGAGCTTCAGTGCAGAGCCTAACAGAGAACTTGTATTAACTACATAGTTAGGGACAGGGAAAGACAAACAGACTCTTTTCACAGTCCGGTTGTAGACATTTGCATTCTTCTTCTGTAAACCTAAGAACACCCAGAAACTGACTTCTAAATACTGGAGCAACAGACATTCTTTCTGGGTGTCTAGAATATTAAAGAATGCAGAAGATGGCTGGCAGATGCCCACCAGTGTTCTCAGCACTGAGCGCAGACACACATGACAAGCCTGCTCTCCACTCATTCAACTGTGGCTGAAGGGGCTCATTTCTGACCTACAGTCTGTTCCACACTGGCTGAAAATACAGTTTGTCTTTGCAGGGCCAGCAGGGCCGCCCGTGGAGCCTGTCACTCAGAGATCTGCAGAGGACAGCTACTTTGTCTTCAACTTGCATCATGTCTTTAATCAAATTTATCTTCCACCCTGGTGGGGGAACTCACAGTTGTCCTGTTTTCTTAAATGTCAGGGTGGGATCTCTGTTTTCTTCCTTTTAGGCGTTGTGGCACAAGTTGCAACTTTAAGCCCAGGAGGGCTGGCGCCTGGGCGCCATTCTTCTTCACTGACTGAATACTGATTGCGGAGTCACATCTCCTTATGCCATTTTCAAAGACAGTCTCTTGCTCCAGCCTGTAGTAACTTGTTCCCCACAGGCATTGTTCCATTCTATGTTTTCATAAGTGCAGCCAGCAATGATTGGCCATCCATGACTTTCACAGCTCATGACCATCATCGATCCTTATATTGACTGAGAAGGACATGAGAAAAATGTCTGCTCTCCATCTGGCTCATGATATTTAGAACACTCTGTCTCTCTCTTCCATATGTATCCATGTATCTATTCATGCCTGTATATATGTATGAGTATGTACTGGGTAATATATAAATGTATTGGTATATTACTACCCATAAATATCTATATTTTCCACTTTATGTGTCAGTTAAAAATAAATTCAATTATAGACATATACCATCAATTATACATTTAAGATTTATACTTTTTAATATATGCAAAATTGAACAAATAAAGAATTCCAAGAGACCCATTTATTTCTTGGAAAAAGAAAAAAAATTTATAAATGAACAATTAGTAACGTATGTAATTATGACCAGGCATGCTGTCCTTTCTTATTGATTGTATTCAATGTATTTATCATTTATGGGATGGACATTTTATCATTTTAAGAATCACTTTTGTATATTTGACAACTTAAATTATATTTTCCGTTAGAACCAAGTTATGAACTTAACAAAATGATGGTAACAAGGGTAACAAGATGTAGTGTCTTGATGCAGTCTTTCTTGGTTCGGTTGTTTTGTTTTTTATTTCTTTCTTCTTTTAATTGTTTTACAGTCTGTTCATCTCCTCCTTCTTCTCCTCCCAGCCCCACCCTCATGTCTCCCTCTGCAGATTCTTTCCTCTCCTTCTTCTCAGAGAAGGGGAGGCTCCCAAGGGGTATCAACGCACCCTGGCCCCTCAAGCCACAGTAAGACTAAATACATCTTTTGCTACTGAGGCAAGACAAGGCAGCCATCTACAAGAAAGGGATCAAAAGGCAGGCAACAGAGTCAGAAGCACCTCCTATACCCATTACTATGGGGTCCACATGATGACTAACTGTGTATCTTTGTGAATTTGACTCAAGGGAGGAAGGACCCAGAGAGACTTAAGAGCCACCAGAGGTACTCTGTGACAATGATTTCAGGGTCCTTGCCTTACAAATTGGAAGAATAAAATTCATGGGAGACGTTTATGATAGATTTCATATTTGGAAAAGAGGAGAGGGAAGGTCAGAGGTCCTGTTTAGCAGGAATGGTCCTGGGAAACTGGGTGCCATTGACATACTAATCTAGAGACTATTTTATTGGAAAGGGATGAAGACATAGATGAATTGCCTGGTCAAACTGGCCCAGCCGTGAGGTGTCCAGTAGCGTCGACTTACTTTCAGTTTATAGCTTCCAGGGAGAAAATGACAAAGAACAAGGAAAGAGAACTCTGTTTTGACATTCATGGACCCAAGCAAGGACATGCTCAGAACACTGGTGTGAGGCCCTTGCCCTATCTGACCAGTTTATACCATTCTGTAGTAATTGAAAGGGAACTTGGGAGAAAGACTAAGCTTTGAAATGAACATACTCTTTATCTCTTATAAGGCTGAAATATGGAAGTGTGGTGGCTAAAGTTGTGTTTTAAGTTTAAATGACTGTGCTTAACAAATCTATAAAATAAAAATGCCTCCAACCTGTCAGCTCCACTTGCCCGGGGGCAGACAACTACCTGGAAGGGCCAGAGGGTGTTGTTCGTATAAGATGGCATGACTGTCTGGAAACAAGTTTGGTGACCCCAGCTTGACAGAGCATGATTGATCACACATAGGCAGTATGTAGATAGGCAATAGTC
>CM053765.1:76181208-76207175 GCA_028658305.1 Pachyuromys duprasi | reverse complement strand
TATGTAGCCCTGTGAGTTTTGCCTTTACAAGTTCCTGACTAACGTAATCTGGGAACCCTGGGTATGGACCTGCCCGTTATATATATATATATATATATATATATATATATATATATATATATATATATATATATATATATATATATATATATATATATATATATATATATATATATATATATATATATATATATGGTTCTGGCCAGTATTTAATAGAGCTTGCTTCAATTTTGGCTCAAATAATTTGATGGTAGTCCTATTTTCACCAAGTGGATTAACAGAACATGTGACACTCATATTTCTAGCATATAGTCAGTTTTTCAAGACTGGATTAGGTTGGCATGTCTTTAGTTCTAACTTCACTTAACTTTCATTTACATAGACTTCGTGAATGAATAACATTTGGTATTTTCCTATTTAAATCATCTCCTTCCCAGCCCCCAGGCACACTAAAACATAAATTCAATAAACAGTAGTTAGTAATGCTTTTAGGGGCTTTCTAGGAGGGCATGAGTAATGTGATAAAATAAGGGCTCTTCTCTCTGAAGTCTTTATTTAACAGAATTTCTGAAGTAATTTGGTCTCCCTACCTCACAGTGATTTTCACTGCTCCAAGAAGCAAGCTACTGAGTAAATACTTCCCAGAGAATGGAAAATGTGATTTGGAAGAAGTTATACTGCTAAATAAGTGAAAATTTTCCAAATACCTGACTTGGAACTAAGGGACAAGAAAGGTTTTAACAAAGTGCTAAATTAAGAAGCTGAATTTTGGCAATTGAGCTGACTGAGTTGTTTGTGAGGGGTTTATGCTAACAATCCCTCTGCATCCACAAGGGCAGAAACCTACAAGATAGCCTCAGGATGAGAAAGGACTGTGACTGTCTCAGCCCACCAGTTCGCTTCAGAAAGCATATAGGACTGTTCACCTGGCTCTGTCTTTCTCCTGCTGGCATGCAGAAGTATCCAGCATACTTCGGTGGTCTTAACTGAATTCTGCTTGGAGGGACAGAGACTATGAACATTTCTACTTTCCCAGGTAGCATTGCACATCTAATAGTTAAAACAGAACTTCTTTTAAAGTAGAAATAAGAAGATGGAGCACGGGGATCTAGGGAAACTCAATCTTAGTCTGACTGTCTAATAGTCCTTAGAAAGATTAGTAACTTACTCTGGAGTAAACAGGAATTAGATCTTTGTGTGTTCTCCATAATGTCCTGTACCACAGAAGTCATTTATTCTCTGACTAAATGTTAAATATATTCTAAGATATTTCAAACTATTCATGTACTGAAGTCCTAAAAATCAGTTTTGGCATTGAGCCCAGTAATTTCACTTTTGAAAATCTATATAAAAAAATAATGAGATATTTGCTAAAGGATTTTTTTTCCTTTAGAAAGTTTGCTTCAGCATTATTTGTGGTGGTATAAATTCAAGGAAAAATCAACTTAATAATAAAAGGATATTGTGCACATAAATTATAGTTTATGAATTCTTATTGCACAGAAAATATTTAATGGTATAGATCATATTCAAGGTGAATTTCAAATGATAAAGTCAAATTAAAAACATAATACAACAACTCACTTTTATAAAGATAAGTAAGTGTGGGCTGAGGAGATGGTTCAATGGTTCAGACTGATTGTTGACTAGAGTTCAGAATTCAGCACACACATCTCTAGCTCACAAATGCCTGTAATTCCAGCTCGAAGACATATGACAAAAGGCATCAGACTGTTGTCCGACACCAACACAGAAGAGCACACACACTAACACAGACACTCAAACACACACATAAATATTATAAATAAAAATACATCTAAAGAATATATATGCAAGTGTTGGATGGAAGGATATCCAGAAACTTCAATTATAAAATTTCAAGTGTTTATTTATTCTTCAGTAATTTATAATTTTTATCTATAATTTTAAATGCTTTTGTAATGAAGATTGCATTCATAATCAGAAATAAACATGATTAATCTTGTTTAAATATCACATAAATTAAAATTTAGAGTGTGCACAGTCTCATCTGTTTTTACCCTCATAATTTCCAATAGCTCAGAAGTGTCAAAAATGCTCTTCAAGTCTTATCACAAGTTATAGGCTTCCTCAATAATTATGAAAAAAACCCTCTATTATTTAATTATTGCATTGACTATAGATATTAATGTTACTGAGGAATAGTTTTTATTTCATTACTTTATGAATACTCAGGAAGGATAATAGTATTGCTATATAACAATAGTAGAAAAATAAGACTACAATTTCAGTTGCTCATATTATTCACTGAAACTCACAAGATTGAGGGAGTTTTCAGTATTAATTCATGCTTTCCACTATTCTCCAACATACAGTGCCTTGAATTCCAATGCCACAGATAGTGGGTTTCCAATTATCTACCCATCCATCCATCTTTCTGTCCATCCATTCATCCATCCACACACCCATCTTCATATCTGCCTGTCTGTCACTCCATCCTTTATCTTTATCTATCATCTGTCTGTCTGTCTACCATCTACCTACATCTGTATCTGTAGATTGCAAAGCTATCCAAATCAACTGCACTACTAGTATATAAAAAGTGTGTATGAAGGCAGTGTTGGAGACTTCTTAGGTATGACATCAAGATCCCTAAAAAATGGCTTTATTTCCACCAAAGTCAGATATGAGGACCTCAATTCTTTCCCAAACACAAACTGTACAACTGACATAATTTGTTTTTATAAATCTTTTTAAACTAAATTTTTATTAATTTCAGTTTGTTCGTTTTGTATCCCAGCTGTAGCCCCCTCCCTTACCCTCTCCCAACCCTACCCTTCCTCTGTTTTCTTGCCCCTCCCCTAGTCCACTGATAGGGGTGGTCTTCCTCCCCATCCATCTGACTCTAGACCATCAGGTCTCTTCAGGACTGGCTGCATTGTCTTCCTCTATGGCCTGTAAGGGTGTTCCTCCTTCAGGGGAAGGTGATCAAAGAGCCAGCCACTGAGTTTATCTCAGAGACAACCCCTGTTCCCCTTACTAGGGAACCCATTTGGACACTGAACTGCCATGTGCTACATCTGTGCAGGGTTTATTGCCCTATATATTTTAGTACAAGTGTAATTACATATAATTTAATGAGATCTGAAGAATATTATTGTAAATTAATTTATTTGTTTTTATTTTTTACAAGTTATTCATTCCATATCCCAATTATAACCCTCATCTCTTCTAGTCCCACCCCCCCTACCTCTTACCCCCATCTCCTTCTTCTAGTTCACTGAAAGAGGAAGTCCTCCTCCCCTGCCATCTGCGCATAGCTCATCAAGTCTCATCAGGACTGCCTGGACCCTCTTCCTCTTTGCCCTTGTAAGGTTGCATCACCAGGGGAAAGTGATCAAAGAGCAGACAACAGAGTTCATGACAGAAGCAGCTCCTGCAACCCTTACTTGGGAGCCACATGGAGACTGAGCTGCCTCTGGGCTACATCTGAGCAGGGTGTCTATATGCTTTCCATGAATGGTCCTTGGTTGGTGCATTGGTCTCTTCAGGCCTCCCTGGGCCCAGAAATTTTGGCTTTGTTTGTCTCCTTGTGGAGCTCCTGTCCCCACCACAGCCCTCTACTATCCCACTCCCCTCTTCTTCCATAAGACATCTCATGCTCTGCCTAAAGTTTGGCTGTGAGTCTTAGCATCTGATTTGACACCCTGATGGGTAGAGCCTTTCAGAGAACCTCTATGGTAGGCTCCTGTACTGTTACCTGTCTTCCATCACTTCTGGTGTCAACTGTGTTTGCCATTCTGAATGAGATTTAAGAATTTTTAAATTACATTTTTATCTTTTTATAGTAATTCTATTTTATTCACTTTGTATCCCAGCTGTAGCCCCTCCCTCATTCCCTCCCAATCCCACCCTCCCTCCCTCATCTCCTGAGAGGACCTCCCCTATCAGTGGACTTGGAGAGAGGCTGGGAGGAGGTTTAAGAATTTTAATGGGATATTTAACACTCTAACTAAAAGCATAGATCCATTCCATAGAACTTGTACAATCCTATGCCTTTCTTATCACCCCTCAGATTATGGAGTGTTCCCTGGTCATATGGCCTTTCATCTCAATGATCCTGTCTTAACCGTTTGTGCTGATCTTTTTTCCCAGGATCTAAGTCACATGGGACACAGCAGGGGCTGACATCCAGAAGGATCACAAGAATTATACAACTGCTTTGTCTCTCTGGCAAAGGCTTCTTAGCAAGGAGTTTACTTATGATAGCATACCATGAGTAAAAACATCGTGGCAATGGTTTGTGTGATATCACTGTTAATGTGATGTCTGACAGCAAAAGCATTTTTGTGATATTGTGCTCTTCATGGGAGTCCATGTTAAGTAAACTAAGTCATTAGTTTATTAAGCAATAATGTGGAGTAGCTATAATCTTTCACAGACAGTGTTTGCATATTAGAAATTAGGGTTTAACATATTGAGATTTTATAAACTTAAACATTGGATGAATATGTGAATTAAAATGATTACATAGAGTTAATAAGGTTCAATGTTTATGAGGACGTTGAAAAGTACAGAAACTATCACATCTGATTTTGTTAGATGGTTCCAAATGCGAATGTCCATGGACATGAATGTATCAGAATACATTTATTAATTTAATTTGCAGATGCATGGGTATTTTGATTAGATACTATCTAGACTAATAACACCCCCACTCCAATGAAAATCTAAGGCTTAGGGAGACAAGAGGACATCTGTAAGTCCACAATAGAATAATTTCCAATGTTCACTTTTATTTAACCAAATACATATATTTTCTTTTATAATGACTCTACTAGATAACACTCCTAGAGAAATTTTAAGGCAGCTCTTGGAACTTGTAGAAATAAAAAAAATCAATCAATCATATAAGCTTAAAGATTTCAGTAGTTAGTTCAAAATTTAGCTGGTTATATACTTGGTTGGAAAATTCCTTTGTGGTGCCTTCAGTTGTTGTGATTGGTACACTACAGTCACAGTTTCCTACTAATTCTTCTCCAGACCTAAGAATTTTCCCTTTCCAGAACTCCTGATTTACAAGTATGTTTTTCTGATCCCCAAACCAAAATGGTATTAGAAGCACCCCTAAAGCCTTTTTATTAATGTAAACTCCTTACCCTGGATAAAGGCAGAAAGGCTAGCTCTGACAGTGGGCTAGCTTAATGGGAATGCTTTTAGATGTGGAAGAATGGTAAAGGAATAAAGAATTAATGTGGCCCATGGTTCTGAAATGTCATTTTAAAACTCTGGGCTTAACAAGTAACTTAAACGCAAATTCTCTCAAGAAATCTGAATAAGATGATGAAATAAGTCTATGTTTGAGAGAACACAAGAATGAAATGAGAGTAGAGAAGTGATATTACCTGGGCTTGTTATCACACTGTTGAAAAAGTTGGGACCCCCAAGAGTTTACTCTTTTGATGTAGCTAGCAAAGTTTCGCATCTGAAAGAATGGATTGTTTGCCTTGCTCGAAATTGGTCACATGTTATATTCTCATGCCTAAGTTTCAGAGCCTGTCTTTCTTTGATGGTCATACAGTCAGCTTAGGTCTTACCCAGGCAAATTTCCAGATCAACCGTGAAGACCCATGCAAGGACTTGTACATAATATACTAGTGTGAATTATTAAATAATCTAACTCCTTTAATCTGAGATTTACAATTGTACAATAGATGAAAATGACATAGGTAATTAAAATTCTTTAGGTTTGTGTCAGTTTCCATGGAAATTTCTAGAAGCACAAACTTGAAATTTTTTCCTGTATTCTAATGAGAAAAGCTCATTTCTTTGACATTTATGCATGGAGGTAAATTATTTCCAGAAATCATTTTACTTGATTCTCAGAATAACACAGTGTGATTAGTTAATTTATACACCATAATTGTTTCATTGTCTTTCTTGTTATTATTTTGTTTTGTTGTGGGTAAAGAAAATAAAAAAGAATAAAGCTTGTTCATGGCCACAAGACACATGACATTTGAAATATCTCAATCTAATATTTTTTAGACCTGATAATTATTGTCTCGAACAATTCAGCAGTGTAGGATAATATGTGTGACAATAGAAGAATAAAAATAATTTGGACAGTCTTCAGGGATTAGCAAAACTATTCAGCTTCAGGAGTAAGAGCAAGATATATGTGGTGATAAATTGAGATAGAAAAAAAAGAGGAACAAGCAGTGGAAAGAAAACTTTTTTTGTTTTAAGGAAAAATCATCAAATGTATCATGAGGATCTAAAAAGGCAGGTATGATAATCACATAGGAAATGGCCAGCTCTCTCTATGGTTTCATTATACTATACATGGTGAGTCTATGGATATTGGGAAGTAAAACAAAATTAAAGGTAGTTGAATAGCAGGCATTTGTTATCATGAAAGATGCAATTATTAAAATGTTTAAGTTGTGTGACATAGGCACTTGTGAAAATCCCATTATAAAATATATAAGCTGATGACATTAGTTTTGTGAAATGATCTTGATGATCATGTGTTCCCATAATTTTTCTTTCTCCAGTGCATCTTTGCATTGTCATAGTTCTCATTTGTTTGCTATGGCACTGAATTATGCTCAAAGCAACTTAAGGGAGAAAGGGCTCATTCTGGCTGACAATTCAAGGGTAATCAAAGCAGCATGATCTTGAAGCAGTTGGTCATGTCATATCCACATTCAGAAAGCAGAACTAGATGGGTGTAAGCCAGTACTTAGACAGCCATCCTCATTGTACATGGTCAGAATGTCCTGTGGAGGGACAAGTTCTGGCCACAGTTACAGTTAGTCTTCCCAATCAAGGTCATTTCCCGTGGAATGTTCAGAAGCCTATTATCTAGACCCCATCAAGTTGACAATATTATTCATCACATCATGCTACTGAAATCTATGCTTTGATGAAATGTGAAGAAAAGAGATATCCTGTGCTCCTCAAGCCATTCATTTTATTAACAATGTGACTTTGGACAAGTCCCTATACTTTGAAGAAATTGTTCGTCTGCAGTAATTTCATAGGTCAAATCCTTTAAAGTCCCTTCCCTATAATTTGCATGCTTAATTTTCATTCTCATTTTTTCTGTAAAAAGAAAATAGTTACACAGTCTCAAAAGTCATTCTAGATAGTATTGTCCCATTTATAGAGTTATTTGATTCTTTATCATTTTCACTGCCTTTTTCTATTACCATCTAGGTAACTATTATATTGTTTGTTTATACCACAACTAGAGAGAAAAAAATGTGACAGTTATACCAGCCAATATCATATTTGCTTGTAACACTTGTGAAAAGTTTACAGAGGTAATCCTTTAAAAAAATAAAGAAAACAATACAATATGGAGTTTGTTTGCATATTTTATTTCCATGAACTGTGTTTTTTCCAATAGTTTTACATAAAAATGCACCAAGAATTGTGCTTTTCTATATTTAATACTCTATCACTGCCCTCTTTTTCTTATCATATTTTCCATGAAATAAAACTGAAGCAAATTAGTAATTGTATTTATAAATTTCTTAAAGCCTGTCAGGAACAGGGATCCTAGTAAAAATATGAATATTCTGTTTTCCTCATTTGTGGTCTCCAGATAGTTGATTCTTCAACCCTTGAACACTCTCATGGGTCAGACATATGTATCTAAGAATACATGATTGCAGTTTCAGCATTCTTAGATAATCTGTCATCTAAATACAACTACCTGTGACAGTAAAAGTGCCCAAAATAATTATTATTCCAGACGATGGCTATAAATCAGATTTGTTCATACAGTCCAGAAGGCAGTGCAATAAAAGACTATCCAGCAAGTGGCTCATGATGCTGATTAGAGAAATCTCCAGAGGCTATTTCCTGCCTCACCATGAAAATCTATGTCCTTCTTCTCTCCTTACAGCGGGATTCAGGATGGTCAGCGGACCACAGGCAAGAGACATGCAAAGACACCCCCAGAGGACAACAGAGAATATTAGTAACCTATCAGTGCCTTTGAGAACAAGAGGCTGTGGTTCCCTTGTGTCTTACCAGAAACTCCAGTGATTGTCAACAGATTGTTTTGTGCATTTCTATAAAATAAGAACTAGTGAAATTTAAAACCAGGGATAGTGCTCTGAATATAAGTAACTTTGCCCTTTAATTATTCAAAGCAGAATGAGGATGACTCAGTAATAAATGTTTGCTGTAAAGACAACTGAACATAATCTATTGTATATTATGGCTTAGGAAGCACAAAGATAGGAAGCAGGCAAAGAAGAAAGGAACAAAAGACAGAAAAAATCAGAACAAAATTTGCCTATTATTCCCTGATAAATACAATGAGAAATTCTTCTGGAGGAGAGAGAATGACAGCAAACACAGATAAAACAGCTTCTACCTGGTGAACAAACAAGGCTTGGTTGTGCACATTGCTTTTTATCCATTAGATTATGACAAGATTGCTTGAAAAATCTAGGGACAATCATTGCTTTTGGTTTTGCTGTTAGGCAGATAAGTGATACAAGTAGACTTGTGTTTAAAATGTAATTCTGTGGGTTGTCTTGAGGGAAATCAGGTGTAGATAATGCCTGTGCCTATCTGGTTCTTTAGCAAGGCAAGAACAATGATGAGATGTATATTTCAATGTCTTAAAAACACAGCTTAGATATTTGCTTTTCACAGAACTCTCACCCAGTCTCTTTTCTCTCTTGCATGTTCTACTCTCTTTCATGTTCATATATTGATCTTATATACACATTATAATTTTAGAATCACACAACAGTGTATGCACATTCCATGATGATTCAGCAATTCTCTTTCATGCCTAGTAATTTCTCTTGATGTATTTCTTTCTTGTTTTTGTTTCCATTCACAATATATAAAGCCCAATTAGAAACATGTCTATCTCTCCATTTACCTTTAAGATAATTTTCATTTTTCACTGTGTTCTTTTGATCAGGACAGGGAGCTGCCTGCATTACAGTCAAATGTGCTGAGTCATTTCTCATTTACTTTGAATACTGAGGGCTTCAGTGTCCTAAGAGAAGAGATATAAGTCTGGTTGGCATTTTAAATATAATTGAGTCAAATTGCATATTATAATTGTACATGTGAGTTTTTAATATAGGCAAAATGAGAAGGGGTCATAAGGGCACATGTAGTTACAAAATTTTTCAGGAGGTAATAAAGAAACTGTTGTTCATGTCTTTTAAAATTACATTTCTCAAGGAGAAACGTTGCTTTCAAAAGTAACAGAAAGAATATAAAAACTGAGAAACACAGGAAATATGAGCCTCAAAATACAAGTTCTAATTTTGAAAAAAAAAACAAAAACAAACAAACAAACAAATGACCTAAGAGGAAAGATATATTTTTACAGATACATTGTAGAGTAATTATGTGCCTTAAAGTAGACAAATACAAGTGGAGTGTGTGTATGTATGTATGTATATATATATATATGTATATATATATATATAACTTTTATTTGCCTTATGTAATTGTCATCTCCACTGCTTACTGCCTCTATATGTTAACCTAGGTCTAGTCCTGGAAGCTTCTAGACTCTTTATAATCTAATCTAGGCCTGCTATGTTTTCAGCATCTGAGACTTATTGCTGAGTAAGCTCACTTTTTCTACCTCTTTCTGAACTCTTGGCTGGCTGGTTCAACTCATCTCTTCTGGCCCAAACTCCTCTCTAAGCTGAATGATTCTTGGGATTCTGATTGGGATGTGCCTGGCTTCTCTGGGATTCTCACTGAATTGTTCTGCTTGGCCTCAAGCTGACTCTAGCAATCTGTTCTAATCTTCTGGCTCCTTCCTATGCTCTGGCTTCACCTGTGTCTAGCTTGTTCTCTCTTCAATATGTCTCTGTAAAAACTCTCCTAATAAAACTGACTCTCCCCTCTCTCTTTCTCTCTCTCTCCCTCTACACTGTTCTCTTTTAAATCACCTCTCTTTTCCTCTCTGTTCTTGTGAGAGTTGGGTGTATCCTTTTCTGTCAAATTTTTCTCTGATTAGTCACTTTGTCTGCTTCTCAATTTGACATCACTTCCAAACATGGCTGCTTCCTTCTATCAGTTAACTTTTACTTTCAGTGATTGGTATTAAAGGTGCACACTAAAGGCATGTCTGCATTCCAGCCACAGAAACCAATAAAGTCTTTGGAAGTGATCAGAGCAGACATATTGCTGGATGAAATTTTCTCTACAGTAGTGTACACGACGTTGCAGGGATATTATACAATATGTGTACTCATGTTTGATATGCTCTTATATCCAAAGATCATCCTCAGGCCTCCTTTGGCTTTAGGCATCAAACGGTGTGATGGACAAAAATGTACTAATGAATAAATTTGAAATGATCCAAGAAGCTTCTTCTCATATTCAGTCCAAAATTCCCACATCTTCTTAATAACCTATTGAGCTAATACTCAGATGTTATTGTTTAATACACTATATCTGAGAATGGATTGCCATCATGGAAAACTATCATGTGGAATTCATTTGTCTTTACCTGTGATAGGACAAATTTTTAGATAATTCTTAAGAACTTTCACTTTTCTACATGCCCTTGCAATTTAAAATGTTTTCAAAGTCATTCTTTTATTACTCAAAGAAAAGGAACTTTTTGAGCATAATTACAGTATCTAGTTAGGTCAATGAATTTAAGGGGACATTGTCTTAAATTGGCCTGACCTAATGAAGTACATTCTTAGAAGAGGTGAGAAAAATGGGAGGCAGTTATATGTGTGTGTGTAATATATATTATGTTCATATTATAATACATCTATACAATATATTATATTATAATATGAATAACAAATAATGTTTATTATATAATATATTGATAATATTTTTATATTTATTCATACATATCTATATTTTATATAATTTATATAACTATATAATATATAAAAATAAATATATAAATGGATTTTATATTTATTATATATAAATATATAACATATTTATAATATTATTACATATTTCTCCTATTATAAATATAATAAATGACATATAATATATTAATACATATCAATATATCAAAACATATTAACATAATATTAGTCAATATATTTTGACAATAAATTAATAATTTATACAAAGAACAATATTTTAATATAATATTAATATATCGATATATTAACTTAATATATTAACTTAAAGTTATATCATATATATTATATTTACTTAAATGCTTAAATATATAAGAAAAAATATATTTATATTACATAATATATATTAATTTAGTGGAGACTAAGGGATTGACACAGTGTTCTATAGTCCAAGATGTCTTCAAACTTCTGATTCTTCTGTCTTTACCTATTATGTTTTTTCTTTTTGCCTTGAGCAGGTGATATGCTCTGTTGTGGAGCTGATTAGACTTCAAGCAATGGGAGCAACTTAGTTTTGTAATCACTTTATTGTAATTGATTGCACAGATTAAAACCATCACAAATCTAGGTAATGTTAGCCAATCGAACACTTTTCCAGTCCCAAGCTGTGTGGTTCTCATAAAACATTTTTACAATAGGTCGGAGGTTCTGTATCTAGGGAGCTTTCCTTAGGGTTTTACAATTTCTCTATCAATAACATTTTTATGGACTTAATCTCCTCAAAAAAATATGACAGAGTTGAAACTAGAAAAAACAATTGGCTTGATAATGTTTGTTACATCTCATATGACTTTTAAAAAATTCTGTTCTTCCTCATTAACTAATAATAGTCTTTCTTTGTCTCCTTCCTAGATATCTTACTGTACCCATTCTTGCATTTGTTTATTCATATATAACCATATACATATTATATGCTAGGATCAGTATTTGAGGAAGAAGATGGATTATTTTTCTTCTGCATTGGAGTTACCTTGCTTAATAATATATATTCTAAGTCTAGCTCTTTCGCAGCATAGTTTCTTTTTTCACAGCTGAATAATATCCAATATTATATATGTACCACAATTTTATTATCAGTACATCTAATCGTAGACACCCAGGTAGGTGCCATTTCCCCGCTCTCTCTCAAGTGAGGGGAACCATCTAACCAGATGTAAGAACAGCTTGTGGGTGATATCTAGAAAGAAATTGGTAATATTAAGCTGAAATTCTCCAATAATCAGGAACTTTAAAGCAAACTATGAGCTTCTAGATTTTAGAATCTGTAAGGTCACATCACTTCCTACTCCCTCACCCTCAACCATGTAAGACACAACCCAGAATATCAAGCTCGCCTGTGTCCAGATTCCTGACTCATGGAACTCTAGGACAATGTATATAATTTTAAAATGAACTGTAGCATATTTGTTATGTTGCCAGAGAAAGAAAAGGCACCACCCTTGGACTTCAGCTATCACACTGAGTTCTAACTGTGGCATACTGAGATTATTAGTTTATAGATTGCTTTGCCCAGCTGTAGAAAGGGGTATTCTTTGTATTCAAGAGAGCTATTTTCTTGTCTAGTCTCACAGAAAATGTAGTCCCCATCAATGTCATGTGAATATAAAGTGAAGAGGACGATTTTATCTGTAAGTGATGGCCTCTTCAAAGCCTGATGTTCAATTGGAGTCAGAGGATTGGATTATATGGCCTCTTGAGGGAATTTCTTTCTCCCATAATGTTGTGGCTCAGAATAATATCATCTTTTCTTGGTCCTAGAAGTGCTGAAAGGCACTCAAAATTATAAGTCAAAGTGCGTGACTGATGGGCCTGCTAATGTTGGAAAGGAAATGACTTGTTCTCCATTATAACACAAACAAAAGCAGCATAACTTCCACTGAGGAAAACAAAGAGGACAAGAAAACTGTCTTCTGATAAATAAATGGCATAATGAAACCAATGAAAGTCCCAGCTGGTTACAAACACAGATAAGGACCAGCCAGATCTCCATGTGGTGGAATGGATGCAGCGCTTTCTCTGACAGAACAATGACAAGAGATTTCAGTGAATATGCATTGATTTAGCAGGGCCTCAGACAAATCCATCTCAACCGAGTGGCATATACAAGTTCCCTGTCATTAAGTACAAATCAAAGCATTTTAAATGCATGCAAGGAAAAGCTTTAAATCCTGAAAGAGTTAGTATCATGCAGAGAGTACTGTGGGGCTTCAGATTTTTAAAGTGCTGGCCCAGAACTGCTTCCCCTGATCTGTCGCTTTTCCCACTCCATAATTTCCACTGTTTATTCCAAAGTCTGACCTTTTCATATATATATATATATATATATATATATATATATTATATGTAATATATATAATATTATATATATTATATATTATATATATTATATATATAATGATAAGAGACTTTATTTCCTTTATTGAATATGATTTATGCTCAGGCCAGCCCACAGGTACTCGCATTACTTTATCCCATGTTGAACACTATCTTCTGTATGAATGCTACCTTCTGTATGAGGAAGGCTTCCACTGAGTTTATCCTAGTGACTCAGACAGGATAGAGACAAATTCAATCATTATTACGTTCAGTAAAACACCATACTCATTTTCAGTCATTCTGGTATTATGGAAGTTGTCTGTGTTATAGAGAATGATGACTATGAATAAGGGTTTAAGACATGGAAATAGAGTCTGGTTCTTCAAAAACGGGAGATGGTGGGTGAACTAAAAGCCTAAACTGATGAATTAAAACAATCATGCTCTTTTTATGACTATAAATTTGTACGTGCTAAGACAAGACAGATGATAGTTTAAGTGTGCCAAAATAATATTTATTTATACATAAATATCGGAATGATTATTTCTGTTCTCTGAAACAGATTCATGTGCCCAGAGTTCTCCTGTCTTCTAGCATATCAACACAGTGAGCTTTAAGAGAGTGTACACACTTTATGTCTTAATGTGGTACCTCATCAATGCCATATTTCACTACTATGAAAGACTAAGATACCAACATGGCCCAGGGGTTGGTCCATATAGTTTTAGTTACATTCTCAATGTCCAAAACTCTTGTTGTTTGGTTTCATGTAGCTACAATGAAGTGCTATGACTTAATGTGTTTTATTGTCACTCATTTGGCAATAATATAAGGTAAGGTTTTTAATAAGTGATAAGCCTTTTGTATTCTAATGAGAGACAAAGAAAGAAAGGAAGTATGGATTTGAATGGATGGGTAAATGGGCTGAGTTAGGGGAAAGAGTTAGGGGAGGGTAAACCATAATGAGAATATAATGTATAGGAAATATTTTTAATAATAATAATAATAATAACAACAATAAAAGAAATGATGAAATCATAAGGATTGCTCCCTGTATACATGTGATTAAGGAGAAACTTCATGGACTGTAGGTTCTCTGGCCTTTCTGCCTTTTATCATATAGGATCATGGTGATTCCCTTCCATGAAAACTGCTTTCCTCCTCTGATTAGGGGCCCATAGGAAACAGAACTGTTAACTTAATTTTCAAGTTCAAGACCTCTGAAAAAATGCTGTTTATAACCTATTTTCTTTCAGCTGTTTTGTTATGGCAGCACAAGTGGACTAAGAAAGAGACAGAGGCAGTCTTTTTCTACTTTAAAGGAGGCAGAAAAATATACTGGTGGACATGAAGCCATTAGAATATAATCATGTGATCAATGATGGTGATGATGATGATGAGAATCATTCAACAAACTTTAATCAGGTACTTATTGTGTTATTAGACATATTTTAAGACCTGAGGCTTTACCAGTGAATAAGTCAAAGATCTTTATCATCTTAAATGATTAAAATGTAATATTTAGAATTTAGAGTTATAAAATAATTACAAATTTGATGGCAAGAAATAGGAGACTGGAATCCATGTGAGAATCGAGTAACAGGGTGGAATTCTTAGCGAGTAGAAGTCATTGGTCTCCAAAACTTACCTTCATTTTCTCTTTTAATAATTCCAGTAACAATGTGAAAAAGTGGTATCACTTAAAAGGACGCAAACACACACACACACACACACACACACACACACACACACATAATTACAGTGTGAGGTTTCCCTGAAACAATAGTGTGATTGAAACTAAGGAGCATGAAATTTTGAGGCAAAATGAGCTTGCGCTGAACACAAAATTTTGCTCTGCCAACTCTGTTAAACAAGATCCTCCATGCCTTAAACAACATGGATTATAGATGCTAGCTCTGTATATGACATAAACTTTTATAAGCAGGTACACATAGCAGCACCTTTCAAGTGACAACCGTGGCTTAGAATATTAATGAATTTATTTCTGGACTCTTCTTTACCTTTGAATATGAAGTATGGCTTTGTTCTTAGTTTTTTTCTTAAAATATCCTATAATCCCTACATCAGTATGTTCCAAAACTACACAATGAGATCTGCCTGGAAACTTGTTAAAATAGTCTTCTCAGCTTCTCATGTTATGTTTGATTCTGTTCATCTACTTGGGTTTGGCTCTGTGATTCTAAGTTCTCCGATATTGTTTATACTTCTCTAATGATCCAACATGAGAACGACTACCTTCCACATTTTCTTTTCCCTCTTAAATTTTTCCCCAATACATAATCTGAAAATATTGTGTTTAATTTATCATATGCAAAATATTAATCATTTTGATGGGGACACACCACACCAATGTCTGTTTATGATTGCTAAATTAAAACTAACCTCCAATAACCACAATTTAACTACCACTGAGTAGTTAATTCGATTTCCTATAACAGACATGGTATTTCTTTTGTTGAGTGGGTCTTAAGTCCAATTAGCATGCCATTGGTTACCACCAAAATATGTGTCACCATTGTTTCCATTGGGTTATCATTCCATTATGATCATTGATGTGCTTCATACCTGTCGTAACTGCATAAGACTATTGCTTCTTTCCTTTCTTTCAAAGATTGCATGATACCCTTCTGAACCATGAAGGCCAGGCCTTGGGTAGAGGGAATTCAGGTAATTTCAAGCTCAGAGGCCTTGAGTTCTGAGTTCTGAAGTGCATGGTGCAATAAGGACTTAGCTTCCACATCTGACTGGGAGAGGGAGCGGCTAACGAAAGGCAACAGCAATAGGTTATATGTTTTCAGAATCTCTTAGATGTCCTGACCAACAAGCTTGAAGGAGGGCCTCTCAGGTCTAGTTTGGGAGTTTTTGTTAGTTGGTCTTTGGCTGTAGAATAAGCATTGGAGAATCTACAACTACTTTACTAAATCAGCATAAATCCTAACAACTATCTATAAACATTTTCCTTATATTTAATTAAGGGTAGTTTTAACACCTAATCAAGGAAGTTTCGCTTTGCAAATGATGGAGACCATTACAGAAAATCACAACCAATCAAAACGCTAAGTTGAAGATTCCAGTCTATAAAACACCCGGCACCAAAGGCAAAGAGAACATTGCAGAAGAAGAGGTGGAAAGATTGTAAGAGCCAGAGGATCAAGGAATTTTCTGTCAGAAAGTGTTCCCTAGTAACATTGGGACACAGTACAAGAATGAAGTTGTGTGAGAATTCTGAATGCTTGTGGGAGAACTCAAAGAAATCAGACAAGAGTCTTGTGATCTTGTTTCTTCAAATCACAAAATTGGCTTTGGAATGTATTTGCATGCTTCTCCCAGCTGCAGTAGATATGAGTGAGTTTACTTCATCTATTGTTATTCATATGCCTCCATGGAAAAACTTGTTTTTGCCACATGGGGCTTGTCCGTTTAATTGTATATAGTATACTTGGGTGATTCTTCTTAACCCTCAGAGTATAAATTTTCTGTTGCTCTGAATTAAGCTGGCTATTGAATGAGAGTGCAGTCTGCCTCATTGTTAGGCCCTGTTCTACAAAAGTTCATATCACCACCCAAATTGGAGCTGAACAAGATGACACCAATGAACATGCTAACCTGGGTGGTGAAAAAGCCCCTGCGGTCTCAAGCCTACAAGAAGAACTACAAACAGCAGAGTAAAGCTGGGAGCAGGAGAGGTGGTCCTCCACAGGGAGGAGCAAACCATTTAGTTGTCCAGTGCCTAATGACCAGCCTTGAACATATGAATAACATTATATGGACTATACATGTATTAGTTATGAATATATACATATATAAAAGACATATATGCATGCAATAACAAAGAAAAAAATGACACCAAGAATTTAGAGAACAAGGAGTATATCAGAAGGCTTGAAGGAAAGGAAGTGACAAATGTTGCAATTAAATTACAGTCTCAAAATAAAGAAACAAATAAAAAAGGAAAATTCTCCCTCACAAGATTCAAATTTCAGTTATCATGGCACATTAACCAGAAGTAATTGTAGAACAGTTCAGCATCCATGCTTTTCAGTCTACAAATCATTCTACAACCAACAAATGTGCATAATGATCTCTGACCAATCATTTCACATCTTTCAGCTTCAGCTAGTGAGTGTTCCTGTGCATATGGTTGGTCAGTTTACCTGAAGATGAAAAGCATGCAATTGTTTTGCCTCAGTGACTTTCACTAATGAAGGGGCTGTCTTGGTAGGCTGCCAGATCATAATAGCATAGTCAGAGAAGCTTAACTCACAGAACTGTCATTCTCAGGATTATAGAAAGTCATGAAAGTCCAAGGTTAAGTTTCTGGACATCTAATATCTGATCAAAGTTTTCCTTCTCATTTGTACATATGCCTTTCCTCTGGAATCCTCATACTCGATGAAGAGAAAGAGGTCACCATATTTTGTGTGACTTCTGATATGGGTATGGATACCATTCATGAAAGATCTGTGCAGATGATCACATCACTTTCCAGTATCGTCATAATCCTCTTATTTCATTACCCTGAGTATTTAAGCTTCAGCATGCGGACTTTAAAAGACATAAACATTTGATTCTTACCGTTTGACATTTTATTGTAATAAATACCTGAAGGACATCACTGACCAACAAAGCAAACAGTAGAGCAAAGAAATGAAATGATGAGATCGTTGGAACTAGAATTTGAATCAAATGTAATTGACAAAAGAAATGTTTGAATGTATATAACTACAACCATTTGTAGGCACAAGAAAGGATGCTATAAAGGAAAAGATAAGTGAAAGGGAACTTAGCACAGTTCGTGAAGAATGGTAACGAGAAGACTAAAAGATTGGTAGAAATCATGATGGAGTCTTCACACTAAGAAATTCACAAAACATTTTAAGAGACTGAAAATTCAAATGACACAGTTTGGGAAGGGGATCCTCTCCCCCCCTTAGGAAGCCATTTGCCAATGCATATAAAAGATATTTATTCCACATTTCAAGTTATGCAACCGAAGGAAAGTAATGGTTAGGCTAGCCATGACACAGAGAAATAAAAGTTTGACAGTCTTTCCAATGTTTTAAATTACAGGGTAATAAATATTGGATTTATTATATTTTTAATTTCCATATATGTCTTGAATAGTTAAAGAAAATTTTAATGTTCTGATAAAAACATTCAAAAGTTACAAAACAAACTAGTTTTGCCTCATTTAAAACACTCTTTTGCATAGCCACTAACCCTCCAGTAAATAATGAATCCTGCCTGAATCCATTTTTCTCTTCCTACATGCAGTGGGGAAAAGGATTGTTCTTAGTGACTTTAAACTACTGGTAGCTAGATTAGCACTTACTTGGAGTATTTTTATTTTGGACTCACTTCTTCGTGAACACTTGCATACTGTTAGAATTTGCAGCTGTGCTCTAACGCACAGCCTGACCTGGGCAGACTACAGGGAT
This sequence comes from Pachyuromys duprasi, assembly GCA_028658305.1. NCBI lineage: Eukaryota > Metazoa > Chordata > Mammalia > Rodentia > Muridae > Pachyuromys > Pachyuromys duprasi. Next base: position 76,188,529 of record CM053765.1, on the reverse strand, counting down.
ACAGTTCTTAACCAGCATCACTCCACTCTACTCTCCTGAACTGGACAGTCCCTGAGCACACTTCTCATTGTGTCTTTCAAAGGCAGATGCTAAGCTAGTCTTTAAAAGCTATTGTAACAAAGTGCTACAAAGCGAGTAGCTTAAACCCCAACAACAGAAGTCTCCAGAGGCTGCAAATCTAAAATTAAGGTGTCACCACAGAAGAGCCTGTGGAGACTGGAAGAGGATCCTGCAAACTCTCCTGATTTGGGGAGCACTTGGTTACAACTCCACTCTTCCTGTTATTGGCTCCATTGTCACCCAGAAATCTTTCGGTATGCCTCTGTATTGGCAAAGCTGTGTCCTCATGAGGACAACAGGCATATTTGAGTTAGAAAACTTTTTTCCCCCTATGAACTCACTTTAAATGATTATACCCACACCGCCCCTGATTTCCAATTCAGTCCCACACAATTCACCTTTATTACTAAGGAGCCATTAGAGCCAGGCAAGTTTCAGGTATTCAGGTTTTGTGAAGTACTTTCTCCTAAGTGTGGTTGCTTCATTGGTATATGTGAGACATTAATTCTTAGTCATGATGCTTAGAAAGGGTAAATAATTTTATTTTAATAAACATGCTAAAAGTTCATGTCCGTTTAAGTATTTTCCATGGATCGCATACTACTCAAGCACTCATATCTAATATCTATCATTGAACACTTGCAGTGTACGGTCTTACACTGCTGATAAATGCTACTGCTTATGTTTACCATCTTATTAGATTTGAAAGATACTCCCAAATATTTATTTGCATTATTATTTTGTATCTCTAAATTATGTAAGAAGTATCCAAATACAAAATAAAAGTTTAAAAGATATTTTTCAGGTTAAACATATCTAAATAAAGTATATGTGTATATAAGTTATAAATTTTATGTATTTCAATATATTCATATGACTAGCATGGTGACAGTTTCTGAATAATTAGTTCAAGATAAAAATAATAATTTTCACAGTTAAAACTTGACAGAAGAACCAGCTATTTAAAATTGATGACTATTATCTTTTAAATTTTAGGTAATATGAATATTGAAGAAAGCAAATACTATTTATTTTCTCATGAAGTCTTTATTTAGATCAGTGGTTTAACCTTTACAATGCTATGACCCTTTAATATTTTCTTATGTTGTGGTGAGCCCCAACCATAAAATTATTTTTCTTACTACTTTATAACTTGTAATTTGTTACTGTTATGAATGGCAACGTTAATATCTGATATGCAAGGGTTGTGACCCACAGGTTGAGAACCACTGATACAGGTGAAGGCAAATAGATTTCCTCTGCTTCTGCTGGTAAGAGACATCTTATAATTGCAAAATATTTGGAAGGAAATATAAGATATTTTGGATTAAGATATTTCTGTACTTTTTGGACAGTAAATTTTTTATACAAAGAAAAATTTACAATTATTAACTGAGGAGTCTTAAAAAATAATAGGAGACCAAGAAAGAGAGAGAATATATCAGTGTAATTAGAGAAAAGAACTCGAAATGGCTTGTGTATATACTCACAATTGATATGGGATCTAGATATTCTTAATCTCCACTGGAAGAAGTGGGAAATAGTAAGACCTGGAGAGGACAGGAGCTCTACAAGGAGAACAACAGAACCAAAAAATCTGTGCACAGGGGTCTTTCCTGAGACTGATATCATGGAGAAAACCTAGACCCCCTGCACAGATGTAGCCCATGGCAGTTCAGTGTCCAAGTGGGTTCCATAGTAATAGGAACAGGGACTATCTCTGAGATGAACTGATTGGCCTGCTCTTTGATCACCTCCCTTTGAGGGCAAAGCAGCCTTACCAGGCCACAGAGGAAGACAATGCAGCCACTCCAGATGAGGTCTGATAGACTAGGATCAGAAGGAAGGAAAAGAAGACCTCCCCTATCAATGAACTGGGGGAGGGGCATGGGTGGAGAAGGGAGAGGGAGGGTGGGATTGTTAGGAGAGGAGGGATGGAGTTACAGGGGAGATACAAAGTGAATAAATTATAATTAATGAAAATTAAAATTAAAAAAGAAGTACTAGTGAAGATTTAATACAGCTATCTATCTTAACAGCAATCAAAGGCTACTCCTTTATGCCATAACAACAACAACAAAATTTTAATGGAAATGCAAAATAGTAAAGCCAATCTAAAAATTTCAGACACTTGTTAAGGAAAATTTAAGTATCAAAAATAGTATACCAAGAAAAAGTATGGAAAATAATACATCATTTAAATGCTGACCCATATAAAGTATCTATATTATGATTTCACAACATCGAATTGAAAACAATGATATTATTTGAGAAAAGAAGGAATGCTCCCTTGGGACTGCTGCTGTTAATAAAACTGCAATCATAATGAAAAGTAGATATGATTTCAAGATATTGATTTTAACTCTTTTGGATATGTATCCAGAAATGAGACAGCAAGAACATATTTAGCTTTATTTTTAGATTTTTGAAGAACTCACATGTTGTCTTCCATACGAAAGATGTCATCTTGCCCTCTCACCAACAGAATGCAGTGTTTTGATTTTTCCAAATTTCTGATGACATACTTTGGAAACTTTTTTTTACAAAATATCTAATGTATCTTTTGTGATTGCATATATTTTTGTAGTCTAGATTTTTATCATATATTCTTATTTTTCCTGAGGTGTTTAATACACTGATATATCTATTTTTGTCATTTGTCCATTTTTAACACAGAAAATTTTCTGTTGAGCTCCAAAAGTTTTCATATACTTTACAACGTGCCATGGAATTATGGAGATCTATGCGATAATGTTATGTTCTGCTTTTCTGTAGATCTGTAGATTGTCCTTGTAGTATGTTGAATGATTTTTTTTTGCTATAAAAATGATTCTAGTTTCATGTAGTCTAACGTGTCTATTTTCACTTTTGTTAGTTTTGTTGCCTTCATTTCTAGTGACAGGTCCAAAATACCACTTGCAAGACCAGTTTTACTATAGATTTGTAATTACTTTGAAATTAGAAAGTATGAAGCCTCTAGCTTTGTTCTTTCTTGAAATTGCTTTAGCTATCTAGGGTCTTTGTGGTTCCACATGGGTTTTAGGTTTTACTTTTCTTTAAATTCTGTAAAACATCCCATTAGATTCTGACTATATTGCATTTGGGTCTGTGGGTCATTGAAGTGGGTGAACAATTTTTAAACAAAAAAAAAACCACTCTAGTCCATGTCTTTCCATTTATTTAGATTTTGTTTTCATTAATAACTTGTTTTAAGCATACAGGTCTCTTACTGAAATTGTTAATTTTGGGAATAAATCAATTATAAGATGATTGGATTAGACACATGGTATATACTAACTTAAGTGGATATTAGCTATATAATATAGGATAAATATACTAAAATCTGGACACTTAAAGAATATAAGCAAGAAGGAGGACCCTGGGTAAGACGACCAATCCTCACTCAGAAAGGCAAATGGTATGGACATCATAAGAGGGAGAAAACAGGAAACAGGACAGGAGCCTAACCCAGAGGGCCTCTGAAAGACTCTACCCAGCAATCTATCAAAGCAGATGCTGAAAGTCGTAGCCAAGCTTTGGGCAGACTGCAGGGAATCTTATGAAAGAAGGGGGAGTTAGTAAGACCTGGAGAGGACAGGAGCTCCACAAGGAGAGCAACAGAACCAAAAAAATCTGGGCACAGAGGTCTTTTCTGAGACTGATACTCCAACCAAGGGCCATTCATAGAGATAACCTAGAATCCCTGCACATATATAGTCCATGGAAGCTCAGTCTCCAAGTGAGTTCCCTAGTAAGGGAAACAAGGACTGCCTCAGATATGAACTCAGTGGCTGGCTCTTTGATCATCTCCTCCTGATGGGGGAACATCATTACCAGGCCACATTGGCAGACAATGTAAACAGTCCTGATGAGACTTGATAGGCTAGGGTCAGATGGAGGGGGAGAAGGATCTCCTCTATCAGTGAACTGAGGGAGGGACATGGGAAGAGTTGAGGGAAGAAGGGTGGTATTGGAAGGGAATTAGTGAGGGGGCTATAGCTGGGATATGAAGTGAATAAATTGTAATTAATATAAAAAATTAGAAATAAAGAAAGAAATAGAATTCCTCCAAATGGGGCTGAAGATGGCTCATGGCCAGAAACACTAGATGCTTTCCCAGAGGTCCTCAGTTCCTAGCACCATAAAAATGTCTATAATCCAATTCCAGAGGACATGACTTCTTCTGGCCTTTTCATGTACCAGGCATGCAATCGGGACACAGAAATACATAAATCCAAAACACCATACATTTAAAATTGAATAAAAATTATCTGAACAAGAAAAAATCCAGATCTGATGTTATTATTTATGAATTACAGAAATCTCTTCCTTATAAAGCCAGTCTTTGCTCAAATTTGTCCAAAAATAGAAGGACAACATCTGATGTCACTTTACAACATCGATGTTGCCCTGATAATGAAAATCTGACATGGATATTACAAGGGAGAGTTCGATATGGGTGTTTGGAGGGAGAAAAGAAGGGGGAAATGTAACTAAACTACAATCTCAAAAATACATAGAAAATATTGATGGTATTCACAACATAAAAGTTTCTAATACTGATAGATTAACATTTATGTCTTTTCTTCTTATAATATTGATGTAGCATCTAAGAAGTCTTTGAGAAATTAAGGGTCAAAGGATTTACATTTTATTCTCTTCTCTGAGTTTCATAATTTTTTTCTTTTACATTTAGAAGCTAAAATAATCGAAGATGTTTACCTGATAAATCTGGAAATAGAAGGGCAAACTAAATTTAAAAATCAATTTACAAACAATAAAACTTAAAGCTGCTATCAATAAAATAAAACCAAGAAATGTTATAATCATAGAAATCACGCTGCTTTTAGGGTAATAAATCAATAAGAAGATGGAAGACTAAGAAAAATGAAATGGATGTAAATGAGTGAGCAGCATTGGGTACAGCACAGGAATTGAAGCAATAATAAACTGATATTAGGACAAACCACTCAACGACAAATTTAATACCTTCAATGAATCTTACTATTATTATTATTACTATCAATGATAGTATTAGTTTTGGTTCTGATAATAGTTTTTAATTTATTTTATGTGTATGGGTATTTTGTATGCATAGATATGTATATGCCTGATGCACAGAGAGGCCAAAAGATAGCATTGGATTAAAAGTAACTTCCTAAATTTGATTAGGAGTGTCTAACAAAAATAAAATAAAATAAAAAGTTAAAAAACAATTAGGTTTAACATGGTAATTAATGGTAAGAAGATATTTTTATCTCTGCTAAGATTAGAAGCCAAACAACACATATTCTCCATATCCCTAGCCACAAATATAATGCAAACCTTATCTACTGGAATGTAGCCTTAAAAAGAAATGAGCACTGATAGAGTGGCACAAACCAGTACTGTCAACCCTTGAGAATTAGACACAGGAGTATAATATGTTCAAGGCCATTCTGCATTAAATATAGGGTGCAAGGGGCAAGCAACAGTATGAGACTCTTGTCTGAAAACTACAAAATTCGAGGAAACAGATGGTATATGGATCTGAAAACAAGAAATAAAACTGTGTATTTGCACTTGATATTATCTATGAAGACAGTCCCAAACAATCAAGACACACACATAGTTTCCCAGAACTATTAAGAAATCATTGTCAGCTTTGTAAGTACAAAATTAAAATACAAAAGTCAATCGCTTTTGTTATTTACCAGCAATAAAAATTTGATTGTGATTAAAAACATAATGCCATTCAAATTAACACAAATTAAATGAGATGCTAGATAGAAATCTAACATCATATTACCAGCAACATATTACTCTGAACAAAAGAAACTAAAGGTAGAAGTACCTTGTATTTTCATATTAAAAATACATCAATTAGCACAACAATAATATCGCTCCTCAACTGATTTATAGAGTGTTTTATGATTTCTTCTAAGACAGATGAAATGAAGTCTGATAACATAAATTAATTTGATTAAAGCCACAATAAATACCAAGAGGTGGACATGGGAATTCTGGAGACCCCTTTTGCATTTAGAGACCATACACCAAATATGGTCAAGGTCTGAGTTGAATATTAACATACTAGATGCATAGATTCTTCCAGCTTCCATGCGTAAAGGTCAGATCCAGAGATAAAGAATAATACAGAGAATGAGAGAGGTGGTTCTCTGGAGAACTGAGAAGTAGATAACATACAGTTGGGCAATAGTGTGCTGGGAGGAGAAAGGGTCAGCCAAGCATCAATAGTTAAGTGTAGGTCCAACGATGGGAGAGCTCAGTATTATCAAGGAAGTAGGGGTACTAGGGATGGTGCAAGTTTAGAAAGATGTAGGGAAAATGAAGATGAGACTTCAAAGACAAGACCCAGAGCAGGAGGGCTGCATCCACAATGCTGCAGAGCCTGGATTTCATTAAATGTCTACATTGGTTCATGGGCCAATTAAACATGCAGTGGAGAAGCGCCTGTGTCTTTGCTCTTTTGAAGTCTCTAATAGGTATGCTGCTGACAGGCTTAGCTTTGCCCTTTGCATTTTGCAGATGCTCATTCATTTTTTGTTGAATTAAATATTTCATGGACAACTCTTACTAAACTCTTTTGCTTTGTAAAACGTACATCCCACCTGCTTCCAATAAAGATCTGCACTGTAGTGCACAGAACACATTCTGGAGAATGTTTCTTCTCAAAATCTCACTGAAGTTTGTAAGCCAGATAAATGACATAAGAAAGAATTAGCTACTTATCCCTAATTAATTATATTATGATGTCTATTCTATTTTACCTTCTAAAGAATGATTAATCCTCTTCCCTAGGGTCCTCCTTGTAGTTTAGCTTCTTTAGGACTATAGATTTCAGTGTGTTTATCCTATATTATCTGGAAAATATCCATTTATAAGTGAGCATATACCATGTGTGCCTTTAGGCTTCTAGATTACCTCAATCAGGATGATCTTTTCTAGTTCCATCCATTTGCTCTCAAATTTCATGATTTCCTTGTTTTTAATTGCTGAGTAGTATTCCATTCTGTAAATGTAACAATTGCTGTATCCATAACTCAGTTGAGGAACATCTAGGTTGCTTCCAAATTCTGGCTAATACAAATAAAGCTGATATAAACATACCCTTACAAATGTCCTTGTTGAATGGATGAGCGTTTTAGGGTATATGCCTAGGAGTGGTATAGCTGGATCTTGAGGTAGTGCTATTCTTAATTTTCCGAGAAAGCATCAGATTGATTTCTAAAGTGGCTGTACAATGTTACATTCCCACCAG
>CM053765.1:76139501-76181108 GCA_028658305.1 Pachyuromys duprasi | reverse complement strand
GGAGTGGTATAGCTGGATCTTGAGGTAGTGCTATTCTTAATTTTCTGAGAAAGCATCAGATTGATTTCTAAAGTGGCTGTACAATGTTACATTCCCACCAGCAGTGGAGGACAGTTCCCCTTTCTCCACAACCTCTCCAGCATGCATCATCCCTTGAGGTTTTGATCTTAGACATTCTGATGGGTGTTAGGTAAAATCTCAGGTTCATTTTGATTTGTATTTCCTTGATGACTAAAGATTTTGAGCATTTAAGTGTTTCTATGCCATTCAATATTACTTTGTTGGGAATTCTCTGTTTAACTCTGTACATCATTTTTAATTGGATTAATTGGTTTTGATGGTGTTTAACTTTTTGAGTTCTTTATATATTCTGGATATTAACCCCTGTCAGTTGCAGGGTTGGTGAAGATCTTTTCCCAGTCTGCAGGCTGTCTTTTTGTTCTGTTGACAGTGTCCTTTGCTTTACAGAAGCTTTTCAGTTTCATGAGGTCCCATTTTTTGATTGTTGGTCTTAAGGACTATGCTGTTGGTGTTCTGTTCGGGAAGTTGTCTCCTGTGCAACAAGTTCAAGTCTATTCCCCACTTTTCTTCTAACAGATTTAGTGTGTCTAGTCTTATGGTAATAGATATTGTAAGTGGGAGAAGACAGGAAACAGGACAGGAGCCTACCACAGAGGGCCTCCTAAAGAGTCTACCTAGCAGTTTATCAAAGCTGATGCTGAGACTCATAGCCAAACTTTGGGCAGAGTGCAAGGAATCTTATAGAAGAGGGGTTAGATAGAAAGACCTGGAGGGGACAGGAGCTCCACAAGGAAACCAATGGAGGAAAAAATGTAGATTCAAGAGACCCGGAGAGACTGATGTATCAACCAAGGTCCATGCATAGAAAAGACCTAGGCCCTCTCTTCAGATGTAGCCCATGGGTGGTATAGTCTCCATTGGGGTGTCCTAGTAAGGGGAGCAGATGCAGTCTGGCAGGAACTCAGTTGCCTGCTCTTTGAACACCTCCCCCTGGCAAGGCTAGCTGGTTAGGAAACAGAGAAATAAGATCTGGACAGTCCTGATGAGACCTGGTAGGCTAGGGTCAGATAGTAGGGGAGGAGGATCCCCTATCAGTGGACTAGGAGAGGGACATACAGGAGGAAAAGGAAGGGAGGGTGGGACAGGAAGAGATGAGGGAGGATGCTACAGCTGGGGTACAAAGCAAGTCAATTGTAAATAATAATAATAAATTTGAAACATTAAAGTATTGTGAACTCTCTGAATCTATGGATGATATTCAATAGATTCCTAATTAATGTTTGCTAATGGGTGCATAGTATGTGAATGTTGTCAATGATAGAAGTATGGATGACTGCATGGAGTGGCAAACATTGAGCTAAGTGTTGAGTGTCACTTGGAGGAATACATAACAATGTTTTTCTTAAGTAAATGATATAAAACAGAGATTGGTTACCTAGTACTAGGAATAGGGGCTGTCTCTGACATGAACTCAGTGGCTGGCTCTTTGATCACTTTCCCCTAATGGGGGAGCAGCCTTGCCAGGCCATAGAGGAAGACAATGCAACCAGTCCTGATGAGACCTGATAGGCTAGGCTCAGATGGAAGGGGAAGAGGACCTTGCCAATCAGTGGACTGGTGAGGGGCATGGAAGGAGAAGAAAGAGAGGGTAGGATTGGGAGGAGATGAGTGAGGGTCCACACTTGGGATACAAAGTGAATAAATTATAATAATTAATATTTTTAAATAGAGATCATACATCCACAAACATCCCAAACATATACCTAAAACATGCACCTCAAATTGGCGGCTGGACTACTATTATAAACAGAAGAAGTACAGGGATCACATTCTTTAATAAAGAATAAATAAATAAAATAATGTTATCCTTCCTTAATCAGCATAACCTGCAAGAGTTCAAATGTTTATCTAACCCAAATCCCAAACACTTGGAAATTTTTATGTCACTGCTTCTATTCTGATTTTTAAAACTAATTTTGAAATGGCTAATTGTCTCTTCTTTCAGTTTGCCATCCTAAGTAGATGATTACCTTTGCATCCCACAAATCAATGAGCCTCGGAACTTCTTACAGACAAATTAGCACATCTATTGTTGAAAGCTGGGTTGCATGAGAAAGGAAACATATGTTCCCATGAGTAATGGTAAAGGGATAAATTTATAAAGAAAGAAAACATGCTGTTCTCAGCAAGGAAACAATACCTTTGCCTCTGTTGTGATTAATTACTTACCACAACACAGAGAATTTTTTTAAAGGGCCATAGTCAATCTTTTAAGACACGCAACTTGACCTTCATTGAAAACTGAGGACTAAGCTTGCCCTTTTCCCTTGTATCCTGGCAAGGAAGTTTTGCCAGGGGGAAAGTGATTAGCTGGCAAGTGAGTTCATGAAGTCCCCAATTCCCTTACTAGAAGATCCACATGACACCTAAGCTACCTATCAGCTACATTTTTGTAGGGGACCTAAGTCTAGTTCATGTACAGTCCTTGGTTGATGCTTCAGTCCCAGCAAGCCCCTCTGAGGAATAGGCCAGGGTTTGGGAGGAAGGATAGGACTGAGGGGCAGAGAATGTATGGGGCTACAACCAGAATGTGAAGTGAATAAAAAATTAATTAATTAAGAAAAAAGAAAACTGAGGAGGAACGGTGCACTAATTCTGAACAGCTTTATATAACAGTTCTGTTGTATGAGAATTATGGATAATAATGAACATGCATAGCTTTTATATGACACTTAAAGTAGGCAATGTTACCTTATCTTTCCCAACTGACTTCGCTAAAGAATCATACTTAAAACAATCAAGCCCCTTTGCTAAGTGTATCTCCACTTATACTTACTGGACACTTGGCTGTAATGGCATCAGTAAAATCTGTCAGATTCTACCAGGTTCATATGTTCATCCAAAATCAGCCAGTCTCCAAAGAGATTATTTAGAATTGAAGAATCACAACGTTTCAGCTCTTATTCACCATTTAAGGTCATGCTTAATCTTCATGACTTTGTTCAGCGACAAAAACAAATTAATAGACAGAAATAATAAGCATAGACTTTCAGAGACAGTCCTGTATACAATAGCATTTCTTCTTTCTTCCTAACAACCAGTGCTTTCTCTCTGCCCTCCTGACTGATTATCTCACTCCAAGAAAATGAAATAGATGCCAAGGCTCTCTAGACCTCATCAGTAAAGTGTGCATTTATTGTGAACCCCTGCTTCTTCTTTGTCATCTTTTTTTAAATTATTCTCTATTATACTAAAATTTCAGGACAAGAATGAGAACTCAGGACAAAAGTTTCCTATCTTACATCACAGAATGGTTTGGCCAACTGTACAAAGTTAGACACTCCTCTTTGGAACAATATACGTAATAGTTAATTTGATTTCAGGTCTTGGCTTATGAGTCTATACACAGTGATACCTGGCAGTGAAAAGAAATGAACCACCATCTATGCCCACTCCTATGTGGAAAAGGGTTGTAGACACCTCTTTCATCGTCTTTCCCTCATTGTACAGTCTCTGTTGCAGCTGGCCACCCCAAGCAATGACCTGGAATAAAACCTACAATTATAGATTTAATGCCAGTTTGTCTAACTTACTAATATATAGAGAAGAATAAATTAATTGAAAATCCTTAAGTTTGAAAGGCTTACTATCCCAGTACTATATAAGCTTAAGGCTTCATTTCTGATGGGCAACATTTATCACGTTATAGAGTAAATATACTCCCAGAAACTGGTATAACTTGATCATAGAATATTTGACTTGAGTATGTAAGGTCCTATCTTCAGTACTGAAGGAAAAAAAAAGAGAGGGATGGAAGAAGATGAAGATGAAGACAAAATGGAGAGAAATATATAATTTATGAAATGTCTGAACTTAATATGTATCTGCTAGACCTGTAGAGCTAGATCTGGGAGTAGAATTAAAATCAGTATTTCTGTTGATCACCTCATCACCTCTGATCTCAGTGCTGTCCATTCCAGAGTGTCCTTCTCCCCACTCTCTCGCCCTCAGAAAGCATCATGGCTCTCCATATTCTTTCTCAATCAACATCTTGTCAATGATTGAGTCAGATGCCCATCTTTGCCTCATTAACTCAAGAATGTTGGTTTTAGCCGCTAGACAAGATCACTGAAGAGAGGAACCCTCTCTTTTACTGAGAATCCATACCAAATCCTGTTGCTTTGGGGAATATTGATTGAAAGTATATTTTAACAGCATGCAATAAGGTCATGATCTGGTAAAAATGGGGAGAGGGGATTAAGGTGGAGAGCAGACCCAGCTGAGAAGCAAATGGAAAGGAAGATTTGAGAGGAGGAATGTTTTCAAAGCAGAGTGCTCATCCTTCACAGCACTGCTCTTACACTCTCTCCTTCTTTGAATTGCAAAGCTGAAAACAAGGGAGTATATTAAATGTGCTTTCCCAATTACAATACCTCAGAAAATTGGACAAAAAGCATTTCAATGTGAAAAAGGACCAATGAGGATGTGAAAACATGAAACAAGAAGCAGAGGCTGAGAAATGCAGGGAGCCCATTTGCCACATTCTCTGGCAGCCTATTCCCCAAAGATTTGGTAATACAATTCGTTAGTTTGATGGGTAAAATACTCACCTTGGTAACATGAGCAAGGACTGTGCATTATATTGAGAAATTATACAACATATTTACCAAATGTAATGGCTGCCTCTATCATCATATTTGTAGAACATAATAAAATCTGTACTTGACTAACAGGTGTTTTACCTTAAAGTGCTTTTCTTAGTGTATTATGAACCTGTTTTCTGACACTGGTTATTACTTATTTCTACAGCCTTTATTATAGGAGCAGTTAAAGAGTAACTTCCACTCTTAAAAAGGCTGATTTGTTTTACTCCAGGAGTGAGTCATCTGTGGAGTGTTGAAACATTCTGTAGTTAAAGGGCAGCTGCCAGGTGACAATGGAATCTTTCATCCTCTTTACATTATGCCTTTTTCGCTCTGTTTCTTCATCTTTCTGGCTATGCAAGTGTTTGGTGACAGAATTTTGTATATTTATACTTTTCTTCCAATCCCCTCGATGCTACACATAGCTGAAATAGAGACAGTCGTGCAGATCTCTAGATTGGAGAATGAAACAGGCTCACTACATCATGTTTTTAGCCATCATTATAGGTTGTATATCCTCCATTTTTATGCTGAAATCTTAGGCTGTGTTAGTAAATTGTTGGGTGATTGTTAAAACTTTTCCCTTGTAGGGCCAGCCTTATCTGTTCAGAGAACTTGAGTATAGAGATAAAGAGGTTTTTATTTTGGGTGTTTCATATACTTAAATATATTTTAGCTATTGAAGTTTCTTGTACATAATCCATTTTTTTTTCCTTTTTACTTATCCTTTCATGGGAAAAGGGGGCAGGACTAAATGCAAATTAACATTACTGTTTAAATATCACAGACCATTTTCTTTGAGCCCAGTTACAATAACTAGTAATTATAAAAATTGCTTGCCTTCGGCTTCCGGCTAAGCCAATGCTAAACTTGTCCTTTTATTAGGTCTGTCAGACTGAGTTAATTATCTTTATGATAATAGATGCGCCTTACCTCCACCAAAATAAATACACTTATAATTAGCTTTTTAGTTAGAATTTTAATTTATTTATAAAGACTGTTTGTTTTATTTTGTTCTTCCCGTTGTAAAAGCCAGAGTGTGGGGAGGGATCACTCCCCATTAATCAGGTTACAAGTCTGCTTACGGTTACATAAAGACAGAGGAAGAGAAGGGGCTCATTGTGTTAAACTGCATGGCCTAGTGCTGACTAGCCCATCACTCCTCTTCAGCGTTATATCAATGCAACTGCAAGGCATTTTATTTTACATTGCATAGACCAAAAGGGCCCTTTTACAAATCCACTTCCTCAATATTGCAATGTTATAGGAGGTGTCATATGAAAATACTAGAAAGTGTGAATTGGGATGCCTTTGTGTCACAGCAGAACTGTACGGAAAGTTAAAACAGTTTATGTTGGTGGTGGGTCCCACTCTCTTGCTGCTCATGTTCTTCTCTCATCTATGCCTAGCCTGTCTTATAAAATGACACTGAGCTCTTTATCAACCTCTCTGAAAGAATCTACTGAGGTAGCAGTGCACATGGAGAAACATATGCTTTGATGGTATGTAAGGCAGAGCTGCCCTTCAGCATGGATTCTTTTGCTTGCTACCATTTGAGTGGGGGAAATGTATGAGCCTCACTTTCCTTACCAGTATAATGGAAATAACTCCTGGGTTAGGAGGAGCCATTTCTGTGAGAGAATGCACAGGAAGGGCTGAGCTCAGGGTGTACTTGGTGGAGGAAGCCTCTATTTTCATCAGGAGAATCATGGAGGAGTGGGGATAGGCAAAGAATCTGAAATTAATATTTTAATCTAATAATACTTTCTAGGATTCATTTTACATGGAGATATGCACTCTTCTAATTAGTGAAAACAGACTTCCTCAATCATCTAAAAATGTATTCCTGATTCAAGCCACATAATGAAAGCATATGCAAAGAAATGACTTTGCAAACTTGGCACAGTGAACTGTGGAATCTATGCTGGAAACTGCCCCTCAGTATTACTGGCACCAAGCATAACTATATTTTATCTTACTTTTTCCAAACAAACCGAGCTATTCGTTTCACTATGCAAAGTGCTATTGGCTTAAAGTCTCCTTCCAGCCACTTTTGTTCTGCCAAATACAGAAATTTTGACTATGACCGCAAAGGTCTCATTTGTTCAGTGTGAATACCAGAAAGTTTACTAAAAGGTTGGATCTTCCCAGAATAAGTCTCAATCTGATGACACACCATTAGTAGTAAATAGTCTTTAACTTCACCCCCCCCCCAGTAACAAAAAGGGACCCTCTCCTGGCAATGATAGATCAAATCTCTGCACTATGGCCTTAGTCTCAAATACCCTAGTGGAACATGGTGAAATGTGGGAGACACAAGTCAAGGCTCTAAGGGGGAATCCTAATGTCTACCCAGTGGAAAGACCTGGCTTATCCCGAATACTGGGATAACTTGTTTCTGGATATGTATTTGGAGTTTGAGCTCACCAGTCAAAATGTGTTAATATAAGAGCTAACCAAAGTCCTTTGATATAGAACTTCTATTACGTTTATAACCAGCCTTTTAGGCCACCCACACAAAAATTGTATGAAATTACTGATTTGTTTTTCTGTACACCTGGATAATTATAATGTATTAAAATTTGTCATAACTGTGGAAATATAACCTTGTTACTTTCAATCAGGCTTCTTCATATTCTAGAAAACAGAGGATAGCTCTTTATTCTGTGACCCTCTAACTAGTGTTGCAAATATGAGACCTAGGAACTCTTTTTTTTTCTGGTTATACTTTGGTGACCTATGCATTCTCCCTGATCTAGCCAAGTAGTAAATTCATTCATTACTTCCATAAATATTGTTTCAGAGCCCATGGTTGATACAAAGGACAAGGCAATGAAATGATGGATGCATTGCTTGTCCTCCCCATTATCTCTACCCTGACATGATTTGAGAATATTGAACCGTGACATAAAGACCAGCCTGGAGCAGCAACACAGTGGAGGATGGTACACTTTCATCAAACCCTGAGGATAAACAGTATTTTTGTTTCAGAGAAGAGCATTTAAAAGAAAATGTCATCAATTAGGTACTGAATAATCAGAATTTGTGATGTTGTTAGTATCTTTAGCATCTTTAAGTTAAGTAATCTCAAAATAGCATATATTCGGTACTACAGAAAACGAAGATGGAACTTAGTACAGCAATACAGAATTTTTATTTTTACAAAATTCATGTGAATATCACTTCCTAGTCACCAGACAGTAATTAGGAAACTGCTGTATACCAGGTAACTCTAAGCATGGGGCATAACAAGTGAGCCCACATATTTTCTGCAGTTTGAAATTAACATAGCTCTTATTACATTTATATAAAAGATGAGGTAATACAGAATGGAGTCTCTTAAACATGTTTGAACATCTTAGACAACCTTTAATTCTTTACTCTAACAGGTGAACTAATTAGTCAACGAACTAACTAGTAACAACATACTGCATGCTAATTTAAATGACTCATACCTAAATAAAAAGTCATAGTTTTATAAAGAACCAACTGTTTTAATTCTTAAAATTTCATTTATTTATTTTGATTTTATTGTAACAATGAAAGGAAGGTCAGAAACTGATTAAATTTGAATAAAAATTGTACCATAAGACTTGGGGAATTGCTCAGTGAAACTGAGCTTGAATATCCATCACCTGCATAATGAAAACCTTGCAAAGCAGAAAATACTTGTAAACCCCAGAACTAGGGAGTAATGAGAAGGAGGCAGGTGGATTCTGTGCAGTTTCTGATGAGTCAATCTAGTTTAATAAGTGAGATCCTACATCACTTAAAGACAGTGTCTCAATAATAATAATATTAATAATAATAACTGTGGCAAGCAATACAGAAGGATGGCCACTGTTTACTTATAATGCCTCCCATGCACATAGGTGAATATACACAAGCATGCATTTACTAGAGAGGCATATACACATATAGGTAAACATACACATGTGCTCACACATGCATACACCAGACACACACACCAGAATCATACTTTCTGCAAAAATGATAGATATGCTTTAGTGACACTCAGTCAGGAATTAGGATGAGTCACCAAGGAGCTGGCTTTTGAAATGTGTTTACAAAGTGCTTTCCTAGCAGTGTAGTGCTCCTGTATGAAGCATTCAAAAGATAAAACACATATAATAAAGAGGAGATCTCTTTGAAAACTGGTTTTGCTGGTATCTCTGGATGGCTAAAAATAAGAAGGTAGGTACAGAGCAGATCACAGAGAATTTGAAATATGGAAACCATGGATGAAGTAATTTTGGAAAATACCTTAAAAATACCTTAAAAATAAAAAAAGTAATGCTTTAAAGTCTCAGTTTTATAAGAAATAAGTGAATCTTGATTTATCCATCATGATGACTTTGTGGTTTAAATATTTTGGTAAATGGGATTTTCCCACTGCTGCTGAGAAGACAAAGTGAAGAAAGTGTAAAGATAAATGTAAAGAGGTCAACTTTACTTTCTTTTTCTTTCTCCTGATAAATTGTTTGGGCCTAGCTTTCTGTTACTCTGCTCTGGTGAGCCAATGTTAATTCCAAGACATTATTCCATTTTCCTTTTGTTTTTAATTGGCAGGGCAACGTACAAATAAAATTGCAGCATAATTCTACGCTTGTATTGTTTCCTTCTCCTTCTCCTCCTCCTCCTCTTTCATCCTCCTCTTCATACTCCTCCCCCTAATCTTCCTCCTCCTTCTCCATCTTTAAAGAGTAATGGTACAGAGAGAATCCCAAATATTAGGCTCTTGGGGCACACCTGCAAATTACAGTTTATTTCAATTCCACATTCCTTAACTGTTGCTCCCATGAACTGAGGCACAATCTAGTTGGTATATCTAGTTCCATTATTGATGCATTCCAGGAATTAATATCTGGAGATGAGTGCCCTCATGAACTTCAAAAAGTCTGTATCTCCTAATTTCTGCCATTTCATACAAACCAGTTGTAACATCATTTCTCAAGCTCTTCATTCCTGGAAAATACTTTTTTCTTAATGGGTGCCCAGGGGTCTTCTATGAGATTGTTTCTCCAACCAAAGACCATGTATGGATACAAACTATAACCCCTGCTTGGATGTGGCCCATGGTAGCTCAGTACCCAACTAGGTATCCTAGTAAGGGGAAGAGAAACTATTTGGGTCATGAACTCAATGGCTGGCTTGTTGACCGCCCCCCATCCCCCGAGGGAGAAGCAGCCTAACTAGATCCCAGAAGAGGACATTGCAGCCAGCCCTGAAGAGACATGATAAGCTAGGGTCAGATGGAAAGGGGGGAATTCAGTGGACTTGGAGAGGGCAGGGAGAAGATGAGGGAGGGATGGGGAGAGTGGGAAGGAATGAGTGAAGGGACTACGGCTGGGATATAACAAAGAATATAACCTGTGATTAATATAAAAATAAATAAACTACTTTTAAAAAAAAGGGGTGCCACTCACCTGCCAGTGTGGCTCTGTAGGACAACTTGAGAGTCATTTCTGGGAACCTCCATAAATACAAGCTGGAATTTAGGCAGGATGGAATAAAACTTACATGCATTTTATTAAAGTTACATGGGGAGATGGTAATCTATGCAGAGTTCCTAGAGATCTCAGCAACAGCCAGAATTGACAACAGTATATTTGAGTCTTAGTTTCAGTGTCTGCTTCTTGACCCTAAAGAAAGAATAGTAAGATAAAGTAATAGACAAATTCAAGCAAAGGTCTATCTACACAGGACCCATAATTCCTCTCTTGAAATGTATAACTGCCTGAATGAGTAAAACTTCTCTGCTTAGGTCTCTTTTTATGGGGAGATGGTGGGATAAGGTTATGTATGGCATGAAGGTGTATTAATCAGTGAATTGGGATGAAAGAGAACCCCAATCAAAAATACATGTCACAGTCTCCCCAAGAGGGTTTTTAAATTTTGTTGTGCTTGTTTGTGTGTGTTTCTGCAAACCAAATTGTTATCATACTAAGATGCGGGTCAAAAATAATCAACCTAATTTTCCATATAAATCAAATACCAACTTTTATATGAATTTTCTTGCTTGTTTTAATCTTAGAAACTAATGAAACTCTATTAAAAATCCATAGAGCCTCTCCATGAGTACCTGATATATAATGCTAACATAGATTTTTACCTGATAAATATTTCCACATAAATATTATTTAGTTAGAGGAACAAAGTAGTTTTTCTTTTATCCAGGAGGGTATAAAATTATGCCCCAACTGTTACACTAAGTCAACCTCTTGACTTCCATGTCAAAAGATAACAGCCCCAATTGCTATTTTCTCTCAATCATCTACAGATGACCAAATTTAATGCTTAGAAAGATGTCCCTGTCTGACAGGTACCACATTAGTAGGGTCATCTTTCACTCAAACTAGACATCAATTCACTCATTAAACATCAATATGTACTTGGTACAGCTTGCAAAAAAATGAATTCCCAATCTGTATTTTATGTAGTTTACAGTTGAGAATATTTTAGAGGATATAATGACATAGAAAACAATGAAGGCATTCTTACATACTATAATTTCAAGAAATATGTAATTATCTCATTTAATTCAGGAAACCATTATATAAAACAGATTACATGACAGAGGTCCTCATATCCTTATCAGGGTGAGCTAGTCCACATCTGAAGCTAGTCTGAGGTCGGTAGGGATGAACTGCTATGGTCATGCTGTACTCTTGGGACAAAGATGTGCACCCTGAGCCACCATGCCACATGCCTGCTCCCTCGCCTCAGACTTTGCTCTTCAACTTTATCACCTATGTAACAAGGGCCTTTGCCCTCCTTATGGTCTGGCCTTTGACCCTTGTGAGAGAGTTTATTGAGTGAACCAAATATACTAACATCACCAGAAGTCAGCAAACAGGGTGGTGTCCTCTGTATCTTTGAGGCTGAGATACAGTGGGAAAGAGCCTACAAAGTTGACATCATCAACATCATCCAGCAAAGGCTTAAGGTTTGTCAGCAGAGGGAAGGCAAGTTCATAAAGCAGAATTGTGCCAAGAGAGAGGGGCAGTTCACCAAGGTGCCTAAAGTGTATCTCATGACTATTTTTATCACCAGGAGCATATTATTCTTCCAGAAAGTGCCTGACAAAGCAGAAAGGTTGGAAAAGGGAAAGGCTCCCAAGGAGACTGCTGATGACTAAGACTCTAATAGCAAGAATTGTTGTTGCATTGATAAAATAAAGTGGTAGGATGAACCCTCAGAACAAAATAAAACAAAACAACAGATTGGATGATTTTTAAATGGTATTAGGCGGATATTTCTTTAGAACCCCAAAGCATAGAAAGTATTCAAAATCTAGTATGAATATGTACACAACAGCATACACTTGCATATATATACATGCACCATCATTATTCTAGCTGGATGTCCTCAAGAAAAATGCATAAAGGATCAATTGGAAATTACAAATTGAGTAGATTATGACATTTCCCCCTCCCTTCTTTCTTGTCTCTTCCTTTGTTGTTCTTCTACTTTTTCATCATCCCTGTCTTCTTTTTATTGTTTCCTGTTCCACTCCATACTTAAGAGACTATCTTTCCAAACTTTCTTCTGACCTCTTCTTCTTCATGTATTTAGGGTATTGGTTACAGTTAAAATTGACCCCAAACATATGGGCTTGATTCTTAAAAATACACTGCCAGTAGTGCATTATGTATGCTGAAAGGTGAGGCATAGCTACACAATTGTAATATATCAGCACACAAAAATGGCTAGTCATGGGTTCATAAGATGTTGAATATATAACAAGTTGTTTTTCAGTGGCTGAATCAGGCAGGAATTAGGGTAGGTTAGCTGCTGTAAAAAATAGTTTCACATCAACTATTGTAACAAATAGTTCCATAAGAACATAATAGTTTTTTTTAAGTTTTATTCTTGCTGGTATAAACAGTCTAAAGCCACTTCTTATTAGATGAAATGAGGATGGATGGTGGGCTGTGAATCTCTGCCTGGAAATGCTGGTCATCTTTAGTGTATGTCTTTCTTTCCAGTCAAGAGAGTGGAAATGAGCATAGATTGCATGGCAACTGCCAATGAAGTGCTAACAATACTTGTGTGTATATTGTTTCACAACTACATGACCACACCTGGTCACAAGAACTGTGAGATGTAGAAAACTGAAACAGATTTTAATTTTGTTGGGCAATGATAGCTGTATGTGGCATCAAAAATGTCTTCATAGAATCCTCATACTAGGCTACAGAATTCAGCATCATAAACTGAAGTGTCTGTGTGACATATTTATAGAAACATAAGGATTGTACATGAGAATTTATATGTACATACATATTTAAAAGCTGTCTTGGAACTTCAAAATTTACTACACTAAGGTCAATGGCACTTGGATATTCAAGGAATATTAGTTCTCACATTGTTTATGTCTCCGGGGAAATACTTGCTTTCAGAGAGATGAATCTGTGCCTGTGGAGAATATAGTACATTTATATTAGGAATGACTCTAAAGATTTTTTAAAGCTTCTTATGCCAATAACACACCCCACAAAGCAGCTCAAGTCCAGACCAATTAGGTTATGGCTTGCAATTATTTATGGTTAACAAGTGATTGAAAAAGATCACATGACACCATTCATCTCTCTAATGTCTGCATCATTATCAGGACCAAAACTGAATAGGTGACTAGACACAAAGACATGACCAGTTTGGGAAGTGGTCTAAATTGGCCCCACATGCTGTATTATCCCATGGCTTGAGTAAACATATTCCTGACTCTCGTTGTTAGGTCCAATGAGATCTTACACTGGTCATCTAAGACCTTAACCAAAAATGTACTAACCTCACATACTTTGAATGATAAAGTAATTGTGTTGGGGGGATCCTGCTGTTTAAGGTTGCTGTCCTCTCCTCCCAGATAGACATTCCAAGCTCTGCTGACTTCATCTGGAGACTGTCTTTAGACATAGATGTCCCTAACACTTTGACACAGGTCCCTGCCAGCTCTTCTTTCCCTGTACCTTTAGGATAATTAGATGTTGTACTCCTGTTCATATGATAGGAACTTGCTGTTTAATGCAAATCAATCATCCTTGAAGTACTAGTTTTAACCAAATATGTACGCATATCCTTAGAACCCTCCACCCACTACACAAGGGGTATATGGCTTTTGTTCTCATGAATTAAAGTTGAATTAGCTCCTTGAAGTGATTCCTAAGTGTTTGTTCTCCAACATGCTTTGAGCCTTCCAAGGTCTGCACTTCACCTTCTGCTCCTCCTGCCTTTGTGAGCTGGTGACCAAGAGAGCATCAGGAAGAAGGAGAACCACAGAATTGGGGCAGTCTTTAGGCCTGTTGCTGGAAATAATGAAAAGTCTTAGATTCTTCTGTTAGGCAGAGGAAGAAAGGTAGCTTTCCAAGTCTCTTTCTTGCAATTCTCAAAGGAGGGCCTGTAGACATCTGACAAACTGCATTTACTAAATACTTTTAGGTTGTATCCATATCAAGAAACATTTGTTTCAAATGTACCTTTTGAATTTATTGAAGTAAACATGGATCATAAGAAACACATTAGAGTGTTGTTGTATCTAGCTTCTAGCTCAGTGCTCTGGAGGACTATGTCAGTGACTCAATTAAAATATTTCAGCGGCTCAATTAATTTTACATGAAAATTTTATACTTTCTTAAAATAGAACTACACATGTTTTGATCAGCTTAGAAGCTATTTTAATATTGAATCTGCTTCCACAAAATGATATTATATGTGTATAGTAATAATGCCATTGAAATGAATAGATTTACTACAAGCAGTAATAAAGGTGATATGCCAGCTTAGAGAGCTCTGGGTTTAGGGAGTTATCTCAGGAGATAGAGGCATTGATTTTAACAATTGTGTGAATTGTAATTCTCTTTGGGAAAAATATCCAATGGATGTTAAGTCTGATTTCTGTTTGTACCTCAGTTGTGAACAGCATAGAAGAGGATAGAAGTTGATAAAAGGAAGAGAACACCTAAACCACTGTGATTTCCTTTGTTTCAATTTTTCTTTTGCATCATAGTTAAATTTATATTTTTAACTTTCCCCACCATGAACCCTGTCTTAATTTTGCCTAAAGATCCCAAGACACTTGATCTATGAGAAGGGAATCATTAGATACATTTCTTTGCTCCTCTCCAGCATCTAAATATAAATATAAAATATACTGCAGTCTGAAGAAGAACCCCTTGCCATGGAGTTTTAGAGAGTATAAGACATCTATCCTTCCCTCTATGGCATGAAAACAGAAAATAGTCACAAGGATCACTAGCTACATGTAACGAGATATTAGCTTTGCTAATGGCTGATCAGGTGCCCAATGGTCCCCTAATAGTACAGGGTCCCTGGCAAAGTATGTCAAAGAACATAGATTATAATTCAGTCCTACTGAAAACATTTTATTTTCATCTCCATATAAAGCCCACAATGAGAGCTGGGTCAGCAAAACAAACTCCAATTATACAAAGCTAGTCTGCCTCACAAATGGTTACTCAAAAGTAAGAGAAAGTGGGAGGGGCAGCTAAGGTCTCGCTGAGGGTACCTATCTCAAGGGAGCAGAAGGCAGAAGAGCAAAGCTACCTTCCCCTATATAAGCACTTCCAGGAAAGCAAGAACCAAGAGCCCTGTCTAGCACAAGCAGTGACTAGGTACAAGTTGGCACCATCACCCACTGCTGACAGGATGATCTCTCAGCCCTTAATGTGTCAAAAGGAAAATTCACTCCACACCACCCAGAAGGGAATGAGGCAGGAATCAAACACCGAAGTGTGGTATGGGGGCGGGGGGGTAAAAGATTGATTACATCTTTCAGTGAATGCCTTGTTTTTATCTAGAACTGTTAATAAAGAGAAAACCAAAGTTCTGGTCTGGTGTAGATCAAAGGTGATTCAAGACCAAGGGCCGGGCAGTCCCTGGAGCTTTTCAAGGGTTCCTAATGAGATTGGACAGATGGCGATTCCAAGGGTTATATCTGCTTGCCGCAGTGTTTTGGCTTCTGGGCTGTGGGAGGCGAGTGGCGGGGCCCTCCATGCCCTTCCTGACACTCAGTCTCTGAGGTCTCCCTCTCCACACTGGCCTTGCTTCCTTGATTCCTTGATTCCAGGATGTGAAAAGTGATTTGAAATGACACTGAAGTTCCCTTGTGGTTACCTGACTGATGAGCAGGAAATGATTAGCAGAAGGGAAAGCCCCAAATTCTGTCACAAGGGAGATCTATTCTCTGAGGAGAACTTTATCATTTTGCTTATTCAATAAACACTTATTAAGAGGCACATAGCAGTACTCTGGGGTCTGTGGGTGCCAGTTTGTGAGGCAGCGTGACAAAACGTAAAGGCTGACACTTCAGTAGTTCCCTTGGTACTAACTCTGAGAAACTCAAAAGTGAACTTCAGAAGCCTTCTGCCTGATTGAGGTATATAGTAGGTGTCAACAATATATTAGTATTTACTTTTAACTTCACCACTGAAATTTCACAAACATCATGGAAATTCAGAATGTGTGTGTGTGTGTGTGTGTGTGTGTGTGCATCAAAAAATGAGGGCAAGAATAACCCAAGGCTGTAAAGGCTCCTTCTACCAAGCCTAACTATAAGCTTAGATTTTTCTAAAAACTTCAACTTCACCTAACAGCATGAGTTTAATCCTAAACACCCACACAATAGAATAAGAAAAACAGTTTCTACAAGTTTTCTTTTGACTCTCTCCCTGTCTTGTTCTCTCTCTCTGTCACTCACACACAGATACACATAAATAAATAATAAATAAAAGTGAAATTTTTAATATCAGAAAATGTCACCCATGTTTTAAAATTCTGTAAATATCAGGGGTATTACAGTTTTTCATTATTATTATTTACAATTTATTCATTTTGTATCTCTCCCCTCCCTCCATTATTGTAGCCCTCTCCCTCCATTATTTCTTCCTTCCTATTTCCCACCTTCCCTATTTCTTCCTCCTCTAACCCTCTTCCCTAGGTCACTGATAGGGGAAGTCCTTCTCCCCTATTATCAAACCCTAGCCTATCAGGTCCCATCAGGATTGCCTGAATCTCCTTTCTCTGTGGGCTGGCTAGGTCATTGCACCAGGGAGAAGTCATCAAGGATCATGCAACTGAATTCATGTCAAAGACTGTCTCTTTTTCCTTTACTAGGGAACTAACTTGGAGACTGAACTGTTTCTACATCTGAGCTACATCTGAGCAGGGAGTCTAGGAGCTCTCTGTCCATGGTCTTTCGTTGATGCATGAGTCTCTGCAGTTCCCCTTGGGTCCTGCTTTTTTTTGTTTGTTTGTTTTTTTGGTCTCCTCAAATGGCTCTTGTCCCCTCTGGGTCCTTTCCTATTCTCCTTCCTCCATAAGACTCCCTGCCCTCTGTCCATTTACACAATGGATTAATAGTCAACTATTAAAATCAAGGAATTCGTGAAATTTGCAGGCAAATGGATGAAACTAGAAAAGATCATCCTAATATCACAGAAACAGAAAGTCATAGTATATAGTAACTTATAAGTGGATATTAGTTATATAATATAAGATAAAAATACTAAAATCTACAGACATAAAGAAGCTGAACAACAAGGAGGACACTTAATTATCATTCAAAAGGGAAAACAGGATAGACACCAGAAGTGGTAAAAGAGAAAGGACAGGATGGGAGCCTACCACAGATGTCCTCTAAAAGACTCCCACCCAGCAGGGGATCAAAGCCAATGCAGAGACTCAAAGCCAAATTTTGGACAGAGAGAAATTAATTTTGATTCAGATTTTGATTCAAATCAAAGGTAGAAGGCATCACTGGGACTTGCCAGAGATCTGTGATGGGGAGGCCCCAGGAAATCTAAAGGGCTTTTCTTGGCTAAGACTCCTAGGAGTGAGGGATATGGAGCCTGATGTGGTTATCTCCTGTAGCCAAGAATTTTTAACTTTGGCCCTAGATTCATGACATGCTTTAGCTTAGATACATTGTCGTTTAAAATGTTCCTATTAACAATGAGAATTCTACTCAGCTGTTAAAAAAAAAAAGGCATCTTGAAATTTGCAGGATAATGAATGGGACTAGAAAATATCTTCCTGAGTGAGGTAACCCAAATCCCAAAAGATATGCATGGTATATACTCACTTATAAGGGGGTATTAGCCATAAAGTCCAGGAATACCAAAGCAAAGTTACAAAAAGGATTTAAGTTAGGATGCTTGAATTTTACTCAGTAGGGGAAATAAGACAGGCATTGAAGGTAGGTGGAAGGAAAGAATGAGGTTGGAGAGGGGAATAAAGAGGGAACAGGAGTGGGGTTTAGGAGTAAGGAGAGTGGGGGAGAAAGGGCAAGTGAGAGAGCAGAAATTGGATGTGGGGGCATTTCTGGAACTTGCCAGAAACCAGAGATAGGCAAGACCCCAGAGACCCTATGTTGGTCACCTTAGCTGAGACTCCTAGCAGAGAGAGATCAAGAGCCTGAAGTGGCCTTACACCTTAGCCATGCAGGTCTTCCAGTAGAGGAATAGGGACACTAACTCACCCACAAAACCATTGACACCAAATTTGTTTTGCACACAAAGTGTGCAGGGACAAAGAGGAAAGATTGAGGAAATTTTCAGTCAAAGCCTGGCCCAACTTGAAACCCATCTCATGGGATAGAACCAACCCCTGGCACTATTAATGTTACTCTGATATGTTTGTAGACAAGAGCCTAGCATAACTCCATCAAGAGGCTTCACTCAGCAGCCAATGGAAACAGATGCAGAGACCCACAGACAAATGTTAGACTGAGTTTAGAGAGTCTTAGGGAATAGTTGGGGGAGCTATTGAGTGAGCAAGGGGGTCAAGGACTCCATAAGATCTACAGAGTCAATTAACCTTGGCCTGTAGAGGCTCACAAAGACTGAACCACCAACCAAAGATCTTGCATGGACTGGTCCTAGGCCCCCTGAACATAGGTAGCAGATGCAAGCTTGGTCTTCATGTGGATCCCACAACAGTTGGAGCAGGGTCCTCTCTGACTCTGATACTTCTCTTTAGATTTCTTCCTCCTAACTGAGCCACCTTGTCTAGTCTCAATAGGAGAGGATATGTCCTGTCCTGTTATGACTTAATGTGTCAAGGCAGATTGGTAGCCATGGGGAAACTTGCCCCTTCTCTGAGGAGGAGACGAGAAAATGGAGGGGAGAGGTATGAGATGGGGGAGACTTGGAGGAGAGGAATGTGAGGTTGAAATCCAGATGTAAAGTGAATAAATTAATTAATTAATTAGCCCTCCCCTCAAAACAACAACAAAGAGAAGAGGACAATAATGTAAAGAGATGGACGAGGCTTTCCTTATCCCCATGGCTTCTAAAAACACTGTCAAAATTCTGTCCAAAATAATATAACGAATATTCAGTTAATAATTGAAGGGACGATGAGGATAGCAGTGAAGACAATGAGAAGAGCAATGGAGACCGTTTGTGTTCATCTCCTGTTACTATGCTGTCAGGGCTCCATTTGCATATATTACTTGTTTCTCATAACACTACTGTTGAATAAATAATTTCCATGCTGCAGAAAATATCAAAGTTATGGTAAGATGGGGGAAAGCTGAGACTTAACCTGGTTTCCTTTGACTTTAAAACTACTATAAATGCACTCTTTTCCTAAATTAATGGAGTGGTGATTAGGTTCTGTATGCACTATATGATCACTTGAATTACAACAGGCCTTTGTGGGTATGTTGAGCCCCTTTGCCTGGTTCATCTCATGGTTCAAGCCAGTTTTCTGGCTTTAGCACTGCAAGTGGGATTTGGGGAGAAAAAGAAAAAACCCTGAAAGACAGTACCTCCCTCCTCTTAGTAAAGTGAAGCACTCACCACTCTCTCTTGTCATGTGACTCATACCAGAGGCACTGCAGCATGACCTGCAGATGATAGTGCTCAGATGCAGGCAAACACTGGACTCTACACAACATTGGCAAATTCAGCAAGGTCCAGCCCCAGAGATTATGTCCGTTAGATTCTGAGAGGCACTCTACTTTCCTACTTGACTTGAGTCTGAGGGATTATAGACTCTGGGCCACTGCAGCTTCCTTCAAAACAAGGACAAGGCATGCTCCTGTTCTGTTGCTTGTTTTCTCCTCCGCTCAATGTCCATCTCCTTTGTTCATTCAAACAAGCATTGATCATACCAACCTGGGTCCTCCTTCTTGTATATCCTCTCTGGGTGCGTAGATTTCAGCTTGAACTTCCTATCCTATAGGTTTATATAAGTGAGTATACACCATATGTTTCTTTCTGCTTTTGGGATACCTCACTCAGTATGATCGTTTCCAGGTCCCACCATTTGCCTGCGAATAATATCTATTATCTGTCTATCTATCTATTTATTGGTGACTCATTCCTGAATCTCTGGGATAAAGTATATTGATCATGGTGGATTCAGTTTGCAAATATATTATTGAGAATTTATGCATCTATGTTCATAAAGGTAACTGGTCTATAAAAAAAAAACAAGGACAAGGACCAGCTAAGAGATCAAAATAGTTAAAACCTTATTTGATCCATCATTTCTAGACTATAGCTCCAGTTCTGTAAGCCAATGGATTTACTCCTTACACCAGTCTGATGTTTACGCTGCTGGAAACCAGAGAACTCATGAATAATGAAGTAGGCCTGCTTAGATGCCTAGTCTCAGTATCTCAAAAATTAGCATTTGTATTATATATGTATATGTCATAATACATACAAAATGTTCTATTGTGACATGTTGATCGTAGGTAAACACATCCTGGTGTGTGTCTGCTTTAAGAAGTAACACCTCGCTGAAACAGTAACAGCCCTCCACGAGACTTCCCCAGTCTCCTTCTCTACAGAAACTTTTGATGTAAATAAACACTAGATCATATATAAAATATAAATAAATAATAAATGTTTCCTGGTTTAATACTGTTAATATATGTCATTATTCTTCAAAAATGGTCCTTTCAAGGGTTATCATAGCATCTTAAATTATGGGCCATGACCACATGGGACCGAGGAACTGACTGGGAGTTGCAAAGATTTTCACAATAAGTAAAAGGCTTATGAGCATGTAATAACCAAGAACTAATTCAAAAATCAAATGTGAAATGTATTCAGGGTATGTGTGGCAAGGATTTCCTAAGGTCTGTTGTGCACACCTTCACCACAGCCTTGGTTTGGAATGTACAGCACATGAACATTGTACTGGGCTTACTGATGTTCCAGGTAGAACCAACCAGCACCTTCTGAAATACCTCAGTTCAGAGTTGTTAACTATTATACAACATGAGCCACAGTGTTTCTACTGTGCATGCAAATGTTTCTGCTCTTATAGAGATGTGATGGTTTAATTATGGAAAACAGGCTTTTAGTATTTCCCTGCCTTCATTCCTCAGCATGGATCAAATTAACATATCTTTGGATTGTATTGTGTTAGAATGTTTGATTTTAAAAATTGCTATTTGAGTCACTGACTTGACATTCATAAGACAATTGCTAAATTTATTTTGGCATGGGATTAGAGCAGAATTTCTAATGTTTTTTTCTGAAATGTCCCAAAGAATATCCATCTGCTATATTATATTTCACCTTCATGTATAGCAGGTTCTTAGCACTGATGTTTCCATATTTAAATATCAATCAACTCTGAAATGCTGTATTTCTGTAGTATTAGTCAGCTGAGTTTTATAAGTACATCTCTTTCATTACCATAAAGATTTGTTTTAGTCTTTAATGAAAATGAAAATATTAATAGTTACACTGAAAAGTTTTAAAATATTATTCCTTACTATTGATTATCAGTAAATACGTTATTTATATATAAGTTTTGCTTATTTACATACCCAGAGTTATGTAAAAATTTCTTGGGTGAAAGGGTCTTGATTTAATTTTAGGAAGCCTCCTTTGTCTTACTTTAACAACTCTATTGCTTGAATAAACCATACTTTATTTAATAACCTTCAGGAATACAGATGACTGTGAACTATTAAACACAGGATTTATGAACATCCTAAATATGTCCATTGAGCAGATGACTAAAACTATATAGCTTGAACGAATAACTGTAGAGCTATGATAAGCACACTTTCAACATTACTATATTATATCAAAATTATATAACAACAGTCTTTGTACTTGTGTTATTTCTAAAATAGATAGGTTCTGATTTATATTTTTATACATATGCTACATGAAATACTGTCAAAAATTTATTTTTTTATTTTTAAAATAACATTGCTGTGATTTTTATTTTAGTTTCTAAATTAATCATGTGTATGAATTTGCCAGGCACAGTTCATGTTTTACTGCTCATTTGAGCATTTTGCCCATTTTTCTGGATGGTCTTGTTATTGATTTATGACTTCTCATTACTTATTGTGTAACCCTGTCTTTTTATAGCTCATTTCAGTCAGTTTCTCTTTGTGAGGGTTTCTGTGTCCTTTGACTATGATTCCACTGCTTATATGAATCTAAAAATGTTTAATCATACCTGAATATATTTAGTTATGTATTTATTAATTATTTTATTTTTCTTCTCATTAGTTCTTTGAGAATTTTGCACAATATTTTTATTGTATTGACCTCTCCCCCAACCCCTGTCAGATCTACCCTCCCTTTTCTTCCCTTCACAACCAAAATTGTGTCCTTCCCTCCACCCCCATCTAGAATGTCCAATTTGTGTTGAGTACATATTCGTTGGTGCGTGTCCTTTAACTTATGTGTGGTCAATTTACCAGGGACAGTACTCTTCAAGAAAACTAACCTAGAACCCCTGCACATTTTTAGCCCATGGCAGTTCAGTGTCCAAGTGGGTTCCATAGTAACAGGAACAGGGACTGCCTCTGACATGAAAGGATTGGCCTGCTCTTTGATTACCTCACCCTGATGGGGGAGCAGCCTTACCAGACCACGGAGGAAGACAATGCAGCCACTCCTGATGAGAGCTGATAGACTAGGATCAGAAGGAAGGAGAGGAAGACCTCCCCTATCAGTGGACTTGGGGAGGGGCATGTGTGGAGAAGGGGGAGGGAAGGTGGAATTGGGAGGGCAGGAGGGAGGGGTTTACTGAGGGATACGTAGTGAATAAAGTGTAATTAATAAAAAAAGATTTAGAAAAGCTCAAAAGAAAGAAAAGAAAGAAAGAAAGAAAGAAAGAAAGAAAGAAAGAAAGAAAGAAAGAAAGAAAGAAAGAAAGAAAGAAAGAAAATTAACTCTCTTCCTCCCAGATGCTACCAAATGCTCATAGTCTCTTATCTAGGTGTGGGATTTCTTGGCAACTTCTCCTCTCCATGCTGGGATTTAGTTTAGCTTGCAATCACACAGGTCTTGTACATGCTGTTATAATCACTATGAGTTCACATGTGCTGTTGTTCCATTGTGTCTGGAAGATATTGTATTCTTTGTAGTTAACCAGTGCCTCTGGCTCATGCACTCTTCCTGTTCCCACTTCCTCAATAATCCCTGTACCTTAGGAATAGGAATATGAAATAAATATCCCTTTCAAGGCTGAGAAGTCTGCAGTCTCTTAGTCTTTGCACTTTGACCAGTTGTGGGTTTAAATGTACAAGTAAATTACTAGGAGTCAGATTAATGCTGTATGTACGTAGCAAAATAATAGTAGGTGGCTCTCCCCTAGGGTTTATGATTTATGACCACAGGTTTTTTGGATTTACAGTGGTACCAGAGAAAGGTTTCATCTTGTGCACGGGAACTAGCATAAATACATTAAAAAAAAAGAGTGGTTGGTTTCTCCTGTGACATTCATGCTGCCACACACCAGTGGGTAATGTCTTGATGAACTAGTCAGTATTGTAGTCCACATAGTTCACAGTTAGGTTAGATTGGATAAGCACTTGATCGGGTTGGTAAGATAAATAAGCACTTTATCCTTTGTGAACCTGCATAGCACCTTCCAGCATTATGAAAGTTCCAGGAAAAAAGCTTCCAGGCCAGCGCTAGTGTGGTTCACTCACATTCTATTAGTTTAGTCTATTACTCAAGTGTGTGGCATATTCCGCAACAGGGTCTTACTATCGAGTTCTAGAGGGCAGCCAAGAGAAATATCAATAGCTGCTCCTGTTTAGCTATCTATGGGACAACACTGGCCAACGACTTCAAAAACATGTCTTTCCTGGGAATAGGATTTTATTTATTTGCCTGTGTTATATAGTAGGGGTACTGTTGCCCCACCACAGGGTAACTCCATTTTAACTCAATTTTATATATGTCTATTTATACATTAAAAAACATCCTCTTCTCCATTAAATTCATGCATATTTACATGAACATTTCATTTGAAAAATTTCAGTGATTAACTTACAAAGATATTTCTTGAGCATGAAGAAAGTGTTAGGTAAAGACGTAATGTTATATTATTCTGTGTAAATAAGGCACTTCCTCAGCATTATTTGTTTAAAATAACTCTTAATTTGAAATGTTACCTCTACGACAAATCAAATTAATGTGGTTGTGTTGATTCATTGAACACACTATTCTGCTTTGTTGGTCTCCTTGTCTAAACGTATGCCTACACTATTATATAGAAAGTCTCTTTGTGTGTGTGTGTGTGTGTGTGTGTGTGTGTGTGTGTGTGTGTGTATTTCACTCAGATTACTTTTTAGGACGTTTTTAATATTTTTTTATTCATATGAATTTTGTAACCTGCTCATCAAATTCTTTAGATAAATTCTGGTGGAATTCCTATTGAGTTTACACATTAATTTAGAAGAGGTGACATTTTAGAACACTGAGACATTGTACTTATTAACAGACTATTTATTTCCATCTCTTTCCCATTTTATTTTACACACAATAGTAGAGTTTAAAGGTCATGAAATTCTTCAATTATGTAGCATGTGTTTTAAATTGTGTTTGAAAATTAAATATATATGTGTTGTATCAAGAAAATATAAGTGAGTTTTATGTAACACATATACTAAAATATTGTATTAATTTAAAGAAAAACTTAATGATTTCATTTAAGTTTGATACATGGAAAATGATTGATTATTTATTAATTTTTATAGTTTGTACTTTTTTTTTAATTTCTTACTCCTAAGCCTCTTATAGATAGAAAGAGAGAGAGAAAAACTAATGTAAAGAGTGAAAATTTAGGCATTCTAAAACATTTTTAACTTTTAGGAAAATCAATTTTTTTAATTATACTATTTTTATTTTCTTTTATTTAAAAGCCATTTCTCATTCCATAA
Source organism: Pachyuromys duprasi (assembly GCA_028658305.1). Taxonomy (NCBI): domain Eukaryota; kingdom Metazoa; phylum Chordata; class Mammalia; order Rodentia; family Muridae; genus Pachyuromys; species Pachyuromys duprasi. The sequence goes on along the minus strand of CM053765.1, from coordinate 76,156,271 downwards.
TTCTTTTTTATTTTTTAAATTTTTTTATTAATTGCTCTTTATTCACTTTGTATCCCCCCATAAACTCCTCTTTCCTCCCCTCCCAATCTTTAATAGCATTGTTTTTGTTAAAGATGCTTTATCTTTCTAGAATTCACCTTCATGTGTTTGGTTTTTAAAAGCGTTTATCATAATGAGCATTAACTTAGTGTGTGCTTATACTGTCATGTTCATGACATTTTTTTGTCCTCTAATAACTTGTGTGTGGGTGTATGTGCACATGTGTGCTTGTGTGCATTTCAAACTTAGGTTCTGCATTGAGAGAAAGTGTGAAAATTTGCCTTAAAGGATAAATGCTGTTAATCCCCAAGGTATTACTTGCTTTCTCAATGTATGTTTGGAATTAAAAAAAAAACATACTTTGTTAACGGTTCTTAAATGTTGTTACCTTCCTTGCAATACAATGACCAGAGGTAGAATAAAAAGAGGCTTATTAGGGGATGAGGGATGTGGACATTTTTAGACATTGTTCCTCTGGGGGGATTCCACTCTTTTTTGTCTGGATACCAGCACTCCAGTCCAAAAGCAAATAGCAAACAGTAACAGGAATCAACTGCAGCAGCACTATTCAGCAGAAACAGCAAGACTCCACAGAACTGTGACAAGTCAGCAAAAGTGGCAAGGCTCAGCCCTAGTGTCTAAACATTCTCAGGAAGGTTTCTCTCTTTGAAGTCAAATGTAGAAAAACAAGACCAGCAAAGCAATGTAAGCCATTGCAAAGCATAGCGATACAAAAGCATTGCCTCACTATCAGTGGATTTCTATTTATCTTTTCTCAGGGGCTACACATGGCTGTTTTTCAGTTGGCAAAAACCATGCCCCTCTCATGAGACAACATCCAGCAAAACACCATGTGCCTTCTTATGAGTCTGGTTTTAGCTGACAAAGATCTGGGATCTGCCTTTCATAGTGGAAAAACATTCCCACATCCCACATTTAGAACCAAAACAAAAAACACATTCACATTACACAACTGAGACTTCAAATAAACCAGAAACTCCCACTTCAATCAGTTCTTCAAGTTCAGCTGAACTCCTAGAGAGACTCCGGATCCGGAGGAACCTCTGAAACAGTGAATCATAGTAAGCCACTCCAAACGATAATTTTAATTATATAGACAGAATTTTATTGCATTAAAAATTGGAAACTCCATTTCATATCCCTTAAGACCAAGGGTAGGATTTGAAAGGATGAAAATGATTCTTGGAAAAGCCATCGAAGTACTTACTGCAATTGTGACCACCAGAGTAAACTCTCTCCCCTTTCATGGTGATCTTTATATATTTTCTCTCAAAAAATGTTGAAAAAATAACTCTGAAACATGAAAAAATAGTTGTCAATAAGAAAAATTAGCTATGATAATACAAAGGCTTGAGAGACGAAAGATAGAGGAAATAAGAGAAAAGGAAATGCTTAATTATGAACCTATGGTATGTAATGAAATTAAGAATCAAGATAGCCCAATAACACTACAGGGCCACCCTTTTTTTTTCTTTTAGTATTGTTATTATTATTAGTTTTATTTATTCACTTTTTATCCCTCTTCTCCTGGCCCCACCCTCCCTCTCTCTTCTTCCACTATTCCTCTCCACTAGTCAACTGATAGCGAAAGTCTTCCTCCCCTACTATCTGACCACAGCCTATCAGGTTCCATCAGGACTGCCTGGATCCTCTTCCTCTGTGGGCTGGCTAGTTTGCCCCAACAGGAAGAAGTGATCAAGAAGCAGGCACCCAAGTTCATGTCAGAGACCGTCTCTTCTCCCCTTACCAGGAACCTACATGGAGACTGAGCTATCTATGGGCCACATTTGACAAGGGGGACTAGGTTCTCCCTATGCATGGTCTTTGGTTGATGCATCAGTCTCTGCAGTGCCCCTTGGGCCCAACTTTGTTGGCCTTGTTTTTCTCCTTGTGTGGATCTGTCCCCTTTGGGTCCTTCTATATCCCTCTTCCATCAGACTCTCTGTGCTCTCTCCAAAGTTTTGCTATGAGTCTCTGCATCTGCTTCAATCCCTTGCTGGGTAGAGTATTTTCTTGCTTTTCTTTTCTTTATTTTTTATTTTTTTTTCAAGATTTATTCGTTATATGTCTGGATTGAAGCCCCTCCCTCAACTCCCCCGAGTCCCAACCTTCCTCTGTCTTCACTCATATCCCCTTTTCCTATTCCACTGCATGGGGGGAATTCTCCATTATTGCCATCTACCCATACCTTATCAAGTCTCATCAGGACTGTCTGGATCCTCTTCCTCCATGGCCTGGCAAGGCTGTGTCACCTGGGCAAGTGATCAAAGAGCAGGCAACGAAGTTCTCCACAGTGGCAGCCCCTCCCCCAACCTTACTTGCTCACTAAGAGATCCACATAGAGACTGAGCTGCCAATTGGCCAAATCGGAGCAGGAGGGTCTAGATCCTCTCCATGCACAATCCTTAATTGGTGCATCAGTCTCTGCAGGACCACTGGACTCAGATCCTTTTGCTTTGTTGCTCTCCTTGTGGGGCTCCTGTCTCCTTCATATTCCTCTATCTCCACCTCTTCTTCTTCCTTAAGATTCCCTGTGCTCTGCCCAGAGTTTGGCCAAGAGTCTCAGAGTCTCAGCATCAGCTTTGATCCCCCGTAGGGTGGAGCCTTTCAGAGGACCCTCATTAGTAGGCTCCCTTCCTGTTACATCTCTTCCACTTCTTCTGGTGTCTATCCTGTTTGCCATTCTGAATGAGATTTAAGCATCCTTCATCCTTTCTAGAATCCTCTTTAGTGTTTAGCTTCTGTAGCTCCATAGATGGCTACCCTATATTATACGGCTAATATCTTCTTGTAAGTGAGTGTATATCATGTATGTCTTTCTGTTTCTGGGTTACCTAACTCAGGATGATCTTTTCTAGTTCCATCCATTCACCTGTAAATTTCATGATTTCCTTGTTTTTAATAGCTGAGTGCTATTCAATTGGAACTGGAGCCTACCATACATGTCCTCTAAAAGACTCCACCCAAACCATCTATAATTAGGCATGGGTGGAGTCTTTTACAGGACATCTATGGTAGGCTCCAGTCCTGTTTCCTTCCCCTCTTCTAACACTTCCAATGTCTATGCTGTTTTTCCTTCTGAATGAGAATTAAGCCTCTTCCCAAAGGTCCTCCTTTAGCTTTTTTAGGTATGTAGATTTAACATGTTTGTTCTATAGTATATGGCTAATACCTACTTATGGGTGAGTATATACCGTGTACATCTTTGTCCTTCTGAGGGTTACCTCATTCAGTATGATCATTTTTATTTGTATCCATTTACCTGCAAATTTCATGATTTCATCCTCCTTCTCTTCTGGTTTTACTGTGAAGTTGTTGGAACTCATCAAATTGCATGGTTAATTTCCCAACTATCTCTTTGTTTTTGTTTTTTAAAAACATTGATAATACTAGAATACTGCATGTTTACATTATTTGCTCAAATTTTCTAATGTATTTTTGGGAAATTGTATGATACTACCTTAAAATATTTTAAACAGAAGTTGTTTGTGTGTTTGTGTGTGTGTGTGTGTGTGTGTGTGTGTGTAATGGAAACAGATTATTAATTCTCTCCAATTTCCCTATATAGTTTTGCTGAGTCTGCCTTTGTTAAAAGATTGTTAGTTTAGCCTAAGATGTCATAATGGCATAAGAGGATTCACCATGCACTTTTAACTATGAATTGTATCTTTTTCTACACTCTTGTTTTAAATTTTGGCAATACTGTGTTCATATTTTATTGCCTTCCTTTTCTAATAAATCCTTATGCAACCTTGCTTGTTTTATCCCCCTTTTTAAAAATGCAAATCAGCTCTGTTAGTTCTCATAATAGTAGCTCATATTTATTCAATTCACTTAATTTTTCTGAGTTTATTCTGTTGCTCTTCATCTAATTTCTAGTAAACATTCAGCTTTTTATCTTCTGCATAACATGAATTTTCAGTTAACAAATTTTGTTGGGGGGAGAACACTTTAATTGTAATCTTCATTTGTTGATGGGTAATAATTTAGCTGTCATTTAGTCTTTCATGAAGTATATTTACATGTTGAGGGTTTTTTGTTTTTTGTTGTTGTTGTTGCTGGAAATATATAGCAAGTATCTTATAATTTTATTGAAAATTTAAAGGTAATTTTAACATATTACATATGTCTTAATTAATCGTAAGACATGCTTTTTTCTATAGTAATGATAAAAATGTGTTGGGGTAACACTTGATATCCTTGTGGACAAATTCTTGACAAAAATCTGGCTCTTCCGTTGCTGGATTCAGGATTCTATATATGATCAAGTATATACAACAAGCCGAATGAGTACTGAATTTTTTTCACATGATTTAACAATTATTGAGTGTGATGTGATAATGTGCCATAATGTGATGCTGCTTTCTTAATTGGCCCTTTAAGTACTGTAAATGTTTATTTGTGTTATAACATTATAACTTGTTTCTGTATCTCTAGAATTGCCATGTAGTTTCATTAAGTTCCAAGTTTTGCTCTCAGGGAGCACACTTTTTATTTCTAGCAGTATCCTCTCACTTTATGTCTGATTTCCTTTATACCAGTATAAACTACATTGTATTTTAGTTGGTAACCGCCTGGAAACTATTCGGTAATTTTGTAGTTAAGCTTTCTGTTTTAATTTGATTTAAGACATTCTTTTATAGGCAGCCCATAACTGGATAGTGTTTTATTTTTCTACCATGACAACTTTTAATTACCAAGACTTGTCTATGTAGAGAGATTATTAACATATTGGAGTGTTTCTAACATGTTATTTCGTGTAGATTTTGGGTCCTACTATTAGTTTACTTGTTTGATTTCCTAGCTTCTATACTAAGATTCTTATTCTATTTATCCTTCTGATTATTTGCAGATTACATAATATATTTTAAATATACTAATGACTTCCAAATATCCAAAAAGTTAGTTTTCAATGTAAAGCTCTGAGACAAGTTTTAAATGAAATTACCCATAGATTCACCTTTGTGTGGAAGTTGAGTTTCTTAATCCATTCTGTCACCACTGTTTAGTGGCATAGCATTCATTTTAGATTTATTCCTTTCATTATTGTTTCCTTCATAAAACTCTTCTGGTGCTTAGAAAGTCTTTTTGTAATTTCCTGTTCATTGTAAATTCTCACTTTTATTTTACTCGAATTTTGACAAACTACCTATGTTTTCATTTCTAAGGCAACAACTGTGTTTCTTTCTGCTTCTGGGATACCTCACCTAGGATGATCTTTTCTGGTCCCCACCATTTGCCTGCAAATTTCATGATTTCCTTGTTTTTAATTGCTGAGTAGTTTTCCATTGTGTAAATGTACTGCACTTTCTGTATCCATTCCTCAGTTGAGGGACATCTAGGTTGTTTCCAGATTCTGGCTACAAATAAAGCTGCAATGAACATAGTTGAGCAAAAGTCCTCATTGAATGGTGGGGCATCTTTTGGGTATATGCCTAGGAGTGGTATAGCTGGACCTTGAAATATCCTTATTCCTAATTTCTGAGAAAGTGCCAGATTGATTTCCAAAGTGGTTGTACCAAGTTACATTCCCACCAGCAATGGAGGTGGGATCCCCTTTCTCCACAACCTCTCCAGCATGCATCATCCCTTGAGTTTTTTTTATCTTAGCCATTCTGATGGGTGTGAAGTAAAATCTCGGGGTCATTTTGATTTGCATTTCCTGAATGACTGAGGACATTGAGTATTTCTTTAAGTGTTTCTCTGCCGTTCGAAATTCCTCTGTTGAGAATTTTCTAGTTCTGTACATAATTTTTAAATTGGATTACATGGTTTGTTGGTGCATCTTCAACAAATGATGCTGGTCTAACTGGATTTCTTCATGTAGAGAAATGCAAATAGAACCCATATTTAACACCATTCAAAAAGTTAAAGTCCAAGTGGATCAAAGATCTCAACATAAACCAGACACACTAAATCTGTTAGAAGAAAAAGTAATAAAGAGCCTTGACCTCATTGGCACAGGAGATTACTTCCTGAACAGAACACCAACAGCATAGGCTCTAAGATCAACAATTAATAAATGGGACCTCACGAAACTAAAAAGCTTCTGTAAAGCAAAGGATGCTATCATCAGAACACAACGACAGCCTACATACTAGGAAACATCTGACAGAGGGCTAATATCCAGAATATATAAAGAACTAAAGAAGTTAAATATTTCTACTTTGTCCTATGTTAGTCCTTTCTTTAGGAAATCTGGGCACCTCTAGACTAGGCATTTTATTTTATTCTCTACACATCCAAAACTTTGTTCATATTACAATATTCTACTCTGTGTAATTTTATTGAAGCTTGCTTTGACCTAATTAATATTTTTTTTTAGTGAATTCAAGTCTCTTATCTGGCATTTAAGAATTTTACTAGTATTTAAATTTGAAGTATAATTTAATTCATGTAAGACTTATTCGGTCCTTATAAAGATGCCTAGTCATTTAAATAGTACTGTGTTCTTTTCATAGATTAAAATTCTTTTTTATGTGTAAATGTGAGCTTGTTTACAAGTTCAGTTCATACAGAGGCCAGCATGTGTCAGATACTCCTCTTCCTGGAGGTCAGGACTTCTGTCTTCCCTCACATGAGTTCTGGGTGCTGAACTTGGGTCTTCTGCCCAAGCAGTAATTGTTCTTCACCAGCCAAGCTGTCACTCAATCCCAAATAATATATCTTTGAATTTTCTGTCTTTTTTTCATACACCCTAAATATTATCTGCTAATATTTCTTGAGTCTTCATTTTGTGAATTCAGTGATATTTAGGGATGCTTATATAGAAATCATTTGACTTTCTTTTAGCTTGTCTTACAGGAACCATCTAACCAAATCATTAGGGATAAATTTTTGGCAAATTAAGAATTTAATCTTCATGCATGGTCCTTGGTTGTAGTATCAGTCTCAGAAAAGACCCCTGTTCCCAGATTTTTTGTTTCTGTTGCTCTCCTTGTGGAGCTCCTGTTCTCTCCAGGTCTTATTATTTCCCACTTCTTTCATAAGATTTCTTGCACTCTGCCCAAAGGTTGACCATAAGTCTCAGCATCTGCTTTGATACTGAGCAGGGTAGAGGCCCTCTGTAGCAGGCTCCTGACTTGTTCCCTGTTTTCTCCTCCTTCTCATGTCTATCCTCTTTGCCTTTCTGAATGGGGATTGAGTGATTTAGCCAGAGTCCTCCTTCATGATGGAGATAACCTAGAACCCCTGCACAGATGTTGCCCATGGCAGTTCAGTGTCCAAGTGAGTTCCATAGTAATGGGAACAGGGACTGTATCTGAGATGAACTGATTGGCCTGCTCTTTTATAACCTCCCCCTGAGGGGGGAACAGCCTTACCAGGCCACAGAGGAAGACAATGCAGCCACTCTTGATGAGACCTAATAGACTAGGATCAGAGGGAAGGAAAGGAAGACATCCCCTCTCAGTGGACTTGGGGAAGGGCATGCATGGAGAAAAGGGAGGGAGACCAGGATTGGGTGGGGAGAGGGGAGGGAGCTACAGGGGGAATACAAAGTGAATAAAGTGTAATTAATAAAAAATGTTAAAAAATGTTGATCTTAATGATAATCTTAAGATTTTGAAATGGAAATGTCTATTTATTGAGAATTTTTTTCTTTCTGTAATAATTATACTGGGCATATAATATTCATCACTCAATTTGTACTCATGTGCTCCCTCTTAGTGTATACATTTATTTAATTATTTTTACTTTGCGACTTCATACAGGGGGTTCTACTATGTGTGCATTTTAAATATGGTCAGGCATACTGTTTCCTTTCTTGTGTTCATGACTGTTAATATCCCAAAGTCTGGATTATGCCTCTTCCCTAATGACAGGGCAGGCCTCAGCTTCCATGTTTTCCAATATTCTGGATTTGCTTCTGTGTGTATTTTGAACATGTTTTTAAAGTTTTGAATAATTTTCCTGTGTTTATGTAATGTTAGCTATTTGCTACAATAAGTTTTGTAACTGGATTTTGCAAGCATTTTTAGTTACCTTTAGGACAATACCCAGAGATTTCTGTTGTTGAAAGTGGGAGCTAGCAATAGGGACTAGTTTTGCAACACATTTTTATCTCTAACATTTTACTACAAATTGTAAGCAAATATTAAACATGAATTATAATTGACTGTATCTATTTAAGGGTTAAATAAATGGCTCTTTATTTGTTCCAAGTGTCATCCTTGTATCTATAGGGGAAATTATGAAAAAAATTGCCAAACAAGAACAATATAACAAATCCATAGGATAATCTTCAAATCCATATAAACCTTAATGCAAAGAAATAGAAATACCAAAAGAAAATATTCAAATACTGTGAAACTGACCATTTTCATTTGAGAATGTCATGGGTTTAGTGGAGTTCTGTATCCTTTCATTACAAACTTCACCAGAAGACCTGGGAGTACTGGGCAAGCCTCCTCACAAGCTTTAGAAAGAAAGTTGATTCCATGTAGGGTATCGAGGCCCTGAACACACAGTCTCTATGAAGGGAGATGCTTTTCCTCTTCCTAAAAGCAAATGGATACCTACTCTCTCCATCTGCAATAGCTTTCCCTCCCAATGAAAGAACCACATGGATATTAAGATTAACCTGCCTTTTAGGCCCATCAAATCAATATAAAAATACGAGGGGAAAATTTCTGCTGCTTCTGTGGAATGAGAATGAAGCATGTTTTACAGTAATGCCAATAAGATGGGCAAAAGAAAAAATGCTTGGAGATTTTATTTAGAAGCTCTGTCCTAAATGGGATGTGCATGAGATACCAAGTATTAAGATGTGCTGCAGTTACAACACAATCATGTTGTTATCAGAGTTAACAAGGGTCTTTTACTTGCAAAGAAACTGTCTCTTTCTTGTATGCTGTACACCCAAGGGCATAGCTAAAATAAAGTTACTGCCATCTGGGAGATAAACAAAACATTTTAGAACTGACTGAGTAAACATCATATTCTAAGATAGGGATGGCTAAAGCATTAAGGTTATGGTGGCCTTACTCCAGAAATGGATAGTTATGTCCAGGGGATAAACTCAGTCTTCTCTAACCATGTTCTGTGGATATGGCATAATTCATTCTTTGGATGCATGTCTTTTGGCAAGTGTTTTTTTTTTTTTTTTTGAGTGCTGGATTTGATTGTACATCCCAGCATATCCCATCTTCCTTCATTCTCACTTTTGTTTTCTTTTTATTGCTTTCTCAATTTAAGCAAAGGCTTGGGAGATGGAACACAGTAAAAGTTAATTCAGAAAATCTAAATGATTTTCTGAATGAATCCAAATGATTCATTTCTCTAGGGGAAAATAATGAATCTAATATAGCTGTTTTAAATAACATATTTTCTCAAGCACCACAATAATGGGAAGAACGAATTAATAGGTTCTAGAAAAAACGTTGTACTTATGTTATTTATGAACTAGTTACTGGATATAGGTGATTGAGCTAAGAAAGGTCTTAGCTGATACCCTCTGCATTGATTTTTCCCCCTTCTTTCATCTTTTCTGTGTATGGAGTTGAAGTGTAAACTTTTTGTCATTCTAAATATGACCTTTATTTTAATTCTCCAAGTGTGGTCAGACTCTCTGTGCTAAGCTGTCTTATTATCTCTTACTGAGAAGATAGTCATTGGCCACATTCTATTTGCCTCCATTTGGACTTTGCAGTGCCTTGATGCTTCAAATACATTAGCAGCAATGGCTATATTAATCATTCTGGTAACATGTTACTGTATAAGTTACCTTCTATATCTCTAAATTGCTTTATATGCTACAATAAAGGTACTAGATTAAAGTAGTTTACACTTTGGGATTTTATAAATTCTGTTCTTAGGGTTTTCTTTCCTGTTGTCTTATATGTTAAAGCCTTCTAAGAGTAAAGGAAAATGTAGAATTCAAGAAACTCAAGGAAATATAACATCAGTAAGTTTTAGGTTTGTCTAAATGTTAATACAATGAATGTGGACAGTGTGATAATTTTGATGATATGAAATGATAATGATGAAATGAAAAGTTCAAAATGAGTTCAACAAACATGCAAGCAGTACTGTTGAAGCAGGGATGAGATATAACAGCTAGCTATGGGGCTCTGTTTTGGTTTACAGTAGAAACTAAAAAGGTGGAAATATAGTTCAAAACCATCAAACCAACCAGGAATGCTCAATAATTTCTAGAAAACATTGGAAAATTCCACAAAACTGAAAAGTGACACACAGAAAAATTGAAATAAGATAGTTGATCTACTCTGAAGGAAACTATAGGAACATAAAGAAAACGAGATGAAAACATACCTTATCATGCCTGTTAATAAGAATGAAAATACAAATGACACTGCTGGAGTTAATCGGTAGAAAGAAATTGAAGTCATATTATTTTTATTCAGAATTTCATACATACATTTAATGTGGCTTCATAAAACCCATCCCCATTCTCTCCTTTCCAGTTTCTCCCCTAAACACCTCCTCACCCATATTTCCCATCACTTCTCTCTCTCTTACTCCCTTTCTCTTCCCCCTCACTCCAAGAAACTTCCAACATTATAAAAGCTAGCCAGTTTGAATGACGCTTCCAGGTGAGTAACAGATGTCTTTGACGTACACACATGCACATACTAGATTTTGATCATAGCCTTCCTCTGTTACCAGTGTTCCCTCTCACTTGGTCTCTTCTTCTTTTCAAATAATCTCCTTTCTACTTTGTGTCTCAAACAAACAAGCAAAAAAAAAAAATCACAGTACATAAGGAAGCACACAATATTTCTCTTGATAGGAGTGCGGTTTATTTTGCTTAACATAATGATCTCTGGTTCTGTTCAATTTCCTACAAATGGCATAAGTTTATTTTCACTTACAGTTGATATATATATATATAGCAATTTGGCTCTTATAAATAGTGTTGCAGTCACCTGGCTGTTTGGATTCTTATTTTGTATTCTGACTTTTGTTTTGATCACTGTGGGTATATGCCCATGATTGATATTGCCATAAGATTGCATTATTTTTAATTTTTGTGGAACCTGAAATACTGGTATTTGTCCTTCCAGAGCTCATTTACATCCCGTGGACATCAGTACCTGCCATTCTTAGATGTGGAACTCTCTAATGGGTTTTGCTGCATTTTCAATAAAAAGCCACCTCTTCTGCTACAAGTTATCTTCTTGGCTCATGAGTAATATCATAACTGTCACCTCCACTCTAGAATTCCCTGACACTGTATGTTCTAAGTCAACTGAGATTTATGCTCCTTGTGATGCCAGTTAGCTAGATGGCATCTGGAATCAAGTGGGAGACTCGTGTCTCTCAGAGGGTCTGTAGAAATGGGCTCAGGAAGCTCCTGCTACTGCCATTCTCCACTGGGATCAGAACCCAGCTCGTCTGGACTCTTAATGCGGATGGAGGAACTGTGGCTCTCCAGGGCTCCTCCCAGCCTTCCAAACCAGATCAGGTCTACTAATATGCAGAGCATCATGAACTGAGAAAGTGTCAAGTCATTATATTCCCCTATGTATAGATACCCATTGATAGACTATCCCATATTTTGTGAGTCAATCTAATGAATACCCTTTGTAATACATATATATTTATTCCAATGCTACTGTTCCTCTAGGCAACCCTAATACATTTTCCCAAAGTGTTCTTCACATTTCTTCTCTGTACCTAGTATCATTATTCTCATGGACCCTTTTTGATTTGGCTTCCTTTTGTTATTAATATGTAAGGACAAAGATAAGTTGTTTTTGGAGTTTGTCTACCTCCATTATCTAAAGTGATCTGTTATTTTGTTTCCTCCATTTGTGTTAACTATTTTTGTTTCTAAAAGCCATATAGAACTGCTCACGAATTCACCATTTTCCACCACTGCGACCTGTTAAATTGGCACTTCCACTTCTTGTCTTTAACACCCCTGCAATAGTTCATGTCTCAGGAATGTAGAGGTTCACATTCAGTTAGCAGCTAAAGTCAAACCGACAAGACAAACATGGTGTAAAGATATAAGTTGATTTTTACAAGAGATAATGTGATATGCAGTTCAAGATTTATATATATATATATATATATATATAGTATATTTATATATACTATAAATATCAAAAACAGTTGGTACTTGTCTATCAGATATAACATTAGAATATCGATATTCTAAATATTATCTGTTTGCCCTACATGGCATCTTCTCCCAACTGCTTGATGTCTTGAAACTTGACCGTGTCAGTTTGCATTATAGAGGAAAGAGGAGATTGGGAATGATTCTAGCCTGAAAATACAATACTCCCCTATGTGCTCTCCGTATACCCTCCCTTCATTCTATAAACAGTCTTTTTATTAAACCCTGCTCAAATTATTTCAAATGTGCCATTTGTTTCTTGCTGGGACACTGACGAATGTACATGTATTTCCTCTGAGCATTTTCAAATGCCAAGAGTACATATTTCATTTTGTTGCTAATACAGTTATTAGTTGAGTGTCTGTATGTGTTGGGTACTGTGATGGACCACGGGGACAATATGGTGAGCAAAATAGAAGAAAGCCACTGATGCTGTGAAGCTTGCAGACTAGTTGGCTATAGCAATGAAGAGCAAATAGGCAAAATCATGCAATAAGACTACTAGGTACAATAAATAAAACTCAGAGGATATCTAGAATTTGAAGTAGATATCAAAGGATTCTCTGTTAAGAAATGTATATTTGAGTAAAAATAATAATATAAAAGATAGAGGAAGCCAACTGTTACTGTTTCTGGGAAAGGGGTATACTAGTCAGATAAAAGAGAAATACAACTGGCCAAAGATAACTGTAGTCATAAAAGGCCAAGATGGTAGCAGAGTATGAATTGAGCAGGAGAGGTAAAGAGTCTCAATCTTCTGGATTTGAAGGCCCACTCTAAAAATAGGTTTTATTTGGAGTAAAAGCAAATAGGTCATGGGGGAATCAGAGCTTATATCACAGTATGATTCAGGTCTTAAATGTGCCTTGTTTATTTTGAGCCTGTATGTTGTTTTCATGTAGCTCTTGTGTGTGTTACATGAGTGCAAATAATGGTATAAGGGAAACCTATTTAAAGATTCGCAGGAATAGTCCAGACAAACCAAAATAATAAGCAAAACCAAGTGGGTAGCAATGAAACTTGGCAATGAAATACTGGTAATGGAGCCAAGTCCTTTCTTTAAGATGGAGCCAACATGGTATCTGATAAATATTGATGCCTTTTATATAGCTTATGCAAATGTTAGATAGTTGAGATGGAAGAGTGAACAGAACCAAATCCCCTCTTCTTATGGAACATAAAACATGGTGATGGTATTAAACATTGAAAGAATGGTTAGATAAAGTAGAGTATTTTAAAAGTTGATGAGTGTTCAGAGAAAGAGAACTAGAAAAGGACCTGAAAGAAACAAAAAAAGAGTTACAACCACGGAACAAATGGAAAGGGAGTGGATGATATTGATGTTGGACGTTGGCAAACACTTGAATGGAGATACGCCAGTGAGATATTTGAAGGACAAGGTCTTCAGGTGGAAAGAAGAGTCTCAAAAAAGGGTACTAGCTAACATTTCACCTGGGGATGGAGAGAGTCAAAGACTCCTGGAAAAGCTGGAACAGAATAATAAACAGGGGCCAAATATTAGGAGAGGCAATGAAAAAGGTAGCAGATCCAGGGTATATAGGCCCTTAGCAGCCACTGAAAGAACCTGGAATCATTCCTTGTGCCCTTATAGCTGCTGTAGGATTTTATGCAAAGTCAGATACAGCTCTGTCTATTGTTTTAGCAGAATGATTGAAATTTCAGCATGGAGAAGAGCTTCTCAGTGGAAAAAAAAAAAAAGGTTGAAGCAAATAGGCTTGCTATTAAGGGAACAAGGACTGTCTCTGAGGTGAACTCAGTGGATGGCTCTTTGATTACCTCCCGCTGAGGGGGAGGGGCATCCTTAACAGGTCACAGAGAAAGACAAAGCAGCCAGTCCTGATGCAACCTGATAGCCTAGGGTCAGATGGAAGGATAGAATAACCTCTCCTATCAGTGAACTGGAGGAGGGACATGGGAGGAGAAAAGGAAGGGAGGGCCAATTGGGAAGGATTGAAGGAGAGGGCTACAGCTGGTATACAAAGTGAATAAATTGTAATACATTTAAAAAATAAATTATAAAAAGAGAAGGGTATACTCATTCCAAGTGCAATGGCCAATTGAGACATGGCAAACCTGATAACTGCGCCTTAGCGGGGAAGATGGGCAGGAGGGTGCAGACCCTAGAAGGGAATAAGTACAGCCTGATGTCTGGCTGTTTACTCCATAGGGGGAAACTGCTCCCCTTGGCACTGTTGTGAGACTAATTCATTTGGAAGACTCATCTGCTGGTGTTCAGGTTAACCTGCTTTATTTTTCCTTCTTTTTGCCTTGTAGAAATACTTTATGCAGAAAAAAGAAATACACGCCTTCCAATTTGTTGTACGTTTTAAGCATTACAAATTTATAGTTATCGCCATATCTGTTCAGTAGTTCTACTTCTCTGCATTTGGAAGCTAATTCTTTTATTTTTTATTTTTTGAAATTAGCAGACCTCGCTTACTGTAGCTCATGGTTATTTTCCTTAAATGTAGACGGAACCACAATGATTCAAATTTGATAGTCCTCATGTCCATCTGTCAATCCTTTTGAAGCCTAGAGTGTCCAAGGATTAGTATTATTTCTTTTTCAACCTAAAGATTTTTTTAAATGAATATAGAGTGAATTTTCCACTGAAAATTATTATTAAGAGGCCAGCTTCACAGCCAAGTCTTCTCAATTTTGAAGGTAAAATTGAATTTGACCTTTAACTAAAGATCAATTCCACTGGGTAACCAATTTGGACTGATTCCACCGGAGATCACCTAAGAGTATTCTGGCATTGTAAATGGCCATTAAAAGCCATCCGTGCTATAATTCTTTTAGAAACAGATAGTTATGTGAGAGTCATATGATGGTTATTGCTTTATGATTTAGATATTATTTAATGAATAGTTGGAAATATCTATCAAGTCTAACTTGACAAAAGAGGACAGAGAGGACCTCTATCTCAGCCAAGACTACATGGGGGGAAAAATGCTGTACTATCTGAAACCATACCCTTCAAACTGACAATAATAGCACATTGTCCATTTGCTTTATATCTTCATTTAAAATTATCAAAACACTTTGCAGTGCTTCAATGCAGTCTTAAGCCTAATTCAAGGCACAGCTATAAATCATTACGATGGCCCACCACCCCCAGCAGAGGTCACGCCAGGTCAGGGGTTTTAACCTATTTTGTACCTTGGATCATTTTTACAACAGCAAATTTAAACACATGGAAGACAAAGGTAAAATTCATACTGAAGTAAGCTACATAATTCTAGGGTTTTATTTTTTTAATTTGTTTGCTTAGGCTTAGCATTTGTTTTCACTGAGTACAGTATTACTGTGTTTGTAACTTACCATTATACTATCAGATTGTTAGTTCATCAATGTTGTTCCTAAAGCATCATAAAATTACTATAGCTATGACTATCTCACGGTTAGAAGAAGCAAATAACTTATTATTAGATGGTTTAAATTTGTTTATGATCTTAGTGATTTGAGTTAGTGTAATGTTGCTTATGGTTCATAGTTTATACAGAATACAATAAGTTCTATGGTACTCTTTAAATAGGTTCAGATTCAGGTTTGTTTATTTTACCTGTGTTTTTTGAGCACACTTTGATGGATCTGTGCACTGTTCAATATGCTGTTGTTGTAGTTGTCTCAGAAAAGAAAGGAATGAATGAAAAAAGGGAAGGGAGGAAGAGAGGAAGCAGGGTAAGAGAAAGAAATATAATGTCAAAATCAGGAGTATATGAAACACAGGAGACTAAAGAGTGATAATTGCATAAGAAATTACGTACTCAATGAAATGACGGAAGAGTGGATTATTATATAATCCTAAAACATAACACACGTTGTTCTGCCCAAAATACATTTTAACAAAGTGTGGTGTTTTCCATGGTGAAGTGAAAGTGTTATGCCTTAGAGCAGAATTTAAAGTCACTCTTAAAGCTGGACAAGCAAAAGGAGTTTCCTCCACATCCACAGTCTAGGTAAGAAGATGGAGGTGAGGGCTGGAGAAGAAAGCAGCAGGCTTCCAGAGCACTTGATTTGTATCTTCTGACTGTACTCTCAGCTATGTTTAAAGGACCTGCTTGAGAACTTTTTGTTTCTCTTTACATTTGCTTCAAAAATCATATCTTAAAGAAAGTAAGGTCTTTATTCTCCCCTGGAAACCTATGGTAAGAATCAGGCGGTGATCTTTCTGGCTCTGGCAACTCAATGGCTAACCTTGGCCTTCTTTGGTGCACAACTGAAACCTATTTCTTCCATGTAAGGTTTTCTCTATGCATCTTTGTATTCACTTAGATGAAGTAACAGTCAAATAGAAGATCCAATCTACTCTAATATGAATTCTTAAATAATTTTGTCTACACTTATCCCATTTAAAATTAAGATCACATAATAATAAAAATAGGGGAAGTTAGTAAGACTTGGGGAGAACAAGAGCTCCACAAAGACCAAACTGAGCAGGGCACAGGGGTCTTATATGAGACAGTTTCTCCAAGCAAGGACCATGTATGGATATGGCCTAGAACCCCTGCTCATATGTGGCTCATGGTAACTCAGTGTCCAACTGAAGACCCTAGTAAGGGAAAGAGGGACTGTTTCAGTCATGAACTCTATGGCTGGCT
>CM053765.1:76121247-76139001 GCA_028658305.1 Pachyuromys duprasi | reverse complement strand
TCCCCCATACAAGCTGGGGAGTGACAGACTGGCTAGATCCCAGGGGAGGACATTGCAACAAGCCCTGAGGAGACAGGATAAGCTGGGGTTGGATAGAAGGGGAGGAGGTCCTCCCCTGTTGGTGGACTTGGAGGTGGTGGGGAGGAGTGAGATGAGGGAAGGAGTGGGAGGGTAGGAGGGACTGAGGGAGGGGGCTACGCCTGGGATTCAAAGTACCTAACCTGTGATTGATATAAAAATAAATAAACTAAAAAACAAAAGAAAGAATACACCATCTTCCAGAGACTGATGATAATGTTGTAGAGAGGCCAACATTAGCAGGATGATAAGGAATCTATGCACATCCCTTACCAGTCGTTTGAGTTCTATACAGTACAGAATCTGGGTATCATGTCTGATGAGATCCACATTAGCATAATCAGTAAGAAAATTGATCCAAGACAAAGATGAGAAGAAAGAATTGACAGAACAGGATTCCCTTCTTTAAAGCCCAATTTTAAAAGCATAATTATAGAACAGTAGAAATTTCTTTATATTCCTAAGCTTATGTAATGAAAAAATATTAATACAATGTGTAAACTGTTTTTGGGCTAGGCAATGCAATTGATTGACACAGCAAACTGACCTATTGTACCCTTTCCTAAATTGTAGATACTGACTAAGCAATGACATTGATTGACACAGAAACTATTACATGCTTTTGTAAACTGTAGATACCATGGTCTTTGTGTCTGTCATTTTTTGCATGTCTAAATCACATGCCAAACTCCTGATAATATCTGCTTACTATCATTGTGAGTTCAGACCATCATCAAAGTATGACATTTTGTGATATATATATATATATATATATATATATATGTATATATATATACATATAATAAAATTGTTAAGTGAACATTCACTAGGTTTAATCTCTGAGTAGTCCTTGAACATTTATTTAATTGCATTTAGCTCTCATATCATTATCTATCTGTCTGTCTGTCTATCTGTCTATCTCTCTGCCTGCTCCTGCTACAGTAGATTCGTGGCAGGCACAAATAGAACACTAGTGGAAGTCAGAGGACACTATTACGTCTCTCTTGAGGACTGAACTCATATTTTCAGGTCTATAAGGTTATAGAGTAACTGCCTTTACATATTAAACAACCCCTCTGGCCCTGAGTATTTATTGCTTATAAGGCATATATCTAGGTGTTTTATTTAAACTCCTCCATGCAAAGAATTGGGCACATGTCTGGCATTTTCTT
Source organism: Pachyuromys duprasi (assembly GCA_028658305.1). Taxonomy (NCBI): domain Eukaryota; kingdom Metazoa; phylum Chordata; class Mammalia; order Rodentia; family Muridae; genus Pachyuromys; species Pachyuromys duprasi. Next base: position 76,137,751 of record CM053765.1, on the reverse strand, counting down.
GCCTGAGTTTAAATTTCATTTTCATTACTGACTACATGAACTTATACAAATTATTCATCCTTATGGTTGAGACATACTTTTCTCACCTATAGAGTACTTATTAAAGAAGCAAGAAATTTCACGGAAGTGTTATCATTATTAAATGAACTAATGAATGTAGGATTTATCATGGCAGATCATAACTAACATACTGATAGCTATTATTTTCTGCACTTAACCAAAGATGATGTTTTAAGAAGAGCTGTGGGCATGCAAGTAGTAAGAGGTAAGAACACTGAGAGACTCAGACCTTATTCCTCTACAATTTCATGCCTTTGTCTCAGTTTATAAAGGTTTTATACAGTTTTTATTAATTTTATTTATTGTCTGGGGAGGAATGTATAACAAGGTGCATATGTAAAGGTCAGCAGACAACTTGCTGAAGTTAGATCTTTCCTTCCACCGTATGGGAAGGATGTAAGGATCAATTTCAGATCATCAGGCTTGGTGACAAGTGCCTGTACCACTGAACCCTCTAGTCAGTTCTCATTTTATCATTTGAAACATTGTGGCTATCATCAGCCCAATGACCATGTGCTTTTTTGCACTGGTATATACCATTCTATGACTTAAACCAACCCAGCAGTAACAATTTCTTTGGTTTCCTCTCCATCCCTGACTTCAGCACCATGCTAATATTTCTATTTCTAGACTTAACAATTTTAGCCATTTTCATTAGTTTTCTACTGTAAGATATGAAGACTTATCACCCAAATGTCCCCGTTATCTCTGTTACATTCTTTCACTTAACTAATAAGCTTATCCCAAAATTGTTCAGTTAAAGTAATTTTCAATGTTTACATTATGACAGCCAAGCAATTATGTTTTATTCCTAAGTCAACTCAAGCACAATATCAATTACCTTTTCCTGTGTGATGGTTTGGGTTTTCCAACATTTTTATAATTTTAATTAAATTTGGCTAATTTTCTGTTTCTATCATTATTTTTTTCAACTCTGATATTAAGTCAACTTTCAGTGTTATTTTTCATGCTGTAAAGCTTTTTTGTTCTTTTTTGTCTTTTTTTCATTTTTATTTTATATTAATCACAGGTTATGTACTTTGTATCCCAGCTGTAGCCCCCTCCCGGATTCCCTCCCTATCCCCCCCTTTCCTCCCTCATCTCCTTCCTGCATCTTTCCAAGTCCACTGATAGGGGAGGACCTCCTCCCCTTCCATCTAACTCTGGCTTCTTTCTTTAAATTGTATTTACTGTTTTATTCATTACAGTTTTTTCACTTTGTATATGAGCTGAAGCCCCCTCCCTAGTCCCCTTCTAATCTCACCCTACCTCCCTCTGGGTCCCATGTTCCTCCCCAAGTCCACTGATAGGGGAGGTCCTCCTCCCCCTCCCTCTAATCCTAGTCTATTAGTTCTCATCAGGACTGGCCACATTGTCTTATTCTGTGACATGGTAAGGCTGCATCCCCCTCAGAGGGAGGTGATGAAAGTGCAGACCATTGAGTTTATGCCAGAGACAGTCCCTGTTCCCATTACTAGAGAACCTACTTAGACACTAAGCTGCCATGGGCTACATCTGTGCAGCGGTTCAAGGTTATATCCATGAATGGTCCTTGGTTGGTGTATCAGTCTCAGAAAAGACCCCTGTGCCCAGATTTTTTGGTTCTGTTGCTCCCCTTGTGGAGCTCCTGTTCCCTCCAGGTCTTCCTAATCTCTCCTTTCTTTTATAAGATTCCCTGGACTCTGCCCAAAGTTTGGCTATGAGTCTCATCCTCTGCTTTGATACACTGCAGGGTAGAGTCTTTCAGAATGGTAAGCTCCTGTCCTATTCCCTGTTTTCTTCCTCTTCTAATGTTCATCCCATTTGCCTTTCTGAATGAGGACTGACCATCTTACCTAGGGTTGTCCTTCTTGCTTAGCTTCTTTAGGTGTACAGATTTTAGTATGTTAATCCTATATTATATGTCTAATATCCGCTTATAAGAGAGTATATACAATATTTGTCTTTCTGCTTTTGGGATACCTAACTCAGGATGATTTTTTCTAGTTCCCACCATTTACCTATAAATTTCATGATTTCTTTGTTTTTAATTGCTGAGTAGTATTTCATGTGTGAATGTACCACAATTTCTGTATCTGTTTCTCAACTGAGGGACATCTGTGTTCTTTGCAGCTTCTGGCTATTACAAATAAGGGTACTACGAACATGCTTGAGCAAATGTCCTTGTTGTATATTTGAGTATCCTTTGGATATATGCCCAGGAGTGGTATAGCTGGATCTTGAGATAGTACTCTTCCTACTTGTCTGAGAAAGCACCAGATTGATTTCCAAAGTGGTTGTACAAGTTTACATTCCCACCAACAATGGAGGAGGGTTCCCTTTTCTCCACTTCCTTTTCAGCACATGCGGTCACTTGAGCTTTTGATCTTAGCCATTCTGATGGGTGAAAGATGAAATCTCAGGGTTGTTTTGATTTGCATTTCCCTGATGACTAAGGATGTTGAGCATTTAAGTATTTCTCTGCCATTTGACATTGTTCTATTGAAAATTCTCTGTTTAGTTTGTACCCCATTTTTAATTGGATTACTTGATTTGTTGCTTTTTAACTTCTTGAATTCTTTTTATATTCTGGATAGTAGCCCTCTGTCAGATACAGGGTTGGTGAAGATCCTTTCCCAGTCTGTAGGCTGTTGTTTGGTTTTGATGACAGTGTCCTTTGCTTTAGAGAAACTTTTCAGTTTCATGAGGTCCCATTTATTGATTGTTGATCCCTGTGCAAAGCTTATTATATCACGTGTTTGTTTCTTGGCTCCTGCTGGAGTCACTTCTTGAAGGTGTTCAGTACTGAATTCCATGCTCAGTCTCAGGCATGTTGTCACCCTTGTCTTGTAGGCTATAATCTTTCCTAACAGGATGCTTTCTCTGTCCGTGTGTTCCTCTTACCCTTCCTGCGTTCTAGTCTCCTTTGGTTATCTCTGAGTTTTGATGACAACAACTCTGAGATAATAGAAGAGATGCCTATAATGCCTGGAAGGTAAGCATGGGATGTCTTTTGTTCAAAACCATCTTTCTTCTGCCTTCATAGTTGTTTGACAGTTTAACTATATAGTAAGCCCTAGTTTTTTTTTTTTAAGAATTTCAAAACAAGACATTGCTGCATTGTTTAGTTTTTAGTTTTGCTTAAGACATCATTCTCTTTTATATGTGGCTACTGAAATTCAGAGGTATTAATTTATTTTATTTCAACTAATTTTTTGTACTATCCCTTTTGTGAGTCTTTTCTTCCTTTCTCTTTTCTGCATAAAATTCTTCTGCAGATCTAAAAAACATTCTCTGGCATTACTTTGTTTGGTGATTTTCTGTTTACCTTTTCTTTTCCCTGAAATTATATTGGCCAAGTGATATAATTTTCAGGATCATTATTTGTTTTCAAAAAACTTATATATTTTCAAAATATTTTCATCCAACATTATTAAGTATGTCTGTTAAATATATTTATTGACCTCTGTGTGTGTGTGTTATACTAGGTTTAGAATCAATATACTAAGAATTGAATTTATAACTGATACTATCATCTCCAAAAGTCTTTCCTGTTCTGTAATCATTCTTCTATCAACCACTTTTTGAGATTATGATAACTTCCCTTATGTCTCCTACGTTAAATATTTATAGTAATTTCTTGCTTCTTTAAATTTTTTCCTGATCCTTGTTCATCTGTGATTATAACCCACTTTGGGTATCATTGATTTGTTTCAATCTTTCTTTCTTTTATATTTTATTATGTTATATTTTTAAATTTACTATTGTTATTATTATTACTTATTATAATTTATTCACTTTGTATACTGGCTGTAGCCCCCTCCCTCATCTCCTCCAGGTATTACCCTCCCTTCCTTTCTCCCCCTCCCTATCACCATCTCATTCCTCTAGTCCACTGATAGGGGAGGTCCTTCTCCCCTCCTATCTGACCCTAGCCTATCAGGTCTCTTTAGGAATGTCTGGATTCTCTTTCTCTGTTGTCTAGTAAGGCCACCTACCCAGGGGCAGATGATTAAAGGACAGGCAACCAAGCTCATGCCAGTGACCTCCCTTGATCCCCTTACTAGGGAACAAACATGGAGACTGATCACTCTATGTACTACATCTGAGCAGGGGATCTAGGTCCTCTCCATGAATGATCCTTGATTGATTCATCATTCTTTGCAGGGCCACCTGGGCCCAGAATTTTTGACTCTTTCTTTTATGCTAAAGTTTTCTATTGATGCTTGGTGGTTCCTGACCATCAACTCATTTCAAATGAAAGTACTATGATGAGTAGAGGTTCGGCATTAGCACCACTTCACTGGGGAATGACTGGCTTCAGCCATCCTTGTTCTCCTGTGCACTAATGCTCTTTCTGAACATGTTCTATGTCTGTTACTTTTAGTTGCCATCCTCATCTTCTTCCCTCCATCCCAACGTTATCACAGCTATGAAGAACAAAGAAAAGAATCTTATTGTTCAATTTTTCTCACTCTTCTGTTTTTAATTCTAAAATTTTTATGAGAACAGAGGATATTGTCTTTAACTTCTCCACAATGTAAAGTTTGTCCGGAGAGCAAGGTGGGGTAAGTGGAGGAAGAGAATTAAATTAATAATCAGGATGAAGAAAGAATCTCACATTTCTAGTTCCTGTTGACCTAAACTTTCACCCTATTTCAGAATTTACTAAGGACTTCTGACACAGCTGAGGCTCAAGTTCATGGCCTTTATAGTGTTCTGCAACATGAGATTGTGTTTCATTTGTTACCTCCTAAACTACAGGTAATTACCATGTTCATTAATTCTTAGGTGGATATCTTTATTCCTTTTTATTAGCATAAATAATTATACAAAATAATTGGTTTCCTTATGACATTTTCGTACAAACATTTCATGCATATATATATGCATGAAATATATATATTTATATATATTTATATATATATTTATATATATATATATAAAACCTACTTTGATCTTGCCTATCTATTACCCTCTCTTATCTCCTTCTTGCCACTCTCTTATTGCCTCTCCAAAGTCAATCATCTAGAGTTCATATAGAAGGGTAAATTTTTAATTTTCTTTTTGGTATGGCTTATTTGGTCTAACTGTATCTTAATTTTTCCCCAACTAATAGTACTTCTATCTTCATTTTGGCTGAATAATCTCCTTTGTTTATATTCACAACATTTTGTTTATATGTTCATCTACTGATAGGCACCTAGGCCTCTTCCTTAGCTTGATCATGTAAATAGACATTTTTGTTTCAAATTTTAAGTATTTTTCATCATGGAAAGTCAGCTAGACTGATAAAATTGCAGATGTTTGCACTTTCCAGTGATGATTAAAATTAAGCCTTCTGCCTCACATGTACTTATAATACTGTGGCTTTGGGTTTATTCCACGAAGACATAGGATGTTCATCTTCTGCCACTGAGAGGTAAATCTTTCTCACTGCTTCACCCATTTATGTGGGGTAGAAGTTAAGGCACATGATAGCAAGAAAGGAACAATGGGACTTCTTCCATGTGTATGTCTTCATTTGCTTGCTCTTAAAGCTGTGGTACTAGGCTTGAAGAAGACTGAGCTATATCACAGGCTACATATAAGTTTCCTTGCCAATTGGCCCAGTCAAAGTCCCAAATGACATGAAGCCATTGAGATAAACTCTGCCACAGGTATAATTGAGTCACACCTGCATTAGTCGTCAAGATAGTGATTTAAATTGTATCAGACTGATACATGTTAAACTCTTCTACTATTTAATGAATACTCTATTTCTTTCTAGTCTTATGATTTCAGAAAGGACTATTTAACATCAGTATTTCAAAGGTGGTATTACAAATTAAATTTAACAAAATATCAGTTAGCCAAGAACTATTTCTCACATTGAGTTGTCTGTAGTATTTTGTGTATTAATTTTCACTATAACTGTATTTTCCTATAGACTAAAAAATTTTTTTTCTTCCCAGAGTCTCTTTTTTCCTGGTAACAATAGCACAGCTTTTCTCACTGGCTAGAGTCTTAACAAATGGACCAATCTTGTGTCTCATCCTTTCTGTTATTAGGAGTATGGCAAATAATGCAAACTTAGTCTTACCTAGTTTCTACTTCTGATATTTAATATTGGACTAGGAAGCACAGATATTAAAAGTGGTCACCTTTTGCTCACTCAAACCGTGTCATTTTGAAAGACTTGCTGTTAATGTGTGCCTAGGTTCCAGATTTGATTTATCTGACCTTGCTAATGTGTTTGATGAACTCTTCTTTTGAGGGATTCTGAATAATTCTTTTTCTAATGTTTGATTTCAGTCAAATTAGTCAGAATTTGTTCTTACTGCCTCTACCAAAAAATCCTAACTGACCCACTGATAACCTGATAGTTTACTTCTGGCAGAAGTGTGAACCACTTTAATAGGCAGATCTGACTGGATCTAAATAAGTTAAGTTTAACTGGCGTATGACTTTTAATATCCTCTTATAAAACAGTACTTCATTCTTAGGGAAGCCCATACTTAAAAGCATTAAGATCAGCTATTTTGTCTTTCTTTAAGGTTTCAACAAATATAAGAATATATTGGAATGGATTAAACAAGCTCTACAATAGAGTAAGATTAAATGCTTATGACTTGAAAGCAAAATGTATTTCAAATAAGGCAAAGCAACCAAAGTTGCCTTCACTGGGCATCTAAATATATTAAAATATACTTACATAGAAATGTGATTAGTGACTTTTCTGTAACTCATTAAATTTACTCGTAAGTTAAATTCATACATCATTTGGAGACTTTCTTCATCCTCCAAGCATTTAGTTGGTGTGTGGAGAAACTGAAATCATTCCCATGTGGGATGTTGCTTATATAAAATACAAGGGCTGTACATACAGGATGAGCCTCTGAACACATAAACAGACTCTAGCTATCTGTAAACAAAGCTCAGAAAACAACAAAAGAATATGCTATTACTATGTCATTCTAGAACTCCTCCTTTGAGTATTTCCTTTGTTACTGAAAATCGCATTGTCATCAGCTGATGGTAGCCACAGGGGCTCTGAGCAGAAAGCCTAGTCTCTGAAATGTGTTACATGCTCTCTTTTTATAGTTTAATTAGTTAATTAATTACAATTTATTCATTTTGTATCCTGGCTGTAGCCCCCTCCATCTCCTCCCAGTCCCCCACACACTCCCTCTTCTCCCCCTATGCCCCTTCCCTAGTCCACTGATAAGGGAGGACCTCCTCCCCTTCTATCTGTCCTTGGCCTATCAGGTCTCATCAAGGCTGGCTGCATTATCTTCTTCTATGGCCTGGCAAAGCTACACACCCTAGGGGGAGGTGATCAAATAACAAGCCACTGAGTTCATGTGAGAGAGAGCTCCTGCCCATCCTCCCTTACAAGGGAACACATTTGGAAACTGTGCAGGGTCTAGGTCCTCTCCATGCATGGTCCTTGGTTGGAGTATCAGTCTCAGCAGGACCCAATGGGTCCAGGTTTTTTGGCTCAATTTGTGGGGTTCCTGTACCCTCCATGTCTTTCTGTCCTCTTCTTCCATAAGGATTCCTGCACTTTGCCCAAAGTTTCGATATGAGTCTCAGTATCCCCTTCGATATGCTGATGGGTAGAGTCTAGGAGTGGTATAGCTGGCTCTTGAGGTATCCCTATTCCCAACTTTCTGAGAACACACCAGATTGATTTCCAAAGTGGATGTACAGAGTTACGTTCCCACCATCTTTCCCTACAGCCTCTCCAGCGTGTGTCATCCATTGAGTTTTTTTATCTTTGCCATTCTGCTGGGTATAAGGTGAAATCTCCGTATCGTTTTGATTTGCTTTTCCCTGATGAGTAAGGATGTTGAGCATTTCTTTAAGTGTTTCGCTGTTATTCAATATTCCTCTGTTGAGAATTCTCTGTTTAGCTCTGTACCTCATTTTTTAATTGGATTACTTGGTTTGTTGGTTTAACGTCTTGAGTTCATCATATACTTTTGGTAATAGCCTTCTCTCATATGTAGGGTTGGTGAAGATCTTTTCTCGGTCTGTAGTCTGTGTTTTGTTCTGAATACAGTGTCCTTTGCTTTTACCGAAGCTTTTCAGTTTCATGAGGTCCCATTTATTAATATTCGTTATTATTACTTAATTAGCCAAAAAGTAGTTATATATCTAGGACCCTTGGAACTAGCTTCCTTTAAACAACTGGAGGCATCTCTGAGTTTTAGTCTCTGTTTGCTGTTTGTTTGAAAGATGTCTTTAATTGTGAGGCAAGAAACAGACCATAGCACGTGACCCTTTGTGTCATACTATTGTGTATGCATACAGAAAACTTGAATCATTGGTGCTTTCTCAGTTTTGACATATTGCCCTGGCAATTGTTAATTATATCCTATGCTCCTGTCTAGGCATCTGCATTTGGGGCTGATATTAGGTCTAGGTGCTGATATCTGGTTTTGGCTTTGTTGGATAGGTGTTTTGTTCCTTGGGTTCTGTTTTTTGTCTTGCCTTCTGGTCTGTGTGTCCTGAGGTTGACAAGGGGGTCTCCACTCAAGTTGTGGGCTGATCTTTTGGAGCACCTCAATTTTAATCTTCTTGTGTCTGCACTTACCATAGTATACACACAATCCTTTCCACCATTCATGGAATGCATGCATGTAAGTAGTCCATTGACACAAAGTAAATCTAATAACTTCAATTTATATTTTGGTTTTCTCTCTTTTTCTCTCCCTCTTTCTCTCTCTCTTCCTCCTTTTATTCTTCACACCTTTCTCTCTCCGTGTTTCTTCCTTCTCTCTTTCCCTCTCACTTTTCCCCTCTATGCTCATGTTTAGAAAGTGTTTACCTTGCTTTAGTCTTCAACTTGCAGAGGATTTAACTATATAAAAACAAAGGAGAAGCCTCCAGCCTCCCTGGAATTCATGAGTCCAACTTTAGTGTCTTCATCTATGCTCCTGTTCCAATGATCCTTGATACATGTTTTCCAATGCCAGAGGGCAAATCAGGCTTATTTTTCTCTCTTCAGACTTTCATTTCTATAAAACCTTAACAATAAGTTTTGGGTCTTAGGATTATTTTATTTTAAATTTCTGAACATTTCATTTACTATACTCTGGATCTAGATAAATAGATAGAGAGATAGACATGATAGATATACATATATCATATACATATGATAGACAGAGTGATAGATAAATAGATAGATACTCAGAAATTCACAGACGATGAAATTGTAAAGCATGTACATATGCAGGCCTGCCTTGTAGATCCATAATATTCCTAATATTGAACCACAGACTTCTATTTCAGTGCCTGTATAGACCAAAGGGGCCTTTAGAAGAATGGTATGCCATTAACTCACCTTCTGGCATTTTAAGTGTTATCAGTCGTACAGTTTAGTTTTATTACAACAGACATTATTGTGATAACTTCCCCTACTCTATCTTTGCAATTTATTGGAGCAGTTAATTTCTCAAAAAGTAAGAACATTTTTCCTCATTAGAAATTCCTTCATGGCCTCTTTAATACATGTTCTTTGCTATTTAGAAGAACTGCTGATAAGTGATTTTGACCTGTATCTTCAATAATAGGAGATGTTTAACAGAAACTTAGCAAACCACTTAGGGGTTGAAGCCGATTCTTAAAGCTAGCCCCAACTGATTAATTTCTGTCCAAATATTACTATCAGTATTCAGAAAGTTCCTGAACAGCAATTCTCAGTCAAGTGTACCTGTGTACTTCCTAAGGACAAAGCTTTACATCATTGCATAGAACATATTTTCTAGGGTTGTGCCTTTTTCTTTTGCTCATTTGAATCTATCATTTGATGACATTGAGTTTAAAGACTGAAAGATCATCTTCACTGAAATGGGGAAAGTTTCAGTTATCTGATAAATATAAACCATGTATATTCTCCTCTTTGTCAAATGAAGCAGCAAAATTCACTCACTCTCTCTGTGTCACACCAAATTTGTCCACTTGATCAAGATGAAACTTTGTCTTCTCTTTACTATCTTTTTAAATATTTACTGTCTTTTGGACTTTGGTTTCTCTGTGTTTACTTGTCTATTCGTGGAATACTGACAGGACTGTAGCAAGATAAATGAGGAGAATAGAAAACATGAACAAAATGTTGCAGTCATTAGAGTTCTGTAATGGGAAATAGAAAAGGCATAGACACATTTCCAGTGAGACACAGAGAACAAATAAATACTAAGGAAATAAAGACTATATTGAGTGCTTAGGAATGATAAGGAACTAGCTTATTGTGGGGGACTGAATAAGAATGTCCCTCATAGGCTCATAGATTTGAATGCTTAATCCTCAGGGAGGGGCACTAATAGAAAGTCTTCTTTTTGGACCAGGTATGGCTTTTTGGAGGAAGTGAGTCACTGGGCATGGGATTTGAAGTTTCAAGGGCCCAATCAGGGACCAGTGTGTGTGTCTCTCTCTTCTTGCTGCCTGTGGATTCAGTTGTAAAACTTTCTGATCCTTCAGCACATCTACTTGTGTGCCATGCTACCTGCCTTGCTGATGATTGAATAAACCTCTGAAACTGTAAGCCACCCCCATTAAATGATTTCCTTTATAAAAGTTGCCATGGTCATGGTGCCTCTTCAAAACAATAGACCACTGTCTAAGACACTTACCTAGCATAACTCACATGTGTACATGACTGTTAGGAGTTGTAATCTTACTATATTCTTAAGAAACAATTTTTTAAAAATAAATCTCATTGAGTTCCACGTTCAGAAGCCTAGACATTCAGCTCCTATGAGATTTATAGCCAACAGAGCAGTCCTGGGAATTTCTGTAAGTCCATTTACATAAGCTGATGTTAATTACTGATGTACTATTAACAACTATCCTAGCACTAATGAATATCTACCATGTGTCTCCAAGCTAAGGAGAGCTTAATACATATTATTTATTCACTTAATATTCACTTCATTCTGTAGTTACTTATCATCATTACTGCTGCTCTTGTTTCATAGTCAAGGAAGCAGATTTAGAGAAAAGTGTGTCTTCCATGCTTATAAAGGTAGCAAATCTCTTGCAGATTTTTGGACTTGTCTTATCCACTATGCTCTCTCTAGTTGCTTACAGATAGTTCTTCTGCAAGGTCGTGTCTTTTTGTCTTGTATACACCAAGGCTTAACTCAACACTTTTCAACTGGGTGGGGTGATGTACTCAAAGGTCTACCTTGTTTATTTCATTAAAAAGCTACTTAAACTGTATTTATGTTTATAACACAAAGGCCATTCAAGAGGTATTTTTGCATATATATACATATAATATATGTATATATAATATATAAAAAGCATCCCTAAAGTTCTGGTAATTGGGTAAATTTTACATCTATTGCAACAGAATGTCCAAGGCACTGGGTGATAAAGAAAATCCACCAAGTTTTGCTTCAGCTAACTTATACTAAGAATCCAAATGCAGAGAAACAACAGAGCCTGAAAGAAGTCATTGCTAAGCACTGACAAGTCAGGTGTGCTTTCCCTAAAAGAGATTAACTCAAAGATGCTTCTGAAATATTAATTACAAAATTGTCTCTGGGATTAGGGGAATCAAAAAAAAGTACCCAAACTAAAGTTTGCATGACATAGAAGTAATGGAAGAGAGAAACGTGAAAGGCAAAGAGGAAGACTCAAAGAGAGAGAGAGAGAGAGAGAGAGAGAAGCAGCTTTTCCTTCCCGTATAATGCAAAGTAAATACTGGAGGTTTAGGAAGAACAAATGATTTCTTGGCAAAATAAGAGACTAAAGAAATCTTGATATCGAAATGCTGAATTATTGATATAAGAGGCACAGACAGTCCTTGGGTATACTGTCAGAAGCATTCTTAAGTAGTTCCATATAGTAATGCTACCTGAGTATTGGCTATAAACATTGCTCAGCCTCTAACACATCTCAAAACACAGCATAAGTCGGAAAATTCTGATACCTTCAAAAATCTCTAATGGTCAATGCTAAGAAAACACATGCCAATTCTAACTCTATTATTTAAAAGATAAGAAGAATAAATTCCATTAAATAAGGCTGTGATTTGATTTAAATCACTGGGTATTGATTATAAAGCTAAGCACTCATCATTTGATTATTGCCTAAGCTGCTCTAACCAGATATCTCTCGTCTTACATCTGATAATCCCTGACTTCTAGAGTCTTATATAGAATGGCATCTTGATTTTAAAGGGGAAAAAAATCTTTGGTATAATTCAACTGTTTTAATTTGGTGACAGGCTTCTCCAATAATATAAAGAAAAGTAATTCATGGTTTTTCACATCTTTTTTCAAAATAAGATATTGAGCAAAGTCTTGAATCTTTTTTGACTGGTTGCACGGGGCAAGCAAAGAGACACATTTTTTTTTCTATCTAGAAAGAGGAGGAGAAGGAAAAATAAAAATTTTAATATTACAACAGAGAAAGGACCATCAAATGAGATCACTGAAAGATGAACTATAAAACATAATTACTTTATTGCAAAGGTAAATTTACTATTTATTTGCAGAGATAAATTCATACTCTTTATTTGCTCCTGGATTAGTGTTGATTGCACGCATTCTCTACAATTCCTGTTTCCATCTTTTTAACCTTGATTCAGTGTAACTTAAGGGCAAATGATACCTCACGTTAATATGGTGATATAGGGCTCCAGGTCTCTCTTTTATCTGGGCTTCAAGAGAAAGTCATCAATCAGTATGTTTGAAGACTTAAAAAAGTCAAAATTCTGTTAATATAGAACTTAAAATGCATTTCAAACTCTTGTTATTATATGAAGCTCTTTTGGGAAAATCTTTGGGGTCATAATAAATTTGTGGTACTATCATCCTAAACACAAATTGAAAAGAAACACCTGAAATTCTGGATAATAAAAAAATTCCATCTATGTTTCTTTGAGTTACATTTTTGGATCATATTATTCTTGAGAACAGAAAGATTCATCTCTTGTGATCCATCCATTCAAAAACATCAGCAAAAGTCCCATTGTACCTGAGTCACTGATTTTCTCCCTCAGACTACAACAGTCTTATTGAGGACAGTGTTAAAACATAACTAATAGAGCAAAGTAATAAATGTACTTAAGGAGGTATGTGGAAATAAGAAGGAAAGTGCTTATCAGAAGCAAAAATTCATTACTATTAAAGGTAAGACAACCAGAACGTAATGTGGCAGGGCCTATGGTGCTGACAAATATTGACTAATTTAGTGAATTAATGAATACTGAAAATGACAAACGATCAGTGTGTTCATTTCAGGCTTATCTAAATCATAAAGAGTTTGAGAAATTATTTAAAAATCTTCAACCATGTGATCTTCAGCACTATGTAGAGAGCCACTTAAATGCAATGGTTTTATTTATTCCTTTGTATATAATGCTTCATTTGTTCTCATGATAGCTGATGGATATTGAGCAAAGATTCGGGATGAAAGAGCTAGCTAGCCTGGGTATATAACTAAGATTAGTGCATGTGTAGGTAACACTGCATTATACACCCTCAGAATTTTTTCCAATTAAGTCTTTATTAACCTGCCCTCTTCTGTGATATTCCCTGAAACTTTAGGAGAAGGGTTATGATATAAATGTGTCACTTATGGATAAGTACTCCTCTACAATTTTACCAGTCATTTTTTTCTCTTTTTACATTTATTTTATTATATTTTTGAAGATTTCATAGATACATAACTCTGTTTATATCATTTTCTCCCCACTCTGCCTCTTTTAGTTTGTCCTGTGAATTTCATGTCACCCCAGTACCTCTTCAAATTTATGACATTTTAAAATTTTTTCTTGATGTTTTTATTAGTTTGGGCTCATTTGAATGGTACAGCAAAATCCCCAGGCACGTGTTATATAAAGTTTCTGTTTGGAATATTCAAAAAAGAAGGACAAGTGAACCAGAAAATTCAAGTTCAACCTGGTGCCTTCTACCTTTTGTTCCTTTCAATTTTATAATTTATAGAACTTTGTGCAAATAATTTTATCATAATTCTTTTTGAAAAATTATGACAAACTTTTTCAAAAGACTTTGGTTTCTTGGACATTCTTTTTGAGAAATTACCTACTGAAATTTTTAATTATTAAAATAATAAATTACATCTTTAAAGTAATATAGTTCCTCTCAGTAGATGCAAGCTGAGTTATGTTTGTGGGGTAGAAGGAGGGATTATATGTTTATTTTCTGGTGTGTGTATGTATGTCAAGCCAGAGACAGCTCATGCTCCCCTTGCTAGGGCACTCAGCTGGAGACTAACTCTATGGGCTACATCTGAGCAAGGGATGGTCCTCTCAATACACAGTCCTTGGCAGGTCCCCCAGAGCCCAGTTTATTTATTTTTTTTATTTTTTGGTTTTTGTCTGTTTGTTTTTGTTTCGTTTGTTTTAGCTTTATTGTTCTTGTTTTGTAGCTCCTGTCCACTCCAGGTCTATCTCCCCCTCCTTTCATGCCATTCCATGCCCTCTGCCCAAAGTTTGGCTATAGGTTCTCTGTCTTCTCCTACTTCTGATAGCTATCTCAGAATAAGGATTGAGCATCTTCCCTAGATTGTTTCTTGTTTAGCTTCTTTAAGAGTATAGATTTTATTATGTTTATCCTGTATTACATGTCTAATAACCACTTATGAGTGAGTATATATCATAGGTGTCTTTCTGTTTCTGGGTTACCTCACTGAAGGTGATCTTTTCTAGTTCCAACCATTTGCCTGCCAATTTCATGATGTCCTTGATTTTAATTGTTAAATAGTATCCTATTGTGTAAATGTACCACAATTTCTGTATCCTTTCCTCAGATAAGGGACATCTAGGTTGTTTCCAGATTGGGCTATTACAAATAGAGCTGCTACTAACATGGTTGAACAAATGTCTTGTTGTATACTTGAACATATTTCTGATATATGCCTAGGAGTGGTATTGTTGGATCTTGAGGTAGCACTATATGTAATTTTCTAAAAAAGGAAGAGAATGATTACCAAAGTAGTTGTACAAGTTTACATTCTCACTAGCAATGGAGGAGGGTTCCTCTTTCTCCACATTCTCCAGCATGTGTTGTCACTTGAGTTTTTTTTTTAATTTTAATGTTTTTATTTTATATTAATCCCAGGTTATGTACTTTGTATCCCAGCCATAGCCCCCTCCCACATTCCCTCCCTATCTAGCCCTTCCCTCCCTCACCTCCTCCCTGCCCCTTTCCAAGTCCACTGATAGGGGAGGAACTCCTCCCCTTCCGTCTAACTCTAGCTTATCAGGTCTCTTCAGGAATGGCTGCAATGTCCTCTTCTGTGGCCTAGCAAGGATGCCCCTCCCTCCGGGGGGGGGAGAAGGCGGGGAGGTCAAAGAGCCAGCCATCGAGTTCATGTCCAAAATAGTCCCTGTTCACCTTACTAGTGTACCCCCTTGGATATTGAGCTACCATTTGCTACATAGAAGCCGGGGTTCTATGTTATATCCATACATGGTCCTTGGTTGGAGAGACAGTCTCATAAAAGACCTCTGTGCCCTGATATATTTGGTCCTCGTGGAGCTCCTGTCCTCTCCAGGTCATACTAACTCCCCCTTCTTTCACTTGAGTTTTTTAATCTTAGCCATTCTGATGGGTGTAAGGTGAGAAATCTGAGGGTTGTTTTGATTTGCATCTCCCTGATGACTAGGGATGGTGAACATTTCTGTAAGTGTTTCTCTGCCATTAGATATTCCTCTATTGAGAATTCTCTGTTTAGCTCTACCCGATTGTTAATTGGATTACTTGGTTTGTTGGTGTTTAACTTCTTTTTTATATTCTGGATATTATACCTCTGTCAGATATAGTGTTGGTGAAGACTCTTTCCCAATTTGTAGACTGTTGTTTTATTCTGAATACAGTGTCCTTTGCTTTATAGAAGCTTTTCAGTTTCATGAAGTCCCATTTCTTGATTGTTGATCTCAGTCCTGTGCTGTTGGTGTTTTGTTCAGGAAGTTGTCTCCTATGCCAAGGAGGACAGAGCTCTTCCCCACTTTTTCTTCTAACATGATTAGTGTGTCTGGCTTTATGTTGAGGTCTTTGATCCACTTAGACTTTAGTTTTGTGCAGGGTGATAAATATGCATTTTTCTACATGTAGACTTCCAGTTAGAGAGGCACCATCTGTTTAAGATTCTGTCTTTTTGGGAAAGACCCTAGAACTCATTGGCACAGGAGACTACTTCCTGAATAGAACACCAACAGCACAGGCTCTAAGATCAACAATCAATAAGTGGGACCTCATGAAGCTGAAAAGCTTCTGTAAAGCAAAGGACACTATCAACCGAATGAAACGACAGCCAAGAGATTGGGAAAGGATCATTAACAATCCCACTTCTGACAGAGGGCTAATATCCAGTATATATAAAGAACTCAAGAAGTTAAAAAGCAAGAAACCAAATAATCCGATTAAAAAATAGGGTATGGAGCTAAAAAGAGAACTGACTGTAGAGGATTATAGAATGGCAGAAAAACACTTAAAGAAATGCTCAA
>CM053765.1:76064187-76120747 GCA_028658305.1 Pachyuromys duprasi | reverse complement strand
CTTTTTCTTTTTCTTTTTTCTTTCTTTTTTTTTTTTTTTTTTTGCATTGTATGGTTTTGGTTTCTCTGTCAAAAATCAAGTGTCCATAGGTGTGAGGGTTTATTTCTTGGTCATCTATTTGATTCCACTTATCTGCCAGTTTCTATGCCAGCACGTCACAGTTTTTATTACTGTTTCTTTGTAGTACTGCCTGAAATCAGAGATGGAGATACCTCCAAAAGATCTTTTATTGTAAAGGATTGTTTTAGAAATTCTAGGGTTTTTTTTTTGTTTTTCCACATGAAATTCTGAATTGTTCTTTCAAGTTCTGTAAATAATTGTGTTGATATTTTGATGGGAATTTTGAGTCTGTAGATTGCTTTTGGTAAGATAACCATCTCCATGATGTTAATTTTACTGATCCATGAGCACCGGAGATCTTTCCATCTTCTGATGTCTTCTTCAATTTCTTTCTTCAGAGATTTTTTGTTTCTGTTGCTCTCCTGTGGAGCTCCTGTCCTCTCTAGGTCTTACTATCTCCCCCTTGTTTCATAAGATTCCTTGCACTCTGCCCAAAAGTTTGGCTATAATTCTCAGCATCTGCTTTGATACCCTGAAGGGTAGAGCTTTTCAGAGGCCCTCTGTGGTAGGCTCCTCTTCTGTTCCCTGTTTCCTCCCTCTTCTGGTGTTTATCCTCTTTGCCTTTCTGAATGGGGATTGAGCAATTTATCCAGAGTCCTCCTTGATTAGTTTCTTTAGGTGTACAGATTTTAGTATGTTTATCCCATCTTACAGGTCTAGTATTCACTTATAAGTGAGTATATACCGTGTGTGTCTTTCTATTTCTGGGATACCTCACTCAGGATGATCTTTTCCAGTTCTCACCATTTGCCTGAAAATTTAATGATTTCCTTGTTTTTTTATTGCTGAGTAATATTCCATTGTGTAAAAGTAACACAATTTCTTTATCCAGTCCTCAGTTGAGGGACATCTGGGTTGTTTCCAGATTCTGGCTATTACAAATAAAGCTACTACAAACATGGTTGAGCAAATGTCTTTGTTGTATACTTGAGCATCTTTTGGATATATGCCTAGGAGTGCTATAGCTGGATCTTGAGGAAGTGCTATTCCTAATTGTTGGAGAAAGTGCCAGATTGACTTCCAAAGTGGTTGTAAAAGTTTACATTTCCACCAGCAATGCTTTTTGTTGGATGTATTCCTTCTTTCTTTTCTATTTATTTTTATTCGTTTATTTTTCTGTCTGCGTGTATGCCTGCATGCCAGAAGACTGTATCAGATCTCATTATGGATGGTTGTGAGCCATCATGTGGTTGCTGGGAATTGAATTTAAGACCTCAGGAAGAGGTCTTTCTTAACCTCTGAGCCATCTGTTCTTATGCCAGCCTCTGGCCTTCTGCTAGTCTGTAGCCTTTTCTCTTTATTTCTGGAACCTGTACTGCAGACTTTGTCCATCTGTCTCTGGATTCTAGAGTATTCTTCAGAAAGATGAGAGATGCCCACCCATTTGAGAGTGGTTGTTGGTGTTTCAAATGCTGCTAAAGGAGGAAGGTAGCAGATGCAAGTGTGCAAGCACAGGAGTGTGTGTGGAAGTGTGACTGCCTGGAAGGATGGAATGTGAGGGAGGCGCATAAGTGCAGGCTAAGATGCAGGTGTCCTAAATGACTCCGTGACCCACAAGCCTGTTGTGCCATTGTGCTCAGATATGTCTGGGCTGTACCATCTTGGCTCCAGGAATTTTTTCCCAGAATTGTTTTGCTGGACTCCACTGGGAGACCCACTGAACAGGGGCTTCAATGTTGAGAAAGCTGTCCCAGGGATCTCTATATTGTTCACAGTGGGGGTGTGGGTAGGAGGTATCCATTATCTGGCAGCTAGTTTAGAGGGAACCTGAATCTGGGGCTCCGTACACACTCTCTTGTAGGTGTGTGTGGAAAGTGCAGAGGGTTCAGGAACTCACTCCCAGGCGTGTGTGGGAAGCACAGAGGGCCCATAGTTTTCTACTCTCAGATTTGGGTTTCCTGTTTGGCAGTAAGTATAAGAAGTCCCAGTACTTTGGGTTACGCACTCCCTGCTGCCGCAGCTTCGCCACTGAAGCAAGGGAGCTTAAAGTGCAGGAGTCAATAGTTTACCACTCTCAGACTTCAGAGATATCCACGTGGGGGGGAGGATGGGGGGGTGCCTTGATCCAATCCGTCCCAGCTCATGTGCTGTCTCCTCTAGCCCTGGCAGCCTCAAAGTCCATGTTCTGTCTTCAGCTGCCCATCCACTCCCCAGTTTTGGAGTTTCTGATCCTCTGCCCTTCAGAACCCGTGCACACTGGTTGTCACCATCTTGGAGTCTCCAACCTCTTTTTTAATTATTATAGTTACACATATGCATATATTTTGAAATATTTATATATAATATATAAATTTTAGAGTCATTTTATATAAAATAATTATCACTATATATAGTGGAAGCTTTCATTTCTTTTATGTGTTTTTTGTGTGTTTGTTTTTGTCCCAAATGTGGGATGTGGAAATATTTTTAGTTCATCCTCAGTTGAAAACAAACTCGTGAGAGGGCATGTAATCTTGGTCAAATGAAAACAGGCATAGCAGAGGGTGCATGATATTTTGCTGGAAGTTGTTTTGTACAAGGGACATGGGCTTTGTCAGCTGAAAGAACAGCCTTGTGTGGACTCTGAGAATATAAATAGAGGCCCACAGACAGAAACAACGATTTCGCATCACAATGCTTTGTAAGGTTCAGATCGCTTCACTGGTCTTCATATTCTACACTTCACTTCTCAGAGAAGAATGCTCCCTAGAACTTCTCCTGGCACTCTGGCTAACTCTTGCTGCTGTCACTGTCTAGAGATGATTCAGCAGAATCTTGCTGTTTTCTGCTGAATCGTGCTACTGCTCTTGATTTCCTGTTTGCTGTTTGGTGATGGCTACTTGACTGTACTGCTAGTAAATGGACAGTGAGTAGAATTGTTTAAAAATGTTCATGATCCCCATTTCCTGATAACCTTTTCTCCATACCTCTGGTCAGTGGGTTGAAAGGGAGGTACAAACATTTAAGAATCTTGAATAAGGCAGATTTTTGAAAAAATCTAAGCCTACAACTATTTTATGTATGACTAACATTTTATTTATATTTTATATTTTATACAAATAAGTATATATTGTAATTAAAATCATATATAATACTGATATATACACATATCTATATATATGCATATATATGTATATATACATATTCTCCCTCTCTTGGTAGCCATTAACTGTCTATAGTTCTTCATACAGGAGTGGGCTTTGCAAGGTTTTCCCCATCCACATGAGGATGTCGACTGGTGTTATCAGTTGTCAGCTATTGTACACCTTTTGTTTAGGCGGCCACAAATTTAAGATTTAATGGCTGCAATTCCCTGTGAATGAACACTATCTTGTTGCCGATGTCCTAATCCCCTGGCCATTACAATTTTTTCACCCTTCTGTGATGTCCCATGAGCCTTATGTTTAGGGGTTGTGTTGCAGATTTGTCAGTTGCAAATGGACTCCCAATGGCTAGTTGTTGCTGCAGTGATTTCTATCTGATTCAGGAAGAAACTTCCATTCTGCTAAAGAAAGACTTCTCTTGATTATAAATGCTAAGAAAACAGTCAACTAAATTCAATACCCCTAAGACCTAGTATAAGTTGTGGCATGAGGTGAGAATGTAATAATGATTCATAAGTGGAGTTCAAATTTGGATAAATGTGTTTAATATGTTATTAGAATGCTATTCCAAGAGACTCTGACTACATTGGCACTGAACATCAATCAGAGTTTAAACTCAGAGTGGCAATGAGGTATTGTAAGATCTAATTCTTCTCAACTGAAGCTTTATTCATATTTAAAAATTCCAAAACTTTAGAATTTTATATTTAGAGCTATGTACAAGGGCAGTACACATCAGAATTACTTGAGACCTTACATTTCTTTTTATTACAGTCTACCTACCTTTGAAATCTATTTGAATTTCTTCTTTTTCAAAGGAGACATACCCTATCCTTTTTTCTGTCTTCAAGCTCAAAGAATTGTTTTTCTTTCTTTGATTACTCACAGCTTTAAACTCTACAGTGTTACAGAGTTTACCAAAACCCGTCAGAAATCAAATGTAGATTCTCAGTGTTTCACTTGCATATTCAGACGTGAGTTTCTGGAGGGCAGGAACTAATTCCCGTTCATCTTCAGAGCCTCAACAGTGGAAAAACGAAGTTTTTCAGTATGTGCAAACCAAAAGAATGGCCCAAGTTCATAAAAGTTATAAAACCTTCTGATTCACTTTTCCAAGTTTCAGGAGGTTAACATGCAATGAAATATTTTAATCTCTTTCAAATATTTCTTCATCTATTCTTTTTTTTTATTCCTCTCAAGAAACATAGATGATAACACCCAATGACAGCATTCTTTAAAAATATCCAATGAGATTATGAATATAAAGTATATAGAACATGTGTATTCTGAAGTAAGCAGTAAATAAATATTATTTCTACTTGTCACAGTTTCCATTCCTATTGTTACTCCATCATCACTACAGTTAGATACATTTTTATTGACATTTCAAAGAGAATTTAAGCATGTGCACTGTGGATTATAAATTCTTTATTGCACATGATTTTTTTCTAAGATTTCTTTGTTGTACAAAGTTATTACCACCAAACCCAGGGCTCCCGTGTCTTACTAGTGGAACTGTATAATTCTTGACTCCATAATGCTTGGGAGACTCATGCTTCACTGAAGTGCCATTGATTTTCAACTAAAGTGAAATGCTTTCATTTAATGCTTTCTTAAGAGAATTACAGCAGAGGTTGAAGAGGGTTTGGCTTTTGAAAAATCCATTATTAATTTTACATGGCAAAATTGGGATTTATATATTGAAATTTAAATTCAGGGGTCCCTTACATCTGCAAAATCGAAATGTAGTTCTAAAATTATTTGTCTTTTCATTTCTGTGAAGTAGAAGGCCTGTTTGTCCTAGAATTTTAAATTCCATGCTTTGCTCAAACAATACCCAGTCTTTTCCATCATGGTGCAGATCTCTGTTCTGCCTAATGAGTATAACCTCAGCTGTCTCATCTATGTAATATTTTAATGAAGAAACTTAAAGAGCTTTCATTCACTTAAAATACTTCCTATCTTAACCTCCTTTCATTGCAAGACAAACCTGTGGTTATTACTGACATACAAGCATATTCCTATTTCAACTAAAGTGGTACAAATGGGTGGTCAATCTTAACTAATATCAGTCTTAACTTCAGTGGCTTTCTCTGCTCACTTAGAAAGATTCCCACATGAATAAATGGGTCTTCAGCTCTCTGCGGAGGCTTGAGCCCAATGCCTTTCTGTGAAATATATATATATATATATATATATATATATATACACATTTACATGATCTGACTTTCAGAGCATTCTCTGCTCTACAACTCAAAACCTCACAACTTAGTGTGTCTCTCTGTCTGTCTCTTCCTCATTCTCCCTCCCTTTTCCTCCACTCCTCTCTGTCTCTTACACACACACACACAATCAAGCTTAGGCTTGTGATCATTCATTACCTTGCATAATTATAGCAGTGTTGCCATACAACTGGATTTTTATTGTTATGCTTTTTAAAGCAATAGGAGCTGGAAAACAATTTCAACAAAGTGTGATTTATTTGGCCATGGGTGCATAATTGAAAGGCAGCAGAAGAAGTCAGTTCATTGTAGTCTCCCCCTTCTCACTCTTAGAAAAATCTCCCTTGGGCTAAATCAAGCATGGAGAAATTTTGCCTAAATGCATTTTTTAAAGAAAAAGTCATAATCAATTGGGGGAAAAGCAACTGATAATGAAAATGGTTTTCGCAAGCATCAAGATAACATTTGCTGCTGTGAATTCTATAAAAAAAAAGCCTTTATATTTCTGTAAGAGGCCATGGATATTGCTTTACTTCCCGCTGATGATTATAATTTTAAAGATGGAAAATCTAGATGGTTCTGTTTTTCCCTAGGAAGCAAATCTTGACTCTGTGGTCTGCGTGATTTCAGATTTTTCTCTCAAGTGTCCAAAGTTTACCAGTGTAGCATCAAGAGAATTTACAGTATTCATTTCTTCTAATATTACTATTCATTTTTTATCCTTGGTTCTGGGATGTTGTGATTCTAAAATTATTGCTAGTTGGAAGTTGTAAATAAAAACCGTCAAGTTATCATGTGGTTGAATCATGATTAACATAATATCCAGTGCTATGGTTATTTGAAAGAAGTTGTATGTCTACCTTGAAGGCAAATGTCAGTCTCATAAGAACTTCTGAAAGGTGCAATTCTCAGATATGAATATCCACTGCCTTCATGTCTTGAATGCAAAATGACCAGTATATGAGGTTCTTTCGATTCAAAAAGATGTCTTTTCCAAAGTATCATCAGGATGTTTGTTTTGTGTGCCTCCATTTATCTGCATCTGATGACAGTTTTACATCAGTGCACCACAATGACATGAACATTATGCTGAGTGTTATATAGCTCAGAGATTGAGGGCATGTTTCTAGAATCACTCACTGTGGTTTCAGTTCTGTTCAAACAAAGCTAACAATGACACAGCTTATTTACTTACCTCCTCCAAAAGCACCCACTGTTCTTCCCTATAGAGTAGAGAGCTTATCACCCACCTTTAAAGTGACAGAGTTTGCAGAAGGTAAGACAGTGTTACCTAACATATAGTAAGTAGCAATAACTTAAAATGTAGTTGCTAATATATGGTGTGCATATATATAGTAGCAAATACACTGTAAGAAAATGGTTACTATGTGGTAAAATTAGTGCAAGGCAATATTATTGTGCTATCAATATACAGTAATGGTACTTTGGAGTTTATAAAGTACATTTGTATACTTATTTTTAAGTAGTTAATTTTCAGCACAATTTTATTGTTTGTACCTTATTGGCGAGGAAACAGCTTCTTATCTATTTGTTATGTCCATGTGCTAGGTGACGAACAGCTGCAGCTGCAATGCAATGCAGAGAGAACGGGCACTTTTCTGACGTCTCCATCAAGCCCTTTTCATCCAATATATGAAACCTTAGCCCCTGTGGATAACGATTAAGAGAAAAAAAATGTGTTCAGATTAGAGATTATCCTAGCCATTATTAGTCATTAATCTTTTCAGTAAAATGTAGAAACCTGAGGCATGTGAAAAAGGGAGAGGCTAGTCTTTGGAAAGTAAGTCATATGCATTAATAAAACAGCTTTTAGTAAATTACTGTTATTTAAAATTCCTTCTGTGTTCCTCCTGGACGTGGAATAGCTTGACTCATTTATATTTTTTTCTTAATCATTCATTCTCATTGGACAAAACTAATTCCTTCAGTCTCCCCTGGCACACTGTATTTGGCAGGTAATTCGTAATCAGCTCTAATTTTGAAAATGAACATTTGTCATTTGGGACTGTCACTTAGATAGCTTAAAAACACTGAACCCACTGTGCAAACATCTGGAAAACTTGATGACAGAGGATTGTTTTCTGCGGCCAACTCTTCTCCCAGGGAAATGACTAAAACATCCTGGAAAAGTCTGCTATTGAGCTCACCGTTAGTGAAGATCTGCCTTGTAAGAGGACAAAGACACTAAGAAGCCGTTTCTAGCATCTTGACAAGTGCATTCACCACTGTATGCTAGTTGCTAATTAATGCTTTGAGCTTGTGATCCCATGTACTTGAAATATGAAAACTTTACCCACCAAAGTACAGATCTATACCTACATGAAAGTGACATCTGAAGGAAATTGAAGCTAAGGAAAGTCAGGCAAAAATGCTGGACTTTGAGAGTATTTCCTTTGAGAACTGTCAAATGCCAATCAAGTGCTTGTTGAAGTCAGCTTTCTTATAAAGACCCAACGACCAAGAGCAGGGCTCTAAGCATTGTGGACACAGGTTCCCTAGTAATATATGCAGAAAATAAGAAGAATAACATGAAGGAACATTATTATTTTAGTCTTAAAATATGATAATCTATTCTCCTTTAAAATAATTAACATCACAGGACCTACAGCTTTCTTGTTCACCCTCATTTTCGATATCCTTCACTTCTTTAAAAAGAAAGCATGAAAACTTTAGAGATAATTCTCTAGAGATATTTTTGACTTGAAATGTATACATATTAGTTTTTACGATAGGAAAAGTTAAAGATGCCACTGAAGGGCACTCCGGAACTTGTTTTCAATGGGACAATAGATGGTCTCAGAATCTTAGAAAAACATAGCCAGTATATCCCTTTAGGACAAGCCAGGTATACCTCAGTAATGTCTTCTTTTAAGCAATAGTGTGAGACAAACAGATATACATACATTTTCAAGTTTTATAACTTCTACCAAAGAGATGCAAAGTTCCAAGAAAGTACTGCAGGGAGAGTATTTGGCAATTCAGTAGAAAATTTCAAAGGCTGAATTGATGAGCTTCTGGTAAATGGAATTTGGGAAGATGAATAGCAAGTGGAAAGATGGTATGGATGAGAAAAGGCATAGTTTACCCAGTGTAAAGGCCAGGTCTACAAAAGCACTTTTTGGTTGTGAATAAAACTGAGTGTATTTCTATATTTATTAATTCTTTGAAAAATTAATGTAAAGTATCTTGATCAAATTCCTGCCCCAGAGTTTTCCCGTTCCCCCAACATCTTCCAGAGCCACCCTTCTTCTCTATCCATCCCCATATCTGTCATTCTTCTCTCTCTCTCTCCTCATCCTTCCCTCTATCCCCCACTTTCTCTTCCTATTCCTTTTTATTTTTTATTTTTGAAAGAGACTATCTCACAGTAAATACCCTGGTGCTCTGGTTCACACGGTCTTTATATCCACTTTTCTGTAATGTTTGCTGAGCCTTGACTGGGGGGGCTGTGTTGTCAACACGTTCACTGAGGATGAGTATGATACTCCATTTTCAGCTGATCTCTAGCTCTGCATTTTGCCCAGTTGTAGCTTTCTGTAATGGTTTTCATCTGCTGCAAAAGAAGCTCCATTGTTGAAGGGTGAGGACGATATTTATCTGTCCCTATAGCAGTAAGTATTTAAATTCTGGTTTAGGAAAGAAGCAGCTGAAGGTTCTCCTCTGATTCCATTGCCTCACCAGCAATGGGCCTTTGTCTAACTTTATAGTACCAAGCATGATTTCCCTCATTCTGACTGAGTTTTAAATCCAATTAGATGGTTGTTGGTTATACCCAGAATAAAAATGTCACTATTACACCTTTAGGAATATCTTGCCTTGCAGGTCACTGTTGTAGGTCATTAGAATTACAGATTGATATGATTGATTAATTGTTTTTCTCCCTTGGCAGCTTGCAATCCTCCTTCTGACAATAAAAGAACTAGTTTTCAGGGATGAGAAATCCAGGATAGATACACATTGATTCTTCCACCAAGTCTTGTGTCTAAAGCGTGTGGTATCTTCAGCAACAGGATCGTACTTTTTCCCACTTGGGAAGCATCAGGGGCAGTAACAATAGCCCATATTGTTTTCATTCACAGGGGTGCTCTCAGATTCCTTTCACAGACAGCTGGAAAGGATGATTCCCATGTTTGGCTCTGGCTGCTGCTGCTGCTTCCTCCTCCTCCTCCTCCTCCTCCTCCTCCTCCTCCTCCTTCTTCTTCTTCTGCTTTTCCTATTATATAGGCTATGTTGGATAGGAGTTTATAGCAATATAGTTAGTTAGTTAGTTAGTCAGTCAGTCAGTTAGTTAGTTATCTAATTCCTGGGCTTCTTTCAACATCTTTAGAGCTACTTATCCCTTATCTTCTCCTATTTGTTGCCCATTCCCTGTCCAAATAAATCTCCCCTACATATTTTTTCCATTTTCCCCTTAATAATAACAACTGTGTTCTACTACTTCCCTTTTAAGTGGTCCTCTCCACCCTCCCCAACCTTACCATGGTCCCTTTTTACTTTCTTGATATCTACATATAGTCCAGTTGTATACTCATATCTAAAGATTCTGAGATAAGATACACAAGTTAGACAGTACACATAATATTTGCCTTTCCAGATCTGGTTTACTTCACTCAGTATAGTATAGTACTTGTATTTTTATACATTTACTTGAAAATTCCATAATTTCATTTGTTTTATATCTGAATAATACTCTGTTGTACCACATATTTTCAATATACATCAATTGAGGTATTAGCTAGTCATTTTTAACTAAATTTTTATTTTTTATATTAATTACAGTTTATTCACTTTGTATCCCAGCTGTAGGCCCCTCCCTCATTCCTTTCCAAGCCCACCTTCCCTCTGTCATCTCCTCCCATACCCCTCTCCAAGTCCACTCATAGGGGTGATTCTCCTCCCCTTCCATCTGACCATAGCTTATCAGGTCTCATCAGGACTGGCTGCATTGTCTTCCTCTGTGGCCTGGCAAGGCTGCTCCCCCCTCAGAAGGAGGTGATCAACGAGCCAGCCACTGAGTTCATCTCAGAGACAGTCCCTGTTCTCCTTACTAGGACACCCCACTTGGAGACTGAGCAGCCATGGGCTACATCTGTGCAGGGGTTCTATGTTATCACAATGCATGGTGCTAGGTTGGAGCATCAGTTTCAGAAAAGACCCCTGGACCCAGATTTCTTGCTTCTGTTGCTTTTCTGGTGGAGCTCCTGCCCCTTCCAGGTCTTCCTATCTCCCCCTTCTTTCCTAAGAATCCCTGCACTCTGCCCAAAGTTTGGTTATGAGTCTCAGCATCTGCTTTGATACACTGCTGGGCAGAGTCTTTCAGAGGCTCTCTGTGGTAGGCTCCAATCCTGTGAGCATTTCTAAGAGCTGTGTCTCTACAGGAAACGTATACTTTAGTCTGAGAAAATTAGGAAACAAATGTAGGATATAGGGAGATTAAACAATGAACTCTCAGAGAATGTGGGACAATGCACAAGACCTTAACAAATTCAAGTCTGACAAAAGCCTTACACATATAAGGAAATTAGGTACAAAGTCTCATCCTTACTCAAGAAGTCACTTGTAATTGATAACAGTGCGGAGAAGGAAAATAATTTTCTTTAATAATATGATACTAGATATATCAAACACTCTCCTGGTTAGATCTTATGCTCAGCAGTAGTTAACTAAAACAAAATAGATTGTTTTGTTTTGGGTTTTTTGTTTGTTTGTTGTGTTGGTTTCAGTTTGTTGTGTGGTTTTTTTTGGGGGATTTGTTATGTATTTTCTTTAAGAGAGAAGATGAAATGAAGTTGAGTGGATAAAGGGGGTGGAAGAGAAGTTGGAGGGAATTGGAAGAGGGGAAAGAATATAATCAAAATGTATTTTCTCAAGCATTTGAAAATAATTTTTAAAGTGGAAGTACAGAAAAGGAGGTTTCCTCTTGGAAATGATCACACTTTCGTCCTTTCAGGATGAGCAAGAACCTGCTGGTGGACACACCTTTTCATACACGTGTCTTAAACTAATACTTTTTTTGTAAAAAGGGAAACAGTTTTTCCTTAATCCTACTTTTTGATAAGGAAACTACCATCTACAGAAGTTCAGTGCTTATGTCCCAATCTAGGCATATACAAGGATATTGAGGAATAGAACTGAAATGTTTTTGCTTTTGGCAAAAAATTATTTTATTTGCAAAACAATTATGATTTAGGTAAATCAACAGAGTATCAATTGATTGGTCAATTACTTCTTTTTCATTGAATAAACTAGAGTGGATATCATTGTGCTAGGGTTTTTTATGTAATATAATAAAAGAATATACTAAATGTGGGGGCATAAAGCATTTGGTCACACTGTGTCCAGTCAGGAAGAAGAGAGGAAAAAACACTTATGTTGAAGTAGCTTACTCATTCTTATACAATCTATGTTAGGGTGGATATTCCCACTTCAACTAACTAACATAATCAAGAAATTTAATCACAGGTGTACCTAGAATGTAACCTAATACAGATCACTTTCATAGGTATTCCCAGAGGCTTTTTTCCTAGGTGATTCTGGACACCTCATGGTAGCCATCATGCTATTTTCTAATCTCGAGATAGCAAATGCTCTTTGGATAAGGGTTATATATGGGGCTCAAAATATTACTTTTTTTGGTGACTTGGAACTGCAGATGGAAATCTGACTTTATTTCTAATATCGTTTAAGTTGATTTGCTTTATCTTCTTAGTGTACCTTACTAAGGATTTTGAAATCTCATTTGATGTTAACAGAAACACCATAATCAATGTGTAATGGCTATCCAGTACAGTAATGGGATCTCAGACAGTGCTTAAATATTTCTAGTTAGCTCAGAATAGTTTTAGAAAAGCAACAAAGATATAATCAATATAATGATCAATAGCTCAAATTGTAGCTTTCTCCAAAGATCAAAGTTTTGTCATAATGTAAGTCATGAAGCTAACATAACTTTTAGTCCAGAGACTGGCTTGATGCCACAAGATTAAGTAAGCATCACTAATGTGCTTACATGGAATCATATCATGGCCAATTCTATTTCTATCCTCACTACATTACTCAGAGCTTAAGGTGATGTCACTGTGGATTTTGTTTGGCATGAGATGCATGCATTGCATATATGGGATTGGGCGTATATTATGATACATGGAGTGGAAAAGTATGAATCAAGGATAATTTCAATAGAAACTGTGGTACCTGATTGCAACTCATCTAAACCATTTTTAAATCAAACTGACCATCATTCAATCTTATGACTCAATTATTTAGCTACATAGCTAAATGCATATTCTCAGTCAGTGGACACTCTCAAAGTCTTACAGGCAATGTTTCAGCTTACATGAAGACTGAATTAAAAGGCATTCACTTGTGGTGCCTCTAACTATACAGGATGACTCATCACCTGTGTTATATCAACCTCTGTCTTGGGTAACTGCTAAGTGCTTTCTGTAAGAAGCATTCATGCAAATCTGCTCTTTCCTTATCATTAAGGTACTTTAACTCAAGGGAGTAGATTTGTATATTGTAACCACATTCTTTTGTTCTGTTTTGCTTTCTTTTTCCTTTGTATAAAAATTTCTTTATGTTGGATAGATAGCTATAGTGGCTACTTAAAATTTTGAGCCAATCATAAAATTTACCTGCATTTTGTTTGCTTGTTTACTGGCATTCAACTCTTAAAAAAAAAAAACAAAAACAAAGAAAGTGGCTGAAACAAGGTAGAACTGTGGTCAGATAACCTCAGTCTCCTCCTCATCTCCTCTCTAAGCATTCTTGCAGTTGCTATTTGCATTAGCCTTTTTGTGCTTTGGCCTGCAGATGGAGAATTGTCTTTTGTTTAGAGATTGATATGCGTTCCCATGCCAGAAAACAAAGTCTCTGTCAGACCCTATTCTCTTTCTAAACTACCTCATTGACTAAAGCAAAGCAATGCTTAAAATGCTAGCATGATATAATGACTTTAACTGGGGCGTGGGCAAAATGGCTCTCTGGTTCTTTTGGAATCCAGAGCTTAGTAAGTTATCAATAATAGTTAAGATATATAGAAGAGTAACTTCAGACAGTATTCAAATGTGTATATAGTACTAATAGATCAGGTACTGTATGAGGTACTTTAGGCATGACACTGAGTAAGTCTTCACCTTACCCTTTGAGGAATTGGAGATTAGTGAGACTTATCCATGTGTTAGAAATTCTGACATTGCACAGGATCAATAGGGTTAGGGAATTTCTGATCATTGCAGAGTGGGAAGAAACAATTAGAGAGCCCTTCTGTTGTCTGATCATACCCCACTCTACTTTGGTGATTTCAATATGGACACTGTGCTGCATAGAGAAATAATGGTGGAATTTGTAGCAAATGCACAGTCAAATCATTTCTGTCATGAAGAACATTGAGGAAAAAATGTTAGGGAAAAACTGAAGACATTTCCTCAAAATAAAATATCTTAATGTTCTAAGATCATGGGAGATTTTAGAGTTGGCTGAAAGGGAATGGCCAAACAGTTCTAGGTTTCCATATTATTGTTCCAAAGCTCTTTATTTTTCTGTATCTCTCCCATATTTCCCCTTTAATGCATCTTCCCTATCTCCAAATATAATCTAACTTTTCTTACCTCATTATTCCCTTTTAATATTTTATACAATTTTGTTCTATCTCCTCTTCCTGGAAAGCCCACGCATGGCCCTTTAATAATTTCCTGACATGTATGGGTATTGCAAATAAAATGCACATATCTAAAGATTCAAAGCTAACATTCACAAATAAGAGAAAATATGTGACGTTTATCTTTCTGGGTCTGGCCTACTTCCAGATCCATCCATTTAGATACAAATTTTATTTTTCTTAATAACTGAATAATATTTCAATGTGTAAGTAAATGACATTACACTTACCATTCATGAGGAGATAAGTATCTAAGCTTTTCCATCTCCAGGCTTTTATAAATACAAAAGCAATGAATGTAGATGAGCAGGTAACTCTATAGTAGCATGTGGAAGCATTCAGCTATTTTCCAATGGTATAGCTGAATCATGTGATAAATCAAAACACCATGGAGCAAACATTGTCTTTTCAAGAGGAAGTACTAGAATAACTAGAATATACAAGCTAGACCTCTAATTTCTGTCAGAAGAAAAATCTCCTTCAATATATAACAGAGTGGCTGTGGTATATTCAGATGCCAGAACATTATTCAGGTCTAAAACAAAGTTGATGAATATTGAATATGACTGCGTCAGACAAGCCAATTGACAACGCCTATCTACTGTTTCCTTTCAATCGGATGTCATTTTAGAAAAGGTGAATGTATAGAGACAGTAGAATGCCAGTGGTTGCCAGATGGGGATGATTTCATAGAATAAGGACTTTGGGAGCAATAAGACTATTCCAAATGATAACAATGTGTCTCACAAGTATTTGTGCAAATAATTCAAGGTACAAACATACAGCAAACCTTAATGTAAACTGCACCTTGTGTAGTAGTTATGTGTTACTGGAATTCCATCATTTCTATCAGACATACTTCTGTTGTAGAAACTTTTTATAATGGATGTAGTTCATATATGGAGAGAAGCGGGTTGTTTATTCTGCAAAATTTCTGTCATGAACTTAAAACTGCTCTTAAAAATGGTCTATTGGAAGGAAAGGAAGACCTCCTCTATCAGTGGACTTGGGGAGGGCCATGTGTGGAGAAACGGGAGGGAGGAAAAGATTGGGAGAGGAGGAGGGAAAGAGCTACAGGGGGATACAAAGTGAATAAAGGGTAATTAATAAAAATAATAAAAAAAGAAAATTAAAAAATTAAAAATGGTCTATTTTCAAAAATGTCTATAACACAAACATTGTATTTAATAATCAGAGGGCTTTAGAGTCTGTAAGAAAAATGGTGTGAGAGAGAGAGTTCATACCCACCTGTAGGTACTTAGGGATGGATTTAGACAGAAACAGAGATTAAGCTAAACCTCAAACACAGAAATTGTTTGCAAAAGTATCTTTAAGTTTGTCCCAGTCTTTTAAGCCAAGCCCTGGTGATTTGAGAAATGAAAGAGAGCTCCTTCAAAGGGAGAGTTAGGAAACCCCATAGCCTTGATAAAAACACATCAAATGAGATGCTAACACCCCACATTGATCACACTCAGAAAGCCTGACTGAAGATGTTTATCCTAATCCTCCAATCCAGACACTTCCTGAGATATGGTCAGGAGGGGTAATTACTCCAATACATAAAAACAGAAATGCTCTCAACCCAAAGAGCCAGAGAGATCTACATTAGCTGCACCAGCAGTAAACCCTGACGCTGCATCCTTGGTGAGAGAATAAAGCAACGTCGCTCCGGTGACAGCAACATCCATAAATCCAAATTGGATTCCTTCCTTGAAAATGAGCCACAGACTTCATCTTTCCCCAGATTGCTGCATATTAGCAAATATGAAGGAAAAATCCAACTGGGAGGAGAGATTCTCCTTGCTTTATTAGAGTTGAAAATCGCCCTGGACTCAATCTGGCACCAGAAGTGAATCCATGACTGCTACAGAGGGAATGGATGGAAAAACAAATGACGTATATCAGTTCCTGTATCAATCCATCAACTGAAGGATAGAAATAAGCATAAATGGATGCCTTCAAGCGAGAAAGTGAGACAAGGACACACATCTCATAGATGCTAGGATGAGTTACTCCCCGGGAGGAGCTGTACCCAAGCTCAGGGCCTCTGATAAACCAAAGAAAAACTGCCTATCAAGGCACCATACTGGGTCGGGTGTCTGTGGCATTTACATCATTCATGTGGGAGCAAAGCAAAAGAAGTTAGTCACACATTAGTAGCCAAGCCCTGGAGATCCATCTGTGGAACAGTTCTTAGACTATTTTATTGATGATATGATAGAGTAATGATTGATAATAACACACAATATGGAAAGCAGCACGCCTGGTTGATCATTAAAATGTGAATGACAAGAAATAACAGATTGCAATGTGCTTAATTCAATGAATTTTTCTGGTACCCAAAATATATGACATGTGTCCAACCTTGGAATTGCATATAGTATTTTTAGTTAATCAAAAAATAAAAAATAAAAACTTCATATACTGTTTTGATTATATTCTTTCCTCTGCCCAAGATACCTCAACAACCCAACCACATGTTCTTTCCTTCCCTGTCTATTAAAAAATAAAATAAATTAAAACCAAAGATTCCAGACAAACCACGAGGCAAAAAAAGTACTAAGATACTAAAACAAAAGGCAACACCCTCGGTCCCTTTAGTACTGGCCAGCTTCTCCTGGGCATGGGTACTGCCCTGAAGTGTGCTTGTTAAACCCAGTGGTACTTCATTGTAGGAAAATGATTTTCTCTTTCCCAGTAGGTATCAATGATAAGTAGTTTTTTGGTTAGGAGTAGGAATTTCTCACTACTTCCTCTCCCACACGAGGGGAGGTTTTTCTGGTATGAACTTGTTCAAGTCACAGTCTCTGGAAGTTCGTATGTGTTAGCTCTTTTGTGTCTGTAAGATTGTTCTTTCCTTGGAGTCATCCACTGCCTCTTATGTTTACCATCATTTCATCTCCTTGAGAGGTTTAATGTAGTCATTTTAAAAAGAAAAATATAAATTATAAAACTTTTCTTAACAATTTTCACAAATATCTCAAAAAGCAAACCTTTCATGTTTCTGAAGAATGACCCACACAAAATTTTTTTTCTCTCCAAGCCAAGAGCAGGACTGCACAGTATAGAGCTGCATAATAGCATTAAGCAAGATATAGTCTTTCTCACATGAAGTGTGTGAAGTGTGTTAAATTCAAAGTTGCACAAGTTATGCACAGAAACATTGTCTAGCAAACAATGGTATGCATAAACTGTGACCACAGCTTCTTAGCCATGCCTTTAATGCCCTATAGTTTGAAAAAGAACTAAATGGGAAGAGAAAGAGGAAAATGTAGAAAAGAAGGAAGAGCTGGAGGAAGTGGAGGGTGAGTTGAAGGAGGAGGAGTGAGGGATGGAGGAGGAGGAACAGAAAAATGGAAAAGAAGACCCAGCTACAAAAATGTTAATGAAAGTTAAATAGCAAATATGCAGTTAACTATTTAATTTAATAATCTTTTATGAATAATGTTCTTTATAAGATAATTTTAGTCCAATGTTCTGACTTGTTGAAATGAATACTTATATTTGAGTCCTATCTCCTTCACAGCTTCTTGATCCCAAGAAGAAGCACTCAAAAAAAATAGCATGAATTTTGTTTTAAAATAATGAGATCTCAATATCTTCCAGGTGCTGTAAGGAATACAGAGGTTAAAAGGTTTTCTTGTGCAATAAGGACCAACTGGAAAACAATAGCATATGAAATAAATAAATAACAAATTCATGTGATCATGTCTTCAACTGAGATAGAATATGAGACCTTAAAAAGTATTCTTAGGAAAGATCAAATAATTTCTCTCTAAAGAGTTAAAATCAAGGTCTAAATCACAAGACAGGTGGAGTTATCTACAAAGGAAAGATAAATGCACTCATGGCTGATGGGAGAAAAGGTGTAATATCCAGACTGGGTAGACTTTTCCTGAAGAAAAATGAGCAGAAATTCTATGTATTCAGAAGGGGGGAGGTGGCAGAATGGAGGAGTTGGCCTCAGGGATCTATCTGACTACACAGGTTCTGGCTTTGTAAATTATAATAAGAAGCCAGTGAAAGAAAAAAAGCTTGGAATAATTTTATATAGAGGAGTCATATAGAAGAGGGAAAATTTAGAGTCACTCTTACTCTCCTGTAGAGTAGAGATTAGAGGGACAAGATAGGGGAGTGTCCAGGAGAGAAATGCTGGAGGAAGGAGCAAGCTGGGAATGGAGAGCTGGTGACCAGTGGCAAATACAAGGTATATTTTACAAGAACACGGGGCTATCACAGTATCTCCAACTACTTTAAAACTTCAAAAGTTAAGATTTGCACATAATAGACAGGAAGTCAGTCTGTAGAAACATACCTAAATTGGGTTAGTGTGAAAACAAGCCTGTTAGCATCCAAATAGTCACTACTTCCAAGGTTAAAAAGAATTCTCGAACTACAGATATTTTCTGTGATATTCAAAAGGAGATTTTAGACACATTGTAAGTAAAATATTTTATTGTTAATAAAAATGAAGTAACCTGTGCTTACTAGCAAACAAGTGTTAATGGCATACTTTTAGGTTGAGTAGATTACCAATATATCTTTATATTGATAACATTTTTTAAAATGCGCATAATTTATAATTGAATTTTAATGAAAACATTCAACATTTTTTTATTTGAAAATATCAACAAGTACACTGTCAATAAGAAGAAATAGACATTCAGAACCTACTCCACTTATTAAGGTTCATGATTTTGTTGGAATTGTATTTGAAAATACCGGTATCAAATCTTCATTTCTAAACTGCTCATCACTCTGCAATGTGGTTAATTTGTTAGTTTATACTAATGTCCTGGAGATTATCTGTTCAAAACAGAAGTACCAATACAGCACTCTGAATAGATTATATTTGTCTGAATGGTTGTAGGTCAAACTGGTTTTATTTATTTCCCCAATATGACTTCTTAGGTTTTCACCAGTGGAATTTTCATAAAGTAGGGGAACCCTAAGAGATAACTCTAGGCAGTGTGCTCTGGGAGTTTTATTCCACACATGTGCATTCATTGTACTGTATTCGTTGTACTGTTGACTGTATTTCTGCGATGTTAACAAGGTACTTCACCATCCTGGCCTCGTCACCTCTGTTATTTGATGCTTCTGTTCTTACCAACATAAATAACCAAATGGAAGAGTACAGATTTGAATTCCCTACATTTTCAGGTTAAGTTATTCCAGTTACTTTACAAACATTTGTGTGATAATTATTCACTCTGCCAGAAAAAAAAATTGTTATCATAGATGCCTTATTTCCTTTCATGTACTCATTTACTCATTCTTTCTGTTTTTCCCCTCTACTTATGCTTTACTTTTTACTGCTTTTTCTTACTAATGTTGTTCAGTGAATCACTTCTTTATGCCATTCATTTGATAATTAGCTTTTGAATTCTACAAAACACTAGACATTAATATGTCAAAGATATAGAATGAATGTGACAGAAAATGTGTTCTCAAGGAATCTAAAGCCTAATTGGAATCATAGAACATAAAAACACAAAACCAGTGTTGATGACTATATATTTTTGAGGTTTGACAGTGTTGACATTGTCTGACATAAAACAAAAACTATGAAATAATAACAGTAATTTCCCCAATGGTTATCCAAACCATTAGGCTTTGGGAACAGTATTATTAGCATTAAAGAAATTGGCACAAAACGTCAAGAACATAGTTATGTAGCTGACATGAAATCTAAAGAGAGATGAATGAACTTAGAAGAAGTACAGCATGGACCAGACAGGACATTCAGGCGGGTCAAACACAGGTAGAGGACCAGAAAACAGTCTCATACCTGAGAGGATTAAAGGCAATGTAAAGGAGCGGAGACAGCAAAGACTAAAACCAAGTGGGTTAAAGTAAGGGAGCATGTTAGAAACTGTCTTCAGGGTGTGACCTAGGTCTTTCCGAATGTTTGGACTTATTTTCCACGGATCTGCTTAGTCATGTTACATGATATCACATACATCATGTTACATGATTTTTTTCCCTACTAATCTAGTAGTGACCAA
Organism: Pachyuromys duprasi; assembly: GCA_028658305.1. NCBI lineage: Eukaryota > Metazoa > Chordata > Mammalia > Rodentia > Muridae > Pachyuromys > Pachyuromys duprasi. Next base: position 76,100,631 of record CM053765.1, on the reverse strand, counting down.
GTCTTTTTATCTGGGCTATGTGATGCTTGAGAACTTGGGTAAATGTTATGACCATAAACAGGTAGCTGTTCTGGGACAGAATCCTTCAGCGTCTAAGGCTTGTAAATTTAAGCCTGGCTTAATCGCTCATTGTAAGGTATAACCATTCATGAAATAAGATTAATTGTGAATGAGAGTCCATTCACAAGGTTCCAGGAGAAATGTGTCTAGCTTTTTTCACAACTCCTTGTAAAATAACAACATATTGGCTGCTTGAAAGTGGATGTGACCCATGATTGTTACACAAATGCCTACAGTAAAATCAGGTTTTATTTCTCCTTGTCCTTAGAAGTAATATCCTAGGACTGTTAGTAAGTCGTCAGATTCTGTGCTTTTATAGGTTAAATTATCACATTTCCATTTTGCATCTTTTTAAAATTGTCTTTTTGAGACAAAAATACTCTGCTCTTGAACTCTATAGGATTCAATGGTAATTGGAGACAAATTATAGAATTATGAGGAGTATGCAAAGCTCAACAATAGGGACTCTGTTCAGAAAATCTTAACTTAAACCTAGATATCTCACAAGGAAGTCTTTGGTTCCTATTTCTATTTTGAGTTTGAAGAACTATTTGTAAAATTTAATATCTTGAGGCTCCAGTTAATTTCATTTTAAAAGTTCATTATCTAGGAAATTATTTTAAAATAATGATGGTATGGGTTGGAGAGACAGCTCAGAGGTTAAGAACACTGACTGTTTATTCAAAAGTCCTGAGTTCAATTCCCAGCAACCACGTGGTGGCTCATAATCATCTATAAGATCCGGTGCCCTTTTTGGCCTGCAGGCACATATGCAGGCAGTTTACTGTGTAAATAGTAAGTCTAAAATAATTTAAAAACTAACAAAGAATTAAAATCCTGTCTCAGAAACAAAATAAAAGAGAAAACCTATATTAAAATAATGATTGTCAAAAAATAAATAAAATAAAATAATGATTGTCTCATTGATTCTGACTCAGGATCATGGTAAGAGCCCAAGTTTTCAGGTTTTAGTAAACTGGTCAGTTCCTTTAAGATGAGTGTGCCTCATAGTACTTTCAAAATATTAGCAGATAATCAAAAACATCAACCTAGTGTGTGTGTGTAACATATGTATGCTATACATGCATTAGGTCTTTGAGAGTGTTGAATATGTTCTTATAATATTCATTCCTATCCCAACTCTTTAAAACTCTGCCATACTTCCTTTCAAACCCAACTTCATGTCTCTTTCTTTCTTTCTTTCTTTCTTTCTTTCTTTCTTTCTTTCTTTCTTTCTTTCTTTTTCTAACTCATCAAGACCAATTTCTGCTACAAAATATTCTTAGATGTGTGCTCTGTCACTGGTATGTGACTGACTTACCAGTGGCTTTCCTCTTGATAAAAACTGTCTCTCCATTTCTCAGAAGCTAACAATTTTAAATAGATCTGAAACTGGTAGTGGGTAGAAGAGTGTTTCAACCACTTTCTGTTCAGTTATGCAGCTGGTCTGCTGTGTCTAGAAGACATTGTTTCCTTGGAATCAGCATCCACTGATTTTTTTCCACTGATTCTTGATCTAAAACTTTGTCTTCCTTTTTTCTGCAGGGATCTGTGAACCATGTGAAGAAGGGTGCATTATTTTTTAGGTTGAGCATTCTGCAACTCATTATTTGCCCTTAGGAAATTTGTGGTTAACAGAGTCTGCATAAGCTTCATTCCAAATAATGGCTTATGGTCAAAATCTTTTTTTAATATGTATAACTCATATATACAGGTATATGAGTATATATGTTTTTAACATTTTTATTTTGTATTAATCACAGGTTATGTACTTTGTATCCCAGCCATAGCCCCCTCCCACATTCCCTCCCTATCACCCCATCCCTCCCTCATCTCCTCCCTGCCCTTTTCCAAGTCCACTGATAGGAGAAGACCTCCTTCCCTTCCATCTAACTCTAGATTATCAGGTCTTTTCAGGACTGGTTGCAATGTCCTCTTCTGTGGCCTAGCAAGGCTGCTCCTCCCTCAGGGGGGAGGAGGGGTCGAAAAGCCAGCCATTGAGAAGCCTAGCATGGTCAAATTCTAAAGGATAACCATGAGCAAAAGTAAAAAATGGCAATATTTGTAGATAAATAGGATCTTATTGGCCAACAGTTCTAAAAGGAATAACCTACTCCAGACACAGGATTTTTATTCGTCAGCCTCTGGAATCTAGAGGGGTGTTGTTGCCTGTTACAGGGTAACTCTCTTTTCACTCATTTTATGTATGTATGTGTGTATATTTTAGAAATCTTCTATATGACATTTTACAAAGGTCTTTAGAGGATATTCTAATAGAGTGATGCCAATGGGATGAAATAAATAGCACTAATATCCACTTGTTGGAGTACCGTTTCAGTTATTTGTTATTCCAAAATTCAGTTGCCCCTACTGGGTAGATTCTGGCTAACTCACGCTAGCATATGTGTATTATGTCCTGGGACACATCTTCTCCAAATTTGTTCTTTAAAGCTCTAACTCCAGTTGGGACTGTATTTAGAGTCAGGGCCAAGTGGTAGTAATTAAAGCTAAATAAATTTTACTAATACAAAGAGAAAGGAACCCCAAGAGTGCTAAACAGAGAAAATGCAATAAGTAAACACAGTACTATAGAAAGTGAGGCCTCATGAGAAACCCATCTTGATCGCACCTTTACCTTGACTTTCAGCTGCTAGAAAATTTCTGTTGTTTTTACCGCTGCCTTGTTATGGAAATACTTTGGTGCTAAAAGCTTCTTAAAATTGATGAGTGGTAGACAGAGTTACCATGATGATTGACTTCTCCATTGCATGATAACGATATTTCTGCTAGATTCTTGATCATAACAATAAGAAGGTCAATATTTAATTACGTCTACTTCTGACACTGGGATGATTTCTATTGGCTAAATTTAGCGCTCTCCTTTCTTTTCTGTTCTCTAATAGGTACTGTTAAGATATGTTCCCTGCTTCTTTTCACTTTGCTTTGTGATTCAATCCATATTCTTCCAGCAAATTCATCGTTTCCTTTTTTTCTTTCACATTTACCTCAAGGCAATCAACACATTCACTTTCTTCTTACTGGTTTGAGATAGTCAAAACTTCTACATAGCAAATACTCAGATATACTCTGTACAGCTTTCACAGTTTAGTTTTCGGAGAAGTCTCTGTCTCATTTTCTGTGGATATGGGAGAGGCAAAAGTTGAGGTTGAGGGAAGTAAGTATGGTGTGCCCTCCTAAGTGAATTTCCCTCCCACTGGGACTTCATAGCAATAGGACTTACAAGTGGGAATGAATGATGTAAAAGAATCTCTTGGGAAAATTGGTGGCAGGTAAAAGAGTTGTTTTCCTTTAGTAGGTTGAATGCTTGATTAATAGAGGAATTTTACCTCTTGACCTCAGTGGATAACTGAATGTCTACACTTATTAGGATAGATGTAGTAGCTTCTATAAAGCGTGATTCAATGTTCTCGTCTTTGGAATACAGAATATTTTCCCTACTCACTTTTCAATTGTGTGTATCTGTTATAAGTACGTTAGTTTTAAGTAAGCCATTTCAAAAAGCTCAAGAATGTATATTTTTCACATTTCTTTTTATTTGCTGTGGTATAAAAGGAAGCCTCTATCTCAGTCACCATGATTATTAAGTCATTTCTCCACAGGTTTCCAGGGACCGTCTGCTAACTAATTTCCATTTTCAGTGGCTGATGACTGTGTTCATTCAACTAGAGTGATGGAGTTTCTTTTCAATGGTTTTAAAATAGGGTCTTTTATAGAAGGTTTCTGCATATCACTGTTGAAGGTGCAGTACACCATTTGTTTTTGTTAAAAGTTTCATTCAGGTCATAAATGACTGAATACGCCTCCATGGCAAGTTCTGCCCTAATTCCTGGGAGTTTAATGCTGCAGGCATTTAGCCTTCAAGTATTATATAGAATGGAAATGAAGAATATTTATTCTTAGTTAAGACTGTTTCTTCTTGCCAAGTACTTTATCCAAGATACTTTGTAATATCATTCCCATTTTCTAGCTGAATAAACTAAGGGCCAGAAGGTGAGTCATGTTAAACTGATAATAGAGTGACACACAAAAGAAAATTAAACCAACTTCCACTGTCAGAAAAAAGAGAAATCAGGTTTCAATTCCAGATTTATCCGAATCATTGTGATTCCAAACACAGCATGGCCATTAGCCACCTTGGTAAATCCTAGCATTTTTTTTTTTACAGGAATCAGTTGTTGACTTCTTTTCTTCAATTTTATGTATGGGTTAGTAAATTAAATAAAAGCATTATGTTCTAAAATATTTGGCAGTTATTTTTCTCTTATATTGCTTATGCCTTATGATTTTTCTTGCAGCCAGGACACTCTTCACTCACCATTTATCAGGCAAAGTGTGTAACAGGGAATGGGATGGAGCGTTGTTGTTTTTGTTGTTGTTGTTTTCAGATTGAAATTCGAAGGTCATAGCAGAGACAAGAATGTATTTCTATGCTTTCCCTGCTTTGAAGGGGTGATTTTGATAATGATTGCTGAATTATATTGGAATCAAAAGTACTTCTGTACAGAAAAAAAAAACACATATAAATCAAACAAATAAACATTCAAATAAATAAACACTCATATTTAGCCCAGGTTCACAGTTATTGACAGTCACTGTTTAACTCAAATGAGAAAAAGGGATGCATATTGTTTGGTGACCAGTGGTCTCAGTTTGTGGTCCTACACAGAAACAGTGGATCAATCTGGTAAGTAAAGAACATCAGTGCAATCAAAAGATGCAGAAGAGAAGAAATTCATGGTTTTTAGAAATCCTCGTGCCCCAATGGTGTTAGAGGGAATCTTGAGTTCCAGGTGACCCAAAAATAGTTCTAAAAATATTGAGACCCACTTGACCCTGAACGAGAGAGGGTGGCACAACGCTCCATTCATCTATGTGTCATGTCAACAAATATGTAGTGACGTTTTGGCATAGTAGGATACCATGTAAGGCCCATCCCAAGCAATAAATATCTCAAGTACCCGAGGCCTCATCATACTTATAGGGGAAAGTAGGAGAGGCCAGCTGAGCTGAAATTCAAATTGTTCCCACTATGCAATTGCATGTGGAGATCCATTCAAAGACAAAGAGAGCAGTCATGACCCACAGGTTGAGAACTGCTGATTTAGAGGAATCAGGGATGAGTTGTCTTCTGTCTTAGGAGTAATATAATATCTTCTTTAGTTGTTCAAAACAGCAAAATATTATTAATGTGGTAATAAAGAATAGTTCATAGACAGCAAGATATGTTTTAAATGATTCTGTTTATTCTGTTCCAGTTGAATTTAATTTATGTTGTGTTGCTAGATGAAAATAACCCAAAACCTCAGTGGCCAAATATAGTTCATTTCTTATTTCCACTCTACACTTAAATCAAGCAGGAATGTTTTTTTTTCTTTAGTCTCTCATGTAGAAAGGGAACAGAGACTTTCTTCTGACACATGCCTCTAAGGAAAATTGATGCTAATTGTAAATTGTATAAACTACACCTTAATATTAGAATTTGTTACAAGAGGTCAGCTTGGTCACTTTTTGTAATGTCTTCTAGATGAAAGCATCTCAGGACTGTTTCACTCTTACCACATGCCAAAATGGAGAGAGGTGGAAATATCAGTGGGCTACAACAAAGCCTATAACTTATACATTTATTCAGTATGTTGTGTGTCATGAGAAACTACATTGTACATAATTTTAAAAAGATAGAAATTTTCTTAGCATAGAGGATGTAGATATGAGGAGATGATACTTCCTGTGTTTTTAAGATTTGTGTTCTAATGCTTGCTTTGTATTTCATAGATATGTACATCATGCAAAATGTCAAGAAAAAAGGAGGCATAGACATGGTCTGGATGGAGAGAAAAGTCTCTGATTAAGGAGCATAAGCGGTATTAATACCAGAACCTCAAGAGAATGGCTGGAACAGGGAAAACAAGGCAAGGCAAGAGAATTGGTCAATGATCTTAGTGACATAAAGGGGAGGGCATGCCATGGCATTAGAAATGCTACCGGGTGGTGCAGCAAGTCACTCTCTGCTGCAAGTAAAAGGGCACATAATCAATTTTGTATTTTAAAGATTACATACCCTTAAAAAGCACGAATGGCAGAAGCAGAGACCATTAGAATCTTATAGTTAATAGTGATAGGAATCGGTGCATAGTAACATCAGAAGTAGTTAAGGACAATTAAGAATTTCTTAGAATAAAGGTTCAACAAAACTTGTGAATGGGTTGCTTTTTCACATGTGGACTTGAGTTGAACCTCGATAAGAAAGACACTTTGCAGACCATTCATATTGAAATACATAGGTCCTTAATTTTTATTTATTTTTATTTTTGTTTAGTTGCCCATTAGTCACTATTTTTCCCAACTCATTACTACATTTTCAACAGAGCACTAAATAAAAAAATCATTTTAAGGGAAGAAATCCAGCATCCAGTTATTAGGCAGTTGGTGCAATGGCTAATAACCAATAATAAGATTATTTGTAATTTTGATCTGTGATGTTCACAAAAGCAATTCTTTCTAGTTATATCTGAAACTGCACCTTTCTAGGGTGCTCAATGAAAATGATATCCTTAGCTGATTGGCATATAGAACCTTATTAACCAACTAACACATAACAATATACTTGCCTGTAAGACAGCATAAGGCAAGCTGGATTATTTTTGTACATGGTGAAGAAGGAAAAGAAAGAAAGAAAGAAAGAAAGAAAGAAAGAAAGAAAGAAAGAAAGAAAGAAAGAAAGAAAGAAAGAGAAAGAAAGAAAGAAAATATCATTTAAAACACATGGCAGTTGGTCAATCCCTCATTTGAAATAATGAGAGATATAGCATCACAGAGACCCTCTCCAGACCCAAGGGTTGATTTATTGCATTTGGCAACATTTGAGCTCATGCTTACCTTATCATGACAGTCAAGTTATTGAAATTGAAGTTTAATCAAATTGACAGACGTCTAGAATGTTCACTAAAGTGGCCCAAAATACATTTTTTTATTTATGGGATCTAGCATAGAGTATTATATTAAAACATTTAATAAAGGTCAAAAATATTCTCTATACTGAGAAACAATCTACAACACACCAACAAGCTGACCAGCAATTATCTGCTCATCAACCTTTTAGTGAAATGCAGGATGAATGGTGGAGATGATTGTACTTCAAATGGAGATGACTTGAAGAAGCCCCATCCACTCCAAAATAAAACAACATTCATCAGCCTTGTGTCCAAATATAGAGCATTTAATCAAGTTTCAAAATGTTTCTCTGTGTTTATTTTTATGTTTACAAGGTCAGAATCCTTCTATAGAAATATTATACTCTTATCATTATTCAGTTATTTATATTTGAAATAAATTTGAAATCTTAATCCTCTTTAGCATACAGACACAATTATTGATTCCATGTCTTCATCCTGGATTGGTTAAATAAAAACTTTCAAAAGGAAAAGACAAGCATTCTGTTTTTCAAGAGGAGACATAGTAGAAATGGAAAGAAAATAAATTCAAAGATATTTTGTAAATGACACAATGAGCCACGGAATGCACAAACACGCATAAGTGAGCACACAATGCTTATAAACAATGCAGAGCTGAGAGTTTTCCCGATATTCTGAGTACTGATTTAGAGGCTCAGAGAAAATTTTACAAGGTATCTGAATGAGACTTGAAAGGAGAGAATTCCTGACCTATGTGAGCTGTTTCGTATTAACTTGAAGATAGTCCACACTGATTAGATCACAACCAGACACCTTAATCCACATTTAAATACATCAGGTTTCATGCAACAATAGTAGAAATGAGTAGCTAAAATTGAGGTGGCATGCTGTGCAAACCTAAAACACATGATCTTGCTGTTTAAGGAGAAACTTACTGACCCTATTTAATGGAAGTAAATCTAGTAACAGAGGGATGAAATAGCAAGGACATTTCAACAGTAAAATAATTAGAGCATCAAAATCCACATATTGTTTGCATTCCTGATATTATTTCTAAAACAAACGTTTCATAGATTAAAATTATACATTAATTAATCATCACATGACTGCTCAGGCCTTGATTTCCTTCTTGGGGAATTGGGAATCTGCAAGTGACATCTTGATAGGAATGGATAGTAAAAGCCCTTTTCCCATGAAGCAGGCAGGGCTTTGGCACATCGCCTTGGGCTGGCCTGCCCACTGTCACTGAGCTGTCAATCACATGCTGTCATTGAAAAATCAACATCTCCTTACATAAGCATTTCTAACTGTGCCAAATGCTCTAGTGTTTTCTTATGAATGGGGGCTAGATTGTTTTCTTTCACCTGTTCTCAGGAATGATCTTCTCAGCTTCTCACTTTAGCCTGATGTGAACTGGGGCTTTAATATATAAAGTTCCCACTGTAAAGGGGAGAAAGAGAACAAGAAACTTGGCATAACTCTCACAATGTTCTAAACCAATCTAGGACTCCTGGAGAATAGAAAATCATACTTCATATATTCCATTTTTTTAATTTAGAGAGATAAAGCTTTAGAGGACTACATTATCCACAAAAATATTCCAAGTACTCCTATACTGTCCAGCTGCGAAACTAGGCTTATCTCATGTATAATGCACCAACTAAGAAGCTGCAGAATTTAAAGTAATCTTAAGAATTGTGCAGATGAGCACATCTCCCTCTAAAGGTAGTAGTAAAATGATGTTTATGCAAATATGCCGGGGGTATTGGAATCCTCCAACCTCTATCCAGGACCTGACATATGTTCTGTGTTTCAAAGTCCTTTCCCTTTATTAGGTTTATTCTGTAATCTAATTTGGAAAAGGGAGGAGACTACAGACACTCAGAATGTAAAGATATTTTCTAGATAGATGTGAAAATTCCTATTAATAATTATGTCTTTGGCGATGGTTCTTTGGTTCATGAGAAGGCAAATGCTTCAAAACCTAAAAACTGCAAATAGTTCATGTAAACCTTCTGTATGTATATATGTGAGAGTTTGCTTATGCATAGATATATCTTTCCGTTGAGAGGAAGTTATAGAAATCTCATTTGGTCTCTCTTATGCTAATAGTTATTGCTCTGTGTCCTTCAGGAGGGAATTTCATGGGTTGTGCTTCTTTTTGCAGTCACAGCACATGTAGGACTCAATGTTTATATCAAGAAGAATGCTACATGTTCTTCCGTTCATGGAAACTTCAAGTCTAGAAAATGGAGGAGTCTGGTTAATATCTTCAGAGACCCACAGGGAGTGTCACGCTCCATAAAATTACTTATGCATTTATATACAGTGTGTGATCATCTCCTGGCAAGAGGACATAAGTTAAGCACCTTCTATATGCAGCAGAGGAAACCCCTTAGGCAAAGAAGTCTATCCACTGGCATGCACACATTACACTCACTGTAGCTTTACTATGTCAAAAGGAACACTCACCATGCTTAATGAGACCCATTGGATTAATGCAAGTTGTTTGCAGCAGCAGAAGGAAAGTTCAGATACTTGGGAAAACAAGGCACCTGGAGGGTACAGTGAAGGTCATTTACTCACACTGAAAAATCAGTTCATTTTATGGTTGCATATCCAGTTCCTATATCAGTCTGGGGTGTGTGTGTGTGTGTGTGTGTGTTTGTGTGTATGTGTGTAATATAAATATACTGTAGGCATGTCTGTTGCCATACATGTTTCATTTATAAAGTTAGGAGAACAAAACTTCTTGCTGCTTCCTACCAGACAACCCTTGAATTCTTTTCTGCCCTTGAAGAGAAAGGCTCGGAACAGAGTGTGTTCTGCTGTATCTCAGAACCCCTACTATATGGGCCAATGTATTTACCCTTCCCACAAACTTCAATACAATTACTCGATCACTCTGAACTGGCAACTAAGATGGCATCAAGTCTGTGTTCAGCATGGTATCCTTTAAGTGCATCAGGAAATGTGAAAGGTTTTCTTATCTCAATAAAAGAACATTCTCCAAAGCAAATGCGAAGGGGAAGTAGATAGTTAAATTCCAGCAGTGACTTAAAAATACATTTATATTCAGAAACCTTTCATTTAAGCTGACAATGAATGATTTCTGTAATTTCTGTCCTCAACATCATGCCTTTAGGTTAAAATGTTTTGTTTTCTGTTTTCAAATGTTCTATGAGAGTATATCTTCTACAAAGTGATGGCATTAAGACTGTGTGTTCTTTGGTACAAGCAGATTTTTAAATATATATATATATGTTTATTCTTTGAAACTTTCATACATTTATACAACGTTTTTATCATATTTTTCTACCATTTTCTTCTTCCAACTTCCTCTACTGCCCCACGTCATTTCTTTCCCATCTTCTCATCAGGGGTTATTCATAACCCCTGGAGTTCAACTACTGTGGCCATAAGTGAATGGTTACAAGGTCGTCCACTGGGAAGTGAGCAACCCACCAGGTCATGTCCTCAAAAGAAAGTGACTTTTCATCATGCAACAGGCACCGGTTGCCAGTAGTCCACCAATAGACTGGCTTGATCATATGCAAGTAACCACACCTGTATAAGTGGGTTTATGCAGTAGCCATATTATGTTCTGTAGTCTATACTTCACACCCTTTCTCATCTACCAACTTGTACGTTCTTTATTTCCTTTTTTTCTTATTTTAAATTTCTTCACCCTATATGCTTCCCTGAGTCCTCAGACAGTGGGAGCCCTATTCCCCTAAAAACTGACTGAGCTATTAAGTCTCATGAGGACTGCCTGCATCCTCTTCCTCTGTGGTCTGGAAAGGCCACTCCACCAGGATAAAGTGATCCAGGACCAGAAAACAGAGTCTATGTCAGCAACACTCTTTGCTCACCATACTAGGGGACCCACTTAGAGACAGAGCTTCTTATCAGCTACATCTGAGCAAGGGGCATAGGTCCTCTCCATGAATGGTCCTTGGATAGTACATCAATCTCTGAAGAACCCCGAGGCTCGGATTTTGTTGGCTCTGTTGGTCTTTTAGCACTCCTGTCCTCCTGTCCTGTCTTTCTATACCCCCATTCTTTCATAAGACTCCATGTGCTCTGCCCAAAGTTTGTCTATGAGTATCAACATCTGCTTCCATCCCCTGATGACAGGCTCTATCCCTGCTCCCTCTTTTCAACCACTTTCAATGTCTATTCTCTTTGCCCTTCTGAATAAGAGTTAAGCATCCTCCCTAGGATCCTCCTTGTTACTTTACTCAACTCTGTCCAGAGCAGCTTTATTCATAATAACCAAAAACTGGAAACAACCCAGATATCCCTCAACTAAAGAATGAATAAGGAAACTGTGGTACATTTACACAATAGAATACTATTCAAATATTAAAAATGAGGACATTATGAAATTTGCAGGCAAATGGACAGACCTGGAAAAGATTATCCTGAGTGAGTGAGGTAACTCAGACCCAGAAAGACACACATGGTACATGCTCACTTATAGGTGGATATTAGCCATATAATACAGGATAACCATACTAAAATCCACAGACCTAAGTAAGCTAAGTAACAAGAAGAACCCTATATTCTTTCTGTTCACTCTTCTGTAATGTTTCCTGAGCCTTAGTTGAGGGGAGGTGGATAGAGATGGCCCATCTGCAACTGACTCGCAGATACTTATACTTGAAACTTTAACCAGTTAGGAGACTGCATTAGCCATTACTCACTGGAATAAACTGTTCTCTGACCAAAAGTGAAAGCAACACAGATATGTAGTTATAAATGCAAACATTTAGAAGTCAGTTTGGCAGCATAAGCATTTACTAAACCAGCAAGCCTGTGGTCCCTTCAGTCATGGGCTTTTGAATACGTTTATGCTATCAAGCATGAACTTATATTGCAGGTCTCAGATCCAGGTGGAAGTCAGTTTCCTCTAGTGCCAGAACTATTGTGAACCTCCTGTTAGGCAGGTTGAGATAGTAGAATGCATGGTCCAATGATTAGTCACTCTGTTGGTGTTTTTTCCTCCCCACAACTTAAACACCTTCTGACACTATGTATGCTACCCTACAGGTGCCCTGTTTTCCCAAGCACCTGAACATCATTTATTAATTGTCCACTTGGGAAGCTGAATAGACACAGGAAATACTAACTCTGAGTTGGTGAAGGTAATGACACAAAATGAGTCATCCAGTGGTAAAAGATACCGATGGGACTAAGTTGACCAAAAAGAATAATGAAAGAGGAAATCCTGTGAGTTCAAAACTTTAAGTCCCACACTACCCTTTCTTCGGCTTAAACCTACCTACTACCCATGCTACTTAGAAAGCCAACACACAGTGGGACTACTGTGTGGTTAAGATAACTGTAACATAACCTACTAACTGCCAGTAATAAATGCCACGGCACTTGCACAGTGGCTGCTTACTATGGAAGTCTACTATCTCTTTAGAATTCTAGGTTGTCTGTCCTATGCCATAATTTTGAAGTTCAAGTATGATGAAAATAATTGTCTCAGTTACTTCACATGTTGCAAATTACCAGACTAAAGCACCTTATAGGAAAAATAGTTTATTCCAGCTTTGGCAAGTATGAGGTATCAGTGGTCAAGAGATAGAGAGGGATCAGGAAAAGGGACCAGACTATATAAACCTCAAGACCTAATCTGTATCATACTTTTTCCACTTCCTAAGGGTTCCATGATAATCTCAAACAGTGTCACTAGCTGGGGATCAAGGGTTCCAGTACTTTACAGGAGGCATTTCATATTCAAGCCACAATAATGCCTTTTAAGTGAAAATTCTTAAAAACAAAAACAACCAGTAGACCATAGAGTCAAATAGAAAGCTCCTATGCATCATGTTTTCTTAAAAGTCAAACCTAAAGACCCCCAGGACCTAATTGTTGTCTTTAGATGTGTTTCTACTGCCTCTTGTAGTTGTCAGATACTTTTCCTTACGAGCTCACAGTGCTCTCTCTTTCCTGAGTCAGCTTTGTAAGGCAAGGTTCTGGGGTTCCCAGAGCATCTAGGACAGTGTGTGGCTCAGTAGGTACTTGCTATGTTTCTTGAAAGTGAGACATGAACAGCTAATGTGTTAACTTCTCTATTTGATAATTTCTTTGAACCACAGATTTCTTGTCATAATAACACTGCCAATCTTTCACAGAAGCTGTGGATTTATAATAATAATTATTATTATAATAACAACAACAACAACAATAACAGCAACACAGTCCTGGCAGACTTCCCTGCATAATGTTGCCACTCCGTTATTATTTGTTTGTTTTCTCTTTCTTTTTTTCTTTTTCTTTTCTGGATGTAACAATGATAGTTAATATGTTCAGTAATCTTGCTATATCTGGACCAGCACTTAGCATTTTAAAGTGTTGGCCCACTGAATTGTCTTAACCCTGTGAAGTTGTAAATAATACCTGCCCATATTTTATTTTAAGACATGAACTCATGGGCTGACTCTTTGATCACCTCCACCTGAGGGGGGAACAGCCTTACCAGTCCACAGAGGAAGACGAAGAAGCCAGTCCTGATGAGATCTGATAGACTATGGTCAGATGGAAGGGGAAGAGGACCTCCCCTATCATTGGACTGGGGGAAAGGCATAGGAGAAGAAGAAGGAGGGAGGGTGGGATTGGAAGGGGATAGGGGAGAGGGTTACAGCTGGGATTCAAAGTGAATAAACTATAATTTAAAAAACTTAAAAACTTTGAAAATCCCTAAGGGTCACCTCATGAGTCAGCAGTCAGCTGTGGCACCAAAATTCCATACTTGGGCCTGCTGCAAAGCTCCAAAAGGCAGAAGGGACATGTAACTGAATTTCGAGCCTAAATCATTTCCTAAGAAGCTAATATACGGTAACACTACCTATAACTTAAACATACTAAACATTGATGGCTGAACAGAAAGCTGTGCCTTCCCGAAGACATCAGAGTCCATTTACTTATTAGTTGGTTTAAAAACAAATTTCAATTAGCCCATGTAGCCCTGTTAACCTGACACATTTGTCTAGATCAACCTCACAAAGCTCCCCTCCTCACTATTGAGAACTTCATAATATATAAACTAAAAAATGTATAATACATATATTAATAACATATGAAATTACTGGAACATAATAAATAAAATTACATACTACATAAGATAAAACAGTTGCATCATATAAAGACATATAAAGTTTAAATAATGAAAATCAAAATATAAAGTAATAATATGTAAAATGCGTTTGTTATTTTTCAAGGAAAAATTCTAAAAAACTGTATTAACACATATTACATATACCTTATTTTTAACCCTAAAACTAAGTTACTTTCATGGCTGCTATTATCCCAGTTTTATCTGTAAGGTTGTTGGAGAGGTCAGTTTATTTGCTTGAAGCCACACAGCTAATAAGGAGCAGAGAGGCTTTAAGAAATAATGAAATCTGGGTACCCATGATTGATTTCCATAGTGGTTAACATAAGTCAAGAACCTCTCTTAACCTAACCTCCATACTTCTGCTTTTAACCAGCGTACTAACTATAAAAAAAACTTCATAAACGTGAGGATTTATTGTACCTTTTCTTACATCATTATTCCACAAGATTTTACCCTCTAGAATGTCTTGATAAGAATTCAATTCCCATCTACAGAAAACTCCTTCACAACCATTTATTCAGTTGGCAATCACTCCCATAAGTATCTGAAAACAAAGTTCTAAAGTCCTGAAGTGAAGTCAGCAGAGCAATCCAATCTCTCCTCAAGGGTCTTACTGACCACATTGGCTGAAGGAGAGGCTCTGAGCAGCTCAGGAGAAGCACTGCACTGGGTTAAAGTCCCTGTTGGCAATCTTCCCAAACTGGTGTGGCAAGGCACTGGCCTCTTCTTGGGCAGAGAGGAAGGTTACAAGCACCCCTCTGTTCCTAGTGCTCCCAGTTGACACAGTGCATGCTTGCCAGCAACCAAACCCAGCTCTGTTGGAAGCTGAAGGTGGAAACCACTTCTGTAGAGTAAATTAGGCATCTGGAGAAATTGCTAATTCTGTCATGCTGCTCCACAAAGAATTGGGAGCACTTCAGCCTTTCTGTACTGCTTATGTGATCAAAGTCAATCACATTTGCATGCAACCAAGGTCATTGTTCTCATTAACAGATTTCCAACCATCTTTGGAAGGTTTTTTTTTTTTCTGTCTTCTACATTATAATCTCCAAATGATGGGTCTCCCAGTACCAATGTGACTGTTTCCTGGTATGTTTTCCAGGCTTAAAACAATGAAATTTCCTGGGGGCTGGAGAGATGGCTCAGCAGCTAAGAGTACTGTCTGTTCCTCTAGAGGTCCTGAGTTCAAGTCCCAGAAACCATATGTTGGCTCATAATTAAATTCCCTGTATAATGTCAGAAATAGTCCCTGTTCCCCTTACTAAGGAACCCACTTGGATACTGAGCTACCATGGGCTACATCTGAGCAGGAGTTCTAGGTTATATCCATATTTGGTCCTTGGTTGGAGAAAGTCTCATAGAATACCCCTGTGCCCTAGTATATTTGGTCCTTGTGGGGCTCCTGTCCTCTCCAGGTCATGCTAACTCCCCCTTCTTTCATATGATTCCCTGCACTCTGCCTTGATATACTGCTAAGTAGAGTCTTTCAGAGGCCTTTTGTGGTAGGCTCCTGAAATCAATGGCTGGCTCTTTGACTCCACCCACCCCTGAGGGAGGAGCAGCCTTGCTAGGCCACAGAGGAGGACATTGCAGCCAGTCCTGAAGAGGCCTGATAAGCTAGGGTCAGATGGAAGGGGAGGAGGACCTCCCCTATCAGTGTACTTGGAAAGGGGCAGGGAGGAGATGAGAGGGAGAGTGGGATTGGGAGGGAATGAAGGAAGGGGCTATGGCTGGATACAAATTAAATAACCTGTGGTTAATATAAGAATATAAAAAATATATTAAAGAATTCCCTGTTTCAGTTTAGTTATCATTCAGAATGGATGCATCTAAACCTGTGACAATGTTGAAATTCTCATGTTATGGGTCTACTTTCATAGACAAAAGTCAATCTCCTCTGCTCTCATACAGACACAGACAGACAGATACACACACACACACACACACACACTTCAGGCATATACACATTCACTGTGCGTAAACAGAACCCTATATGAACTTCTGTGCTCTCTCTATCTGAAGGTCCTACCACAGGACATCATACTTATTCAGAGTATGCCAAAGCCAAGATCAAAGACATAATGAAGTGACAAAAATCTTGAAGCCACCAGATTCATGACAGCATTCAAAAGCTTGGCAACCAGGTCATCATTAATATTTAAGGAGATTCCTCACTTTTTGGCAGGATCCTAGCCACAACCTTCCAATTAGCATGCTTTATGGCTGGGAGAAGCTGGTTTCTCAGTTGTAAGTACCTTGTCTGACTGAAATCTGATTTTGTCAGATAAATTACAAAGGAATTTGTACAACTTTACCCAGAGTCAGCTTTAACCAGAAGATTAATATGAAAACAGGGCCCTCCCTTATGTCTTCTTGGAGTTCTGAGAGTTTTCTTCATTATGTCTTCCAAATGATCTGCTTTACTAATGAAACATTAAATGGTGTTCTTTCGAGGAGGTGTGTGAAAGTTTCAGCTAAATCTTCTCAGAAGAAAGATCTAGATTGTGACATTACATTAGGGACTGAGAGCAAATTACTCACTGTGACATGATCTTCTTAATTTCTGCTTGCTATGAGTCAAAAGGCAATTAATGTAACTTGAACTCTGTAGGATTAAACCCTCATTTAATGAACACACTTTGAAGGTGCCTGCTCCAGTTTTATAATTTGTGACCCCTGGACAAAGTCAGAAATACCAGTGGGGAATTTTCCCAGGGCTCTTTATGTGATTTTTAAATTTGAACCACCTGTGTCTGATATTCAGCAAGGTCCACATTGAGGTGGCTGTAGTTTAAGGATAGCCTTGATGCATTGTTACATGAAAGGTACCCAAATTTGTTTTAGCAGAGAGTTCTTTGAACTTCTTAATGCAACCTTTACATCACTATCAATCTGCTTTTGAGGAAGACCTAAGGGCTGTTGCTTTGGTTGTTCTCAATTTTCTGCAGGTTACTAGAAGGTATTATTTCCCTTGTGACCTTTATGGCTTAACTTGGAAATCAGAAACAACAGCAAATGTACACACATGCCATCTCTAGAGGTGCCCATCATAACGAGGATCTGTAATTCTGTGATTAACAGGCCTTCCACACACATATTATGCTTTGAAATTGAGACGTTACATCTAATGGCTTGTCTAATTTTCTGGTAACCTTCAACACAGGTAAAGCAGTTGTTATTCATGGGAGACAGAAAAATGCCCACTGTGTAGAGAGCTTCTAATAATGAGCATATGATTATACCTACATTTAATAAATTTGTCATAAGAATAGAAATGTTTCTGCGCTATGAGAAAAATAGAACATTTTGCCAGTAGTAAGCAAGCCAGAATCATTTTGACAGCTATTGTGGCAACCATAGAGTTGTCTAAAACATTGCTGTCTGTCGTTTCAGCTATAAAGCTTTCAAAATCACAATCCACCAGGGATGACCTCCAGCAACAAAATGTAAGGAAGATTGATAAGAAAAATAATAATCAATTATATGTCATTTTAAGAAACTAGTACAATCTAAATTAATGAAAAGTATATGAGAAAAATGCACAGCTCTAAACTGACCAGATTATTGTCCTCAGGTTGCCCTTGGTCTCAGCAGTGCACTAGAACTCCTTTGTTTTACAGGGAAAAAAAGAAACTAAAAATGTTTGCTTTTGTCATTTGCGTAAGGGTATCTCCAGCCTTAATTTTGCACTAGCCTTTCTGTAGTGCTACGTCACTAAGATATGTAAATCTTTCCCTACAGCTAGCTAGGAATCAAGAACTACGAGGACATAGTGCAGTAAGTTACTGACTGTGAAGAACTGTTTAGACCTACTTTGAACCACACTTGGATGAGGAGAGGAACATTTCCCTTTTTAAAGCAGGTACTTATCCAAACAAAATAAAAGGAACCGAGGAAGCAAGTTTAGTTGCAAACTGAGTGACTTCAGGCATGCTAAAATCTCTGGCCCTCTACTTCCTCACCTGTTATGTGACCATTTCAGTGGGTTACTCTGAAGCTCAAATACGCTAGACAGAGCAAGACAGTTGTCTTTCAACTGGCACTAAGGAATTTTGCTCCTCTATCACATGTATGGATAAAATTGTTCTTCCATCTCCATAGTAACAGCTGTTTTGGTGATTATTCTCATCTACAGATTGTAGTTTGGGACTGTAGGTGGCCTGTGTTTTGGGGAGTGGCCCCGCATTCCCCTCTTTCAGAAGTCTGGTTACTGTTCTCTCCATGTCTCACTTGGGGCATGCACCAGATGGCAGTGTCCCATTGAGGACAAAGATCCTCTTGGCCTTTCAGCTCCCTGACCAACGAAGTGACCGGTTGCTTTGCCATCTCCATGTGTGTTACAGGTCAATGGCATTAGCCTTGGGGCCTAGTTGATGTTCAATGTAAAAATAAACACTGGGAGGACCTCTGCGCACGTTCTATTTCCCTTCAGTGGCAGAGTGTTTCATTTGCAAGGTCAATTGGAAAAGGTACATATGTAACCAAGTAGTAAACAAGCACTTCAAATAGGTTTCTGTCAATGTTTACATTTCTGCACACTTTAGCAAGTACATAAGGGCCTTCCCAGTCACCCTGACACTCATTGCCAGGCACATAAACCACAGAGTAAGTAAGGCAGGCTCGTTACCTATGAGAAGCTGTTCCATAGAACTGACAATTATGCTGCTGTTAGTAGATAAATGATACCGGTTATGCTATTTATTCCTGGTGACGTTTTCTCTTAATCCCCTTTTCTCTCTGTGTGTGTTTATACTTGTCTTAGAATTAATGCATTTCATATATTTTATGAGGGTCACTTCTCTTCAGCTAAGAGTTCTAAAATCTCACAGTGGCCAAGTACCTTCTATTAAAAACGGCCCTGAACGGTCCTGCCATGCTATAGTCCTTTGCATATGCATGTGTGGAGCCATTTACCTCGGCTACCTTTCAGCACTAAGGAGTGGTCCCTGTAGTGTTTACTACCTTTACTAATTTATTCTGTTAACTTTGTTCTAGGCTGCTGCCAGGCTTCTGAAAAGTCAAAGTATGGATGCAGTCCAGTTCTCACTCTGAAGGGCCATAAGTTTAAGGAAAGGTTAATGATCAGTGAGAATTTGAGCTCCTGCTCGGCAAGTGTGCTGCAAGTACATGGTCATGTGTGTGAGTGTGTGCTTACCCACACATTCCATTCTCAGTTGCTGCTTTCCAAGGAGCTTGTGAGCTGACAGCTGAGTCATTTTCACAAGGGGTGTGTGCCACCTGGTGCATGACTATGATGCCTGAAATGAAAGAAAATTCCTATGCATTTCTAACCAAGTCACACACCATCCAGGATTGCCAAGTTGGAAAAATAATAGCTGATGTACTTTTCCTCTTGTCACATTTGCACTCCTTGACTCTAACTCACCACGTTTCCTGCATCTGTCCTGAGCTACCCTGCAGTCTCTGACAAGGGGCAGTCATGTGCCCTCTGGTGACCTCTAAGGACTCATAGGAATCTGATTTTCCTACAGATGGCTGCCAGCTTCATCTTGGGAATCTGATCCACTCTTGGATCTTTTGCAGGCCTCACAGTGGCATTTCAGTGTAGGCGCCATCCAGATCTCTGCCTCGCTTGTGCCCCAATATGTACAAGGACACTGCCTTGGCATTTCAACGACCAGCTCTGCCCCTGGGGAGGCTTGCTCTCCCCAGCAGGCCAGATGCCAACACCAATGCAAATGCAATGAGGAAACAGCTTATTGGGTGGCCTGGTCATCTGAGCCCCAGTGGTGCCTATTAGAGCAAAGCATGGTAACACATCCAAGTTTAGCTTCAGCTGGATAACTATCTGAAGCTGAGTTAAAAGTAGTTCCCGAGCTTGCTCCCCTCCTTTCTCAAAGTATTAAAGATTATGCTACTGCATGAAACAGAAGAAATGAAATAGTGCTAAAAACCCTGGCTTCTCTATGACATTGTGCTTTTGAAGAAAATGTAGAGAAATCCTAGTGACCAGCCCTTCCCAGAACTCATAAGAATTTGAGATGGAGCAAAGCCCTGCTTTTTTGAAGCCGCCTGGAAACCACTATGTAAAGTTTCCTCCCGTCTTGAAGCAGTGTCAGCCTACTGTTTCCAGGAGGTAAAACCTAGGAGTAGCCTACAAGGTCACATGAGAAGACAGGAGCAGGGCCAAGCCAGACCTCAGCTCTCCTGGCACCTTGTCTGCTGCCTGTTCTCTGTGCTGAGCTGACTCAGACCAAGCCCATTGCATGTCATGTGAGCTTCAAAGGGCAGGTGACTACTGCACTCTGCAAGGGAAAGGCAGATGGGTGCTTACAAAGCTTGTAAGAGGCTCTGAAAGTGCCTGGGTTGCAAAGTACCTAACCTGTGATTGATATAAAAATTAATAAATTTATAAAAAAAAGAATTTCCAAAAGGAGAATCGAATCAGAAAGAAAAGGAATCAGGAGTCAGGGACTGAAATGATCAAATAATACAAAATGCTAAAAATGTTTGGAGATAACAGTGAGTCAAAGATGCAGCTGTAGGTAGGTAGGTCCTTTGTTGAGCCAGGCCTAAGTTCATTCAACACTACTCATGGAACTGGAGAAACTAGCCAAACAGAAATGTATTTGGAGAAAGAAAGCAGACCAACCTTTCTTAACTCCACAAGAAGGGAAATGTCGTGTGGTGGGTAGCCCAAGGAATGGTCACATGCAAAAAGCACCGAGCTTCCAGGGAAAACACTTAGGTCACCCAATACACCTACTTGGAAAAAATGCACCTCTACATCATGGTCCAGATGTTGTAAAACCAAAGAGAAAAATAATTTCTATGAACTACTGAGTAATCTATGAATTACTGTGAGCCATGTCAGAAGGCAAACTTTTGCTTTTCTATTCCCCAGAAACAACAAAAGTGACTCCCTGTGTCAGGGAAGCTTCCACAGTCTTGAGAGAGGCTCTCAAAATATATTCATTCATTCCCACATTAGATACAATGTGCAAAGTACAATAGTCTTCTTTTCTTGTCTATGAAACATCAGACTCTCCCCCAACACCCTTCTCAAGCATGTTGGACTATGGTGAGGCAGATGCAAAGGTAGCTATGATATTGATGCTAATGCAAGACAGCTGCGCTGTTGTAGATAGATGGCCTTCTATCTGAGCCTCAGTATTCTCATCTTTAAAATGGAGTTAGCTGCCTGCTCTCCCTCACCTAATGGCTACATAGGAAGCTGGGGGTATGTCAAATGCTGTATTTCTTGTAACTCTAAGAAGTATAAAGCACTGTCTCATTTCAGAATTTCAATGACTGGACTTATCTTGCAAGCAGTAGGACCTAATTTCAATCCTGGGAACCCCATTTTACAAAGGAAGGTTTTTGTATGCTTTTAACAGTGGTTCTGGGTAGAGAAAGAAAAAAGAGAGACTACAGAGATCCCTGTTGATCAATGGATAGTTAGCTAACTTAGCCACCTGGCAAAGTCCAAGTCAGCAGGATACCTTGTCTTAAAACAAAACCAACAACTAAACAAACAAAAACTATTTTTTTTAAAAAAAGAGGACCAAATATATCAGGGCACAGGGGTCTTTTATGAGACTGTTTCTCCAACCAAGAACCGTGTACGGATATAACCTAGAACCTCTGCTTGAATGTAGCAAATGGTAGCTCAATATCCAAGTGGGTACCCTAGTAAGGGGAACAGGGACTATTTCAGACATGAACTCAATGGCTGGTTCTTCGACACCCCTTCCCCCTGCCCCTCGAGGGAGGAGCAGCCTTGTTAGGCCACAGAAGAGGACATTTCATCCATTCCTGAAGAGACCTGATAAGCTAGAGTTAGATGGAAGGGGAGGAGGTCCTCCCCTATCAGTGGACTTGGAAAGGGGCAGGGAGGAGATGAAGGAGGGATGGGGGCAGGGAGATAGGGAGGGAATGCGGAAGGGGACTATGGCTGGGATATAAAGTACATAACCTGCGATTAATATAAAATAAAAATGTTTTAAAAAGCAATGAAAGTAAATAAAACAAAAGACAAGGTAGCTGGCACTTGAGAAATGACACCCAAAGTTTAGTCGAGTTCTTCATAGGCACATAAACACATATGCTGCCTGCACATACATGCACCTACACACACATGAGCACATGGTTATGCTGAATTTAGGTCTCTAAATCTTTTCAAAGAAATGTTGAGTCACAATGTAAAATAATTTTCACAGGTAGAGTTATCAATATAAACATAAAGACCCACACAGCTGCACCTCTGGATGGACCTGAGTCCCTAAAGTCAAGTAGTCATAGATAAAGGGGGCATATTTATTTATCTCAAAGAAGCCAGACCGCACCAGCCTCTCCACAGAGTGAACTTTGCTTCTTCAATGACAGTTTCTGTCATCTTCCCTGTACCAGAGGGAAGCCACATGGAGGAAAATTAGAAATGAACTAGTCCGCTCCATTTGCACAGCACAGATTGTTTATAACCCAATACCATGGGGGAAAGCAGTGTGTATAGAGCCACTCTCAAGCCATCAGAGTCCTTCCCACATGCACAGGGAGGTTATTGCTGATGACTAGGGCTCATGCATCCAGGGAAACATCACTTGATTTTCTCTTCTGTGGTACTTGGAAGATGGAGGAGAAATACATTAAATAAAATGCTGCCTTCAAGCTCCGATGTGCCTGGTGTTTAAGAGGTTGTGTGTGGTTGGTTATTCCAAATGGATCTCTTTCTTAAGACAATGGGATAACCATTCTTTTTAT
Source organism: Pachyuromys duprasi (assembly GCA_028658305.1). NCBI lineage: Eukaryota > Metazoa > Chordata > Mammalia > Rodentia > Muridae > Pachyuromys > Pachyuromys duprasi. The sequence continues at coordinate 76,077,789 of CM053765.1, read as the reverse complement.
TATTATTATTATTATTATCATTATTATTATTTACAATTTACTTACTTTGTATCCTAGTTGAAAGCTCCTTACTCATCTCCTGCTGGTCATACCTTCCTTTGCTCTTCCTCCCCTATCCCTCTCTCCTGGTCCACTGATAGGGGAAGTCCTCCTTCCCTCCTGTCTGACCCTAGTCTATCAGGTCCCATCAGGACTGCCTGGATCCTTTTCCTCTGTGGGCTGGCTAGGTCACCCTAACAGGGAGAAGTGAACAAGGAACATGAAACCAAGTTCATGTCAGAGACTGTCTCTTTAATCCTTGCTAGGGAATCCACATGGAGACCGGAGCTGTCTATGGGCTACATCCGAGAAGAGGTCTAGGTCCTCTGTATGCATGGTCTTTGGTTGATTCATTAGTCTCTGGAAACAACCTAGATGTCCTCCAACCGAAGAATGGATACAGAAATTTTGGTCCATTTACACAATGGAATACTACTCAGCTATTTAAAAAAATATATGGAAATCATGAAATTTTGCAGGCAAATGGATGGAAGTAGAAAAGATCATCCTGAGTAAGCTAACCCAGAAGTAGAAAGACATGCATGGTACATATTCACTTATAAATGGATATTAGCCATATAATATAGAATAAACATACTAAAATCTAGAGACCTAAAGAAGCTAAAAAACAAGGAGGACCCTAGAGAAAATGCTTAATTCTCATTCAGAAGGCAAAACAGGATAAACACCAGAAGCAGTAGAAGAGAGGGAGCTGTATGAGAGCCTACTACAGATGTCTTCTAAAAGACTCCACCCAGCAGGAGATCAAAGCAGATGCAGAGACGCACAGCCAAACTTTGGACAGAGCTCAGGCAGTCTTATGGAAGAAGGGGTGATAGAAGGACCTGGAGGGTACAAGAGCCCCACAATGAGACCAACAAAGCCAAAAAGAGCTGGACCCAACAGTGACTGTGGGGATGTCTACTGTTTTCTTTTCTTACTCAACTAACTTAATTTAAATTCAATATCATTTTATATTTTATTATTTAAATAGAATTACATTGCTTTTCCTCTCTCCCTTTCCTCCTTCTATCCTTCCTAGCTCTCCTATTCCAACCTTTCCCATGTCCTCCCTCCAAACAATACACTTTTTTCGATTATTGTTATACACACAAACTGCTGATTTTTGACAATTTTCAAATTATTTTTATTTTTATTAATTACAATTTATTCACTTTGTATCCCCCCTGGACCTCCTTCCCTCCTCCCTTCCCAATCCCACCCTCCCTCTTCTCTACCCATATCCCTCTCCCAGTCCACTGATAAGGGAGGTCCTCCTCCTTTTCCCTCAGATCCTAGTCTATCAGGTCTCATCAGAAGTAGCTACATTCTCTTCTTCTGTGGCCTGGTAAGGCTGCTCCCCCCTCAAGGTGATCAAAGAGCAGACAAATCAGTTCATTTCAGAGACAGTCCCTGTCCCCATTACTATGGAGCCCACTTGGATACTGAACTGCCATAGGCTACCTCTGTGCAAGGGTTCCAGGCCATCTCCATGAGTGGTCCTTGGCTCAAGTATCAGTTTCCAAAAAGACCCCGGAGCCCAGACTTTTTGGATCTGTTGCTGTCCTTGTGGAGCTCCTGTACTCTCCAGGTCTTACTGTCTCCCATTTCTTTCCTAAGATTCCCTGCACTCTGCCCACATTTTGGCTATGAGTCTCAGCATCTGCTTCGATACCCTGCGGGTTAAATAGGTATATAATGTATTGTAATCATATATACTCCCCATCTTATTCTTTTGTTTTCCTCTCTCTTCTTACTAATTTGTCCACTTCATATCTTTGTGGGGTTTTTTTGCATTGAGTTTAATTAGGGTTGTTTACATGAGCAGGGTCACTTACCAGAGCATGGGTAACTTACCAGAGCTGACCACTGAGGAAAAAGGCCCTCCTTTTCAGGCAATCATTAGCTGCAAAGAACTCACCATGAGCCTCACTCTCCCATCCATAAAGGAATGTTAAGTGCCCAGTTGTGTGTGGGTCATTCCAAGTAACCACAGCTACTATGTGTTCATGATGGGAATAAATAAATAGATAGATAGATAGATAGATAGATAGATAGATAGATAGATAGATAAATGAATAACATGTCATACAGACAGTGTCATAGACATTCTTCCCATTCTCTGACCCTTGTGCTCTTTCTGCCCCATATTCTGTAATGTGCACTGGTCCTTAAAGAGAGTAGATCTCACATTTAAGGCATTAAAGTTGAGTATTGCTTATTCATAGTGCTTTGACCAGTTATGGGTCTGCATTGTCAGCAGCTGCACAAAGAAGCATCTCTAAACTATAAGGATAAACATGTACACACAGATCACAGTTTGGGTGCATGTTACTAAGCAAAATACCAGCAGTAGATTCCCATTAGGGTCTGTGAGCTTTCTACTCATAGGATTTTGACTAGGTTTCAGTACCAGGGATGGATTTCCTCCTGTGGAGAGTCCCTTGATGTTTCAACATTCTAACTGACCAAAGTTCTCATTTTTTTCTTGAGTTTTACTATCTTTAGACTTCCTTGAAACCCCCAATATGTCTCTTCTGCAACTGAGAGTGTGAAGAGTACACATAGAAATCAAAGGTGAAAAAGAAAGAAATAAGATTTGGTTCTCTAGAGGCACTCAGTTTCTATAACGAGAGGAACCCTTCACATGAAGCATCTCATTTAATTCTTAGTGACAGAATGAGCAAAGAAATTATGACAGTAGTCTTCCAGAAAGGCAGTCTTAGTCTATGGCAAAGAAGGAACTTTCTGAAAGACAACAATGAGAAAAGAAGCAAAAATTCAGCTCCAGGTACCATATTGGTGTCTGTGCCCTGTAACCCAGAGGTCACGTTGATGTCTGTGGTCTGTCCTTCCAGAGACCATGCTGGGGTCTGTGGTACATGCTGACTTGGAGGCCAAGTGTATGTCCATGGTCCAGGCTGTTGCTAGATACCATGTAGAAGTCCATGAACTGTGCTCCTGCTGAGCCTAAAAGGCAAGAATGCAAAAAAAAAAAAAAAGAAAAAGAAAAAAAAGGCAAGAATGCCACTTTGCAATGGTATAGATGACTGCAGACTCAAAGCTGAGAGAGGCCTAGAGGCTTCCATGATAAGCCCATATTCTCACCTCATCCTTCCCCACCCCAAAAAAGAAACAACCTCAAAATTGTGATAAAGGTGCTGATTTGTAGCTTTCCACAACTGATGGCTTCTGGTGGGGGTGCAGGGTGCAGTAATTTTTAAGGGGCTGGCCACTGGGAGTTTGACCATGCTCCAGTGAGTATATGGGCAATACAAATTGGACTTGTATGGTTTTAGTTTGATTGTTTGTTGCTTTGTTTTTCCTAGTCTTCTTTGGGGGGAGTGTTATTAAGGAAGGAAGACCTGGGAGCATGGGGAAATGAGCGTTATCAAGGTGAATTATACAGAATTCCCAAATAATACTTTATTGAGTACGATGGAAAAATTCACACACTTTCTCCTCTACACTACTGTTCTGTATCCACTAAACAAAAGAAAACAGGGTGTGGGGCCATAGTTTTCCAGTTGTTGGGATTATAAACTAGATTCCAGCAAATGGAATGCAGTGAAGTCACAGTCCAAGGCCACTTCTTGGTTGGCTTTTAATTCCACAGGATCATCCTGGCTGTGGCCTTTAATCCCTTGAGTGGCCATATCATACACTGTTGGTCCCATGCCAATCCCCAGAGCCTAGTACCATCTAAATCCAAGGAAGTGACTCACATGCTTGGAAAGATTCTTTAACTCATCCTGTTGTTGACCCTCAGCCAAGTGACCATAACAATAAGTATAATACGGGTCCCTCACTTGAAAACCTCTATGCCCCAGAGTAACAGGCTTGCCACTTTAACCTCTATGAACACTTTGGCTATATGTAAGGCAGTGAGGGATGAAGGCACTTCCAACCATACTGGAGTATTTGAATCACAGGGGTTCTGCAGAGCACAGTTATTTTGTCAGAGAGAAGCCACCATGATTTTGTTCTGGTTTAAGGAGCAGCGCTAGCCTCTGAGTTTTATGATGCTGGGGAATGCGAGGTGAATATTTCATGGTTACCTATACAAAATGGATTTTCCCCTCTGCTTTTATTTACCCATCTATTCATGTGATAAATATTTATCAAGAAACTACTATAATCCATGCACCATGTTAGAAACATGGAAAACAAAGATGAATAAAACATAATCTGAGCTCCAGGTCAGAGACAAACGTGTAAAAGAGGCATGTGGTAAAGTGTTCTGTGTATTACTGAAGAAACATGGCTACTGTTTAAAGGATAATATATTCAATCATAACCAGGAAGGAAAAGAGAATATTCAGAAAAGTGTTCTAAGGTAGACCTTCCTTGCAAGGCAACATTTTCAGGAGGAAAAGAAGGACTGCTGAATGAAATAAGTACAAAGATAAATCCTAATTCTGCTATCATCCAGCTATGTAATCATGGCTTTAGTTGGCATCACTACACTATATGTGATTATCATCTGAGGAGGGGAGTTGTCCTGTGCTTTAGTGACCCATCAGAGGTGCTGGGAACAGTGCCTGAGACCCACAGTGAACAGGGAGGAATCTCACATAGCTGGGCTTAACTCAGTACTTTTCCAGGCAGACAGTTAACCCTGCTTTAAATATTCCAGTCAAACTGTCTACATTCCGGTATGTGGATGCTTCCATTTATCTATGTAACATGTACCAAGAGCCTAGAACCTTGACCTAGAAGATTAGAAATGTGAGGTAACAGAAGGAAGACCACCCCAGAGACACCCAGACACGTGTGGTGCCTAGTGGACTTAATGATCACCTTTGTCTCCTTGAAGGATGATGATGTCATTGACAGCATGACAGATGTTAGCATTTACTTCCTCCTGTTTTTCTGGAACAGTGGGTGTGTTGGATAATCCTTGTACAGAAACCTAAACAAAAGGTAGCTAAATGTGACTTGTTTCATGATATTTGGGTTTTCAATGATCCATTAAGCATCTTCAGAGCCTAGTGAATTATGAATGTTTTCAGTTACATGTGAGAGTGAAGTTGAGTCCACTTAATGAACTTATCAGCTATTCAATAAAATGTAGCAGATGCTAATTATCATATCAGTAATGATTCTATGTTGCAAGCAACCAATACAGACTCCAGCTTATTTTTTTAAAAAGTTAGTACCCGAGTGGGTTCCATAATAATGGGAATAGGGACTGCCTCTGACATGAACTGATTGCCCTGCTCTTTGATCACCTCACCCTCATGGGGGAGCAGCCTTACCAGGCCACAGAGGAAGATAATGCAAACACTCCTGATTAGTGCTGATAGAATAGGATCAGAAGGAAGGAAAGGAAGGCCTCCCCCAGCAGTGGACTTGGGGAGGGGCACTTGTGGAGAAGGGGGAGGAAGGTGGGATTGGGAGGGGAGGAGGGAGGCGTTTATGGGGGGAGATACAAAGTGAAAAAAGTGTAATTAAGAAAAAAATAAGAAAAAAATAAAAATCATTTGTTTCTTCAAAAAAAATAAAGTTAGTGGGATGGCTGGAGATATATCTCAATGGGTAAAAGTGATGAGCAAGTGTGTGAGTTCAAGTTCAGATCTCTAGAACCCACATAGATCCAGATGTAGCAGTTTACACCTGTGATTTTGATGCTTAAAAAGTTAGATAGGAGGCAGAGATAGGAGAATCTCTGGAAGACCACAAACCTGTCTTATGTAGTGACAGATAAGAGAACCTGTTTTAAGATGGAAGGCAAGGACTGACACACCAGGTTGTCCTGTGACCTCCACACAAAAGCCATGACACATTTGCATGTACTCATACACAAACAAATGTATGTACCTACCATCCCCCAACACACATACAACACATTAGAGGTGGGAATGGAGAGGGGAAAGATATTTCTTTAAAGATATCAAGCAGACTGCAATACCACTGGGCAGATCACAGAACCTGGGTGCTATTTTTCTAGGAACTGTAGAGAAAAACAAAGAAACTGACTCCCCCTTCCCCAGATGAAGATTGGGCATTGTTACCTTGTATTTGTTGTTACCATTAATATAGAGGATGGCGATCTTCATCATTTTTCTTCTGTCTCACTGTACCCTTGATGCCTGTAGTTGACAGAATTCTTGTCATTTGACTGCAAAATAGCACAGAAAAATTATAGAAAATATTTATAGTGTAAGGACATCTCAAACTTAGACTGTGGAAGTTTTCATAAGACTACAAAACACTGATGAACTCTATAAGGTAATATTCTTGCAAGTGATACTGTCTTCACATCTAATCACCCCATAAGTGTTTACTGATGCTAGCATCCTGCAGAAAAAGGTTTCATAAAAAAGCTGGGAACCTCAGCCCTCAACCAGCTCTTACTTGGAAATAGTGAGACATATAGTTTACTTGTGCAAAGCATGATTCCCTTAAAGTCCTTGAAAGATGAAGAGTTTGATCAAGGAATGAGTGTTGCAAAGGGCTTCACTTTTCTATTTATAAGAAAAAAAAACTTTGTAGCACATAAAATTTGGTTAAGATATTTTCCTCTAAGAGGTTAGAACACATGTTTTAAAACTTGAGCATCCATCAGAATTGTTTGGGGAACTTGCTGAAACAGATTACTAAACCCAAAGAGTGACATTTTCTAGCAGTTCCCCAGATGGTTCTATGGGAATGCAAAGTGAAAAACAAAAACAAAAACCCGAATTAAGGAGACTCCCAGTGCTGGAAGCAAGGGATAAGGAGAAAAGGCAGTGACTTCAGTAGAAAAGAAGATTGTAATAAGGGAACCATCGGGGACTTAGTAAGGACAAGTAGTTTAAACAAGACCCTGTGGAGGGTATATGGAGTAGTGATATAGACAAGGGGGAGTGTTAGAAGACCTGAGGAAGTTAATTCCAAATAACATAAAATGACACTACTGATCTTAATATGTATTGAAAACTTCAAATAAGAAAGTTGTTTATTTTTAATAATTTATTTAGGCATGCTCAGAAAAGAGTGGATTGACCCAAGTGTGAGCATGGTTTGAATGATATGCTGAAGGAAACTGAGAGTCAAGATAAATGAGATTTGGAAGAATGATATAGGAGTCCAAAGAGAGATCACTGTCCTGGCTTCTAGCTTGCTTTGTGAGCTTATGCATGTCATAAGCATAAGCATGTCCCTTATTGTTTATTTCATTAGTTAAAGACAAGTGGAATTCTGGGGAATAGAATGAGTTCCTGATTAGCTAGCTGACTGAATAAAAGATCATACAAGGGTGATTTCAACATTACAAACCTAGAAAACTAAATATAATGACAGTAGTAAACAAATTACTCTAATCAATGTTAAATCAGAAAATATTATGACCTTGCTTCACAGTGGACAGCATCAGCAACAACAACACAAACTAGTCCATGGGAATATCTGTTTGATAAGTTGCATCCAATTTTGGAGGTTAACGATAGATAATATATGGGGAGGCGACGGATATGCATATAGATTGATCCTAATTCAATGCAAACCTGTTAGTTTATTTATGTTATTAATATGATACCCTAGAGGACATAAACCAATTAAAAACCCATTTCAATTATTAATTGGGTGCCCTAATTGAAGGGACATAATAAATTAATTAAAATGTCCTCAGCTCTATTCACTAAGGAAAACATCTAAGTCAGGGAAAGGATTGGACAAATCAGTCTGTATTAAACTTCTAAACTGAGCCATATCCAACTGGATAGAAGAGGTGATGAATACACAGGGAGAAAAGTTTCAGTAAAGAAAAGAAAATAGGAATTTTCCATTTTTTTTGGTGTGGATATAGTGTAATGGCCATATACCATGTAAAGATGTCGGACACTCAGTTTACTTAATTAGAATCTGAAAACATTATATCAAATGCCTTGAAATGTTCCTTTCTATTGCTAGCGATTGAGAGTTACACTGAACACCAGAGCCCAAGTTTCAGTCCTAAATCTCCCAGCAATGGCAAATCACGAACTCGTATTTTCTGAACACAGAGCAAGTTTCTCCCTGTGCTCAGAATTCGGGGATGTGAAGATGTACACAGGCTACAGCACAAGTAGCTCCTGGCCTAGAGGGTTGGAAATGAGTGTTGCACCTGTCGATTGTCAAGAGAGAGAATCAGGGCATGAGGAGGTGGCCTTGACCTTATATCCAAGGCCTACAAATACCCTCAGTTCTCAGTTTCCCAGAGCTGGTGGAAATGGGAATAAGGACATTCTAAATGTAAATATATTTGTGTAGATAGGTATAAATATGACACATGGCACACCTGGTGGGCAGGAGGTGTGCCATACAAGAGATGGTCCTCTGTCCCACATCATTTACACATAAATCTAGAGGTCTCGGTACTCCAGGGAGGTCATGGAGAATATCATGAAACTAAAGGAAATGTTCTTTCTTGTACTATACAATACATCATTGCACAGTGTTCAAGATGGCACAGAAAAGCAGACTTGGTTACCAGATTCTGTTAGTTAAAAGAAGCTACAGTTGACCTTAAATTTCAAGTTTTCAGTTTATGTTATGTGTGTGTGTACATGCGTTTATATCGTATATGTACATAATTCAATTACATGAAAAAATATATGAGATGACCACTTCTGTATCTAAGCTTGGGAAGCACCGAAGTCTCCCAAATACTCCTTTACTAAAGCATCCCATCATCGTTAGAAGTACCTGAATTTTTGGTGCTAAATTTTCATAAATATTATTTATATTTTTATCTCCTATGCATATTCCCTGAATATGTATGCTCTTATTGGCTATGGTTTTGAGCTAGAAGCTCTGTATCTTACCATATTCTAACCATTCTGTTGTCCCTTGCCTCATTTACACACTGAGAGATATATCTATACTATTTCATGATAAATTAGTTTACTCAGAGGCTGGAGACCTAACTCACTCAGGACAGTATCTTTATACTGTTAGGAACAGATTGCTTGAGCACCTCACCAGCGACTTCTTATATACTTGTACTTGGTATTTCACTGTCTCCTAATTACTAGAACACTTTAACTTGAATTGGGGTCTTTCATGCTTCCTCTCTTCCAAAATGTTGGTTCTCATGCTGTGCCTGTATTTATGGTTAGCTGATGGTCTTTGCTTTAGTTATTGCATTTGGTTTATAGGGTTTTAAACCTTTGCTCTTTTTTTTGGAGGGCCTTGTCTTCTCTCTTTGAGCTCTATATGGTTTATTTCAAAAACCATCTTACTTTAAATGTAAATCTTTCTCTTATTTGAACTTTTATCACGGCACAGGGGTTTTTTATGAGATTGTCTCTCCAACCAATGACCATGTATGGTTATAACCTAGAACCCCTGCTTGTATTTAGCAAATGGTAGCTCAATACCCAAATGGGAATACTAGTAAGGGGAACAGGGACTATTTCAGACATGAACTCAATGGCTGGCTCTTCGACCTCCCCACCCCCACCCCCCACCTCCCAAGGGAGGAGCAGCCTTGCTAGGCCACAGAAGAGGACATTGCAGCCATTCCTAAGAGACCTAATAAGCTAGAGTTAGATGGAAGGGGAGGAGGTCCTCCCCTATCAGTGGACTTGGAAAGGGGCAGGGAGGAGATGAGGGAGGGAAGGGGGGGATAAGGAGGGAATGTGGGAGGGGGCTACTGCTGGGATACAAAGTACATAACCTGTGATTAATATAAAATAAATATGAAACTAAGAAATAAAAATATTGCTTAGGAATTTATCAAAATATAAAACCAATGAGGTGTTTTCTGTCTTTCTATTTATTTATTTATTATCATTTATTATAATTATTCAATTTGTATCCTGGCTGTGACCCCCTTCCTCATCCTCCCTTTCCCACCCTTCTTCCCTCTTTCCCCCTATGTACATCCCCTATTCCAATGATAGGGGAGGTCCTCCTTTCCTTCTATTTGACCCTAACCTATGAGGTCTCATCAGGACTGGCTTCCTTTTCTTCCTCTGTGGCAAGGCTTCATCCCATAAGGGGACATAATCAGAGAACCTGCCACTAAGTTCATACCAGAGAAAGTCACTGCTCCACTTACTAGGGACCCCACTTCGAGACTGAGCTATGGGCTACATCTGAGCCAGGGTTTTAGGTCCTCTCCATACATTGTCCGTGGTTAGGGTGCTGTCTTATTTTTTAAACTGTAAACTTGACTTTATAGTGGAAATGCTGAGTATGAACATATGCTTTGTGCACAGATTTACTGTGCTTGCCTTTCCCCACTTTTAAGTAACATCCTCACATCTTTTACCCATTACTGGCCTTCGGTAAATGCTCTACCTAGTGTCAGTTTCATGTATGGACAAGTATGCTTCCAATTTGTCTGTCCATAATATGTGAGTAATCAATTTTTATATAGTGATGGTAAAATAGTTATATTTTATATAACTCTTTAGATTTTTCTTTTTTAATTTTATTTATTTATTTATTATAATTTATTCACTTTTTAAAATATTATTTATTAATTTTTATATCAATCACAGGTTAGGTACTTTGCATTCACTTTTATCCCTGCTACAGGCCTCTCCCTCGTCTCCTTCCATTCCCACCCAAACTCTGTTTTATCCCCCTGTGCCCCTTCCCTTCTCCTCCCCTTCTATCTGACCCTAGCTTATCACATCTCATCAGGACTGGCTGCATCAAATTTGTCTGTGGCCTGGCAAGGCTGTATCCCCTAGGGCGAGGTAATCATGGAACCAGCCACTGAGTTCATGTCAGAGACAGTCTCTGTACCCCTTAGTAGGGAAACCACTTGGAAACTGAGCAGCCTATGGACTTCCTCTGAGCAGGGGGTCTAGGTCCTCTCTATGCAAGGTCCTTGGTTGGAGTATTGGTCTCTGCAAGCCCCCCCTGAACCCAGGTTTTTTGGCACTTTTGTTCTCCTTGTGGAGTTTCTGTATCCTCCACATCTTTCTATCTCCCTCTTCTTCCAGAAGTATTCCAGCACTCTGCCCAAAGTGTGGCTATGAGTCTCAGTATCTCCTTCGATACCCTGGTGGGTAGAGCCTTTCAGAAGTTCTCTGTGGAAGACTCCAGTCCTGTTCCTTTTCTTTCTCTACTTCAGATGTCTATCCAGTTTGCCCTTCTGAATGAGGATTAAGCATCTCCCAAGGGTCTTCCTTGTTGTTCAGCTTCTTTAGGTCTGTAGATTTTAGTATATTATCCTATATTATATGATAATATCCACTTATAAGTGAGTATGTGTGTGTGTGTGTGTGTGTGTCTTTCTGCTTCTGAGATATCACTCAGAATGATCTTTTGTAGTTTCAACCATTTGTCTGCAAATTTCATAATTTCCTTGTTTTTAATTTCTGAGTAGTATTCCATTGTGTAAATGAACCACACTTTCTGTATCCGTTCCTCCGTTGAGGTACATCTATGTCATTTTCATATTCTGGTTTTTTAAAGCTGCTTTGAACATAGTTGAGCAAATGTCCTTATTGAATGGTGGGGCATCTTTTGAGTATATGCCTGGGAGTGGTATAGTTGGATCTTGACGTATCCTTATTCTTAATTTTCTGAGAAAGCACCAGATTGATTTCCAAAGTGGATGTACAAGTTTACATTCCCACCAGCAATGGATGAGGGATCCCCTTTCTCCACATCCTCTCCAGCATGTGTTGTCACTTGAGGTTTTGATCTCAGCCATTCTGATGGGTGTAAGGTGAAATCTCAGATTTGTTTTGATTTGCATTTCCTGAATGACTAAGGAAGTTGAGCATTTCTTTAAGTGTTATCTGCCGATTGATTTTACCCTGTTGAGAATTCTGTTTAGCTCCGTACCCCATTTTTAAATGGATTACTTGTTTTGTTGATGTTTAATTTCTTTACGTATTCTGGATATTAGCCCTCTGTTGGATGTAGAGTTAGTGAAGATCTTTTCCCATACTTTTACATTTGATCCCTTAACTGCTTTAGGAGGAAATTATTCTCAGGATAATGTATGTTGTCATTGCTAAACATATTTCCCTTTGTTAACTTATACTTAACTTTTATTTTTTTAAACCTCTGTAATTTCTATCCATGTAATATTATATATGCTCTATTCTACTTGTGGGTGTCATGGGTAGTGTTTCTATTTAAAACCTGGCTCTGAACTTACATACTCTCAAGTCCTCTGCATTGAATTAAAGTATGTGCATCAGTGAACTTACATCATGAAAATTGTACTGATGTCTGGAACATTGAACTTTATATAGCAATATTGTATCTGGAAGCACAACTAAATTCTAACTATTTATTCCAGTGATTTGTTTGAATATGTTTTTCTTTCTTTTGTCAAGTTGAAGAGGTTTATGTTTATGTATAGTTTACTTGGAAATTTCTCCTTATATAATAAATGGCTGTGGAATTCTATTACATACCTTTTTATGGTTCCATGAAAATAGTTATATTATTTTCTTCTATCTACTGATGTAGAAATCCCACTCTAAATGTTCTAATGATGGATCCAATTTATATTCTGACATGCAGAGTGGTTGTGATGCAATGGGTTACACCTATCTATTTGGGTTTAACAGTCCTAATGTATTATTTACTGTTCTTCTGGCTTTTATCAGAACTGAGACTGGCCTGTAATTCTCCTTCATAATGCTTTCTGTAGAAGTGATGTCCAGTTACACAAGGCCCATAAAGTGACTTGGTTGTTTTCCTCTATCATTTGGTGTCCTAAAATACCTTGTATAAGACTGGGGTTATCTGTTCCTTGCATTTTTGTTGGAATTCATTTAAGAAAACATTTAAGAATCATTTCCATCAGGAGAAGGCATTTGAGATCCACCAACTTCACTGTTAAGCAGTTATAGAGACAACAGGATGTCCCATTATATGATTCTCAGCTTTTAACTGATAATGTAATTTAGTCCTAGCTTCATCATCAGATTTACTATTATGGCAATCAATATTTCTTTGTTTTTCTGTATCTTATACATGGCCCCAGTTTTTTATTACATTTTGCTACAGTAATTTTGCTAATTTTATTGGTCTTTCTTAATAAATTCAGTTTCTGTTTTAAAGTTATTTGTAATGATATATACTTTCTTTTTTACATTTTTAAATTTTTATTAATTACACTTTATTCACTTTGCATCCCCCATTAACCCCTTTTCCCTCCCCTCCCAATCCCAACTTCCTTCCCCCTTCTCCACACATGCCCCTCCCCAAGTCCACTGATAGGGGAGGTCTTCCTTTCCTTCCTTCTGATCCTAGTCTATCAGCTCTCATCAGGAGTGGTTGCATTGTCATCCTCTGTGGCCTGGTAAGGCTGCTCCCCCATCAGGGTAAGGTGATCAAAGAGCAGGCCAATCAGTTCATGTCAGAGTCAGTTCAGTATCCAAGTGGGTTCCATAATAATGTGAACAAGGACTGCCTCTGACATATACTTTCAAATTCATCATTTCTATTATAATCTATTATTTATTTTATTACTATGAGGTCTATTCTCTACCTCTTTTTAAAATTAGTAAGATTTCTATAAATTTTTCTTCCTTTTTTATTTTTTACTTAATATGTTTATTTGCTTTTTTTTAATTTATTTATTTTTATCTCACTCACAGGTTGGGTACTTTGAATCCCAGG
>CM053765.1:76038749-76063687 GCA_028658305.1 Pachyuromys duprasi | reverse complement strand
GATGGGGCCCATGATAGCTCGGTGTCAGACTGAAGACGCTAGTGAGGGAAACAGGGACTGTTTCAGTCATGAACTTGATGGCTGACTCTTTGACCCTCCCCCAAACATGCCGGAGAGTGACAGACTGGCTAGATCCCAGGGGAGGACATTGCAGCCAGCCCTGAGGAGACAGGATGAGCTGGGGTTGGATGGAAGGGGAGGAGGTCCTCCCCTTTTGGTGGACTTGGAGGGGGCGGGGAGGAGATGAGGGAGGAAGGGGAAGAGTGGGAGGGAATGAGGGAGGGGGCTATGCTTGGGATGCAAAGTACCTAACCTGTGATTGATACAAAAATAAATTAATTAATTAAAAAAAGAGATCCTTCATAATTGGATTAGGTCATTTAAAAAAATTTTGGACATTTAATAGTATCATTGGAAAATGTCTACAAATTTCTACAACTTTTGTAATTTTCATATCTCTAGTTCATTAATCTTTCCTAATAGAGATGCTTAAAACTTCAAGAACAATTGTATATATTAACAGTGCAAAGAGTTACAAGTATCTTGCTCAACTTCACCATATGTATTTCTAATATTTCCTTAATTAAGCATGATGTCATTTTTATAGGCAGAAGGCATATTGTTAATAGAGTTATCTCTTGGGTCTGGAGAGACCTGTAGAGAATAGATTTCAGTTTTTGCCATGCCTAAGAAAATCCATGAATGCTCATATTCCTGATATAAAATTCTATAGGGTTTCACATAATCTAGAACATCCACTCTTGCATATTTAAATTGTATCTAGATTACTTAGCATTCTTTTTACAATATAAGTATTTTAGAAAACATCATATTCTTTTCTTTAGAGATCAGAAACTAGGATGTGTCTACTGTATGTGTTCTGCATAAACATATATTTCCCAAATTGTTGATGATGGGGTTGGCTGAATCTATGTGCATGCATGTGGATATTAGAGTTCACCAATATAACATAAACATCATAATAAAACTATTGGTCTTTTAAAAAATCTTGCTTGTTAAGATTATTTTCTTCTAATGCTTGAAATGTTTATTTTTTACTACCTTCATTGTGTTTATCAGAGTGACCACAAATCCCAGTAGACCTCCCACCTACATTTTATATGTTTACCTTATGTGTCTGCATGTGTATATGAAGGATGGAGGCCAGAGTTAGATAGCCAGTGTCTTCCTCAATATCTATTCTACTTATTATCTTGAGACAAGGCTTTAACTGAACCAGGACCTCATCAGTTTGATCTGATTGGCAGGTCAGAAAGCCACAGGGATCCTCTAGTCTTCATCTTCAAAGTGATTTGATTATAGATGAATGCCTTCCAGCCCAACTTTTTTTTTCCAGTGTTTGTTGGGGACTGAACTCTGGTCCTTATGCTTAGATTGCAAAGAGCTTACCAACTGAGCTATATTTATGGATGCTCTCAGTGAGAGTTTGAAAGATGAAATGTCAGAGTAATAGAAAAATAGTATCTTGTTTTTCACCCAAAAAGGCTGTTTGAGGACCAAATTGTCCTGTACTCTGAGACCCAAAAATCAGATGATTTGCCCTCACAGCCTGTAGCTACCCATAAACATAGGTGATATTTATGACTCAAATAACCAGAGAGGGATTTATGTAGACATACTCTTTAAAAAGCAAGAGAAGGGGACATGAGCCATTTGGTTTTGTTGACTAACCTGGTTGGGTAGCAAGTCCCAGTGAACTTTCTGTCTCTGCCCGCCCAGTATTGGTGCCTGACTTCAGACCTGGCTTATTACATGGGTTCTGGAGTTTAAAACTCAGGTCAAGTTTGTACAACAAACACATTAATGACTAATGACAGTCATTCTTTCTAGTCCCTCCTCTGACTCTTACCATTGGCTTTCTGCCTCCTTGGTCATTACCAGAACTGTTGATCACTCTGTGATCACCTGATCACAGATAAGCTTTACAGATTAAGAACTCACCATTCTTCAAAATTCCTTTAGCAATATGGTAAGACATTTTCAAAGGGTTGATGATGTCTATGCAAAAGTCTTTGAGGGTGCTGTTATTTTATTTACTGTGTTTCCTTATATGGAAATGAAGAATAGAGAGGTGGGCAAATAGGATTTTCTCTAAAATTCTCAGTGTTTTGTTCTCTTAGCCCACTGAATTTGCCATAAAGCCAATGTTCAGCTAAATATGTGGCAATTGCTGCAAACGACTTGTTTGGCTTCTACAGAGCTTCATTTACCCTTGTCCCCCAATCTGTTCCCTAGGTAATGGCCAGAAGTCTCTTGGCTTCTAATGTTGGATCAATTAAAAGCATTTCATGTTGTAATCATAAAGGTATGAAGTGGGTCAGACTTGTACATTACACAAGAATCTTCAAGGTCAATCTTTAATCAGAACAGATAACTCATTTCTTATTTTATTTCTCACTGCAAATTTTGGCCAGTCACACTGTCAATGAAGCATATCAGAAATTCATCAGTCACTCTATTAAGGGCCTCTTCCCTAAAGAAAACTGACTTTCTTTTTTCTAACACCATCAGCTGCCTGTAACTCTTCAAGTGGGGGTAGGGTCTTTAGAATCCTTCACTAATCCCTACGGCAAAGTTGACTGGTGTGGTCTTGTGAAGCTTACCAGTGCTTTTGCTAATTTATGGTTGTAGCATCTCAGTAATGTCCAGAAGACACTATTTTGCAGCAGTCCTCATACTCTTTTGCCTTCAACATTCTTTCTACATCATCTTCTGAAATATTTCCTTAGCCTGGGATTTGGGAGTTACATTATACATTCCCATTTTGAGATGGATTACTCCATAGTTGTTATCTGCATTTTAATCTACTGTGGTTTTTGGTAATGAACTTTTTCTACTGCAGTGATGCTCCTTTGATGGGTTGACATCAGCAGTGACTTTTGTGTGTGATGTTCAATATTTCAAAAACACTCGAACATAGAAATTGAGAATAACAGAAGTATCAGGTTCTTTTCTAAAGTCTATGACCACTTCAGCAAAGGGGTTTGGGGCTAAGTTTATAATACCAGATATGAATTACAACAATTGAGCTCTCCTTATGTTTAAACATAGAACTGTTTACTACTCCAGACACCTGTGTCACGATAGCACTACTGGGCTTATCTTGATGGACTGATGACAGTTAAAGGAAACAGGATTTACTGATGATTAGGACTGTTGATAAAGTTTTTGTTCCAGTAGCCCATATGTCTCCTGACCCCTTAAGAATTAGTAACAAGAATGGAGGCTTCCAAGTCAGTACTACCTTGATTGTTTTCCAAGTCTTATGACTAGTTTGTGGTATCCTCAGCAATTGGGTTTTAACATCAAATTTTGGAATTAAACTACTCTCTAAATTGGTATTTGTCTACTCATCGAACAGTGTAATTCTTGCACCCCATCAAAAAAAGGTTTTTGTGTGTGTAGTGGACACTGGTTAAATTAGAAACTTCCAAAGGTCAAAGTACAGAGAATGTTTCTACAGATTTTAAGAGTTAGTGGTCAGGGAGGACCTGAGCAAACTGTCTTCTCAATATGACAGAACTTCTGCACTCATGGACTTACAGTTTCTGTAGTTGCCTGTACAAGATAAAGCTGCTCAACATTCCTGCAGATAGGAGGAATGAGTTCATTAACCTCATCACTAACAGAGAAGCTATGGTCATTTAATAACCTCTGGCAAGAGATAGTTATTTTTAGAGGCTGTGAATCCTGACAGGATAACCATGCTGCATGGATGGCTCCACACCCACAAATTGGACATCGTTTAAAATTTTTAAAAAGAGGATCTAAACTTGGAATAGCCATGAGGGCACAATGGTACAGATGCCAGTAGAGACAATCTGATGGCCAAGATCATTGAAGTACTGGTTAGTGTCCTCTTGTAGATTCTATCATCTGTAAGCTTAGATTTGAACTGTAGACATCACTGAGTAAACATCAATTTTATCATTGCCAATTTACCTTCCCCACGATAAGCTTGGACTTCCACATTTGCATGTATAATTTTTATATGCTGTCTTTTTTGAAAGATTTAACAATTACCTGATATGTCTCTCTCTTTCATTTATATTTCTGCTTTCATCTTTATGCACAGGGCATTTACAATGACATTGAACACATATTCTACCCACAGAGATATCACTTTTGCTTTGGAAATACATAGATGCTCAAGATATCTAAAACCTGTTTTTTAGGGAAGATTGCTACTTACATAGCTACATGCCTGTTAGTTGACTCTTGGGAAAAGTCATGTCCCAGCCTACGTTTCTTTATTTTGTTGACTACACAGAACTTACAGTCAGAGTTCTTCACTTGTTCATTCCATTCTTTAAAAAAAATCCAATAACCTATATGACTGTAGCTTCCACAATTAACTTTTATTTTATTTTTGAAAATTTATGCCTTTATCCATTCTACCTAGTTTTTATCCAGTGGTGCAATTTTAGTTTCCTAGCACATATATTCACATTGAAATTTCAACATCCTCAAATTTCAACATGTATAAAATCAATTCACCATTTCTCCCTCTTCCACTAGAAAGATGTTGCCCAAATCATTTCCTTAAGATATAACATCATATTTTACATATTTTAAAGGAAGGCCAAAATTTAGCATAGTATTTTATTCTTTGGCTCTGCATAAATTCTATCCATTTTTGGAACCTGTTGCACTAACTTATAGAAAAAATTTCTCCTAGTTGCTGTATATATGTAGTGCATACAATATAATAAAAATGTATATGCATTTGTACACTATACATATAGAGATATATGTATTTATATACATATATATGCAAGGAGAAAGAGGAAAGTATTCATAAACCCTCTTTGTGTCTCCTTCAATCTCCCAGTTCACTCATTTTCTCATCAAATATAACATCTTCTTTGCTTTGTTTCTAAATTGTTTTACATCCTTTGCCAAAATTAGTAGGAAACTATGTTAATTAATTAATTATTTAATTAACTAACTTTTGGTAGTGGTGAAAATTAGGCCTGGGACCTCACACATGCTAGTTAAGCAGAAAGATATTGTTAGCCTTCTTTTTCCTTTAGGACAAAGTTTCACGGGATTACTCAGTCTGGCTTTGAACTCACTGTAGCTGAGACAGGTGTTGAACTATTGATCACTGACATGATAAGCCAGTACCACCAGGCTGGCTGAAACCAAAGTGCTGTATCTATATTCTCTGAGTATCTCTAAGTTTTTGCTCCAGTGAGGATTTCTATCTGATAGATGTTCTTTTGTATTAAACCTGAAAATATGTCTCGTCTTAAACCTGATACTCCATCCTATTTTGGATAATGATATCACCATTGACTGAATTCCTCAAACTATGAGTCTAGAAATTATCCTTGACAGCCTTCAATTTTGCCACTCACATCTAGTTGTGAGGCCATCTTTGCTCTATAACTCTCCAAAATATTTTTTCTCTCCTGTCACTGCTCTGGTTTGCTTCTTCTAAATCAGCTCTGAGACTAATCAGCTGGGCGTCCTGACCTAAGGATACTCTCCTACCCTACCATTCATTCCTTACACTACTGAAAGATTTATTTCTCCAAATTAAACTATGATCCTGTTGCATCACTTCCTTGCTTAAAATACTTGTGTGGCTCTTTGGCCTGGTGGTTGAAGTCCAAATTCCTGAGGATGACATGCTGGGACATTGAAAATCTGACACTACTTCACTGTTGGCCTCAGCCTTCCACTCTTCAGTCTTATCAGTATGTCATGGTATCTTTCCTCTCTTCTGATTCTCCACATATTATCATCTTTGTGTATCAGCATTTTCTCATTCTGAAATGCCTTTTCCCCTTCTCAGCCAACAAGTTCAGAATTCAAAGCCAACTTTACCTTCTTTGGGATATTAGGAACATTAGAAGTGTCCTGAGTTCCTATTTTTAAAAATCCTCTTACCGCATGGTTACATAATCATTGTATTATTTTGGTAATTACTCATTTTCTTTTCCGTTTTTTTTATACTTTCTATAATTCACTTTTCTTTTAATGGTTTATAAGGCCACGTTCTTGCCATTGGCTCCTTTCCTGACCTCATTTCCTTCCACCTTCTCCCCAGCTGACTCTACTCCAGCAGCATTGGCTTCCTTCCTAGTGCTGCACACATTCCCATATGAGATCTTTGTGCTACTACTCATTCTGCCTCTTGTCTTCTCTGGATATTTGCATGGCTGGTGTCCTCCTTTCTTATGGGTTTCTGTTCAACCATTCTTTTCCTCTGCAGACTGTTTTTCCTGACTATGCAATCTGTGATGAGCCATGCCTCATATTTCCTCAGCATCCCGAATTACATTTTCCACAATAATACATTCCCAAACATCTAAATTGTAACTTTTCAACTTGTCTCTAATGATAGATGTACAAATGGTTAATCATGCTATAAGTGGAGTGTCCTGGTACTAATAAAGTATGGCTGGTGTTAAAGTTTTCTTTTGGAGAGAATACTAAAGCCAAGATTTCATGTGAAGGTCATGGCTAAGCATAGATTAACCTAAACTCAAGAAAGCCTTCTGGGATATTTGACTACCGTTGATAGGAGAGTTCAGAATGTAGCTGAAGTTTTATCTGGGCTTATTGCATAAACAAACATACCTCAAGGCAGTGTAGAACTTACACATATTTCTTTGTAAAGAAATTGGTATTGGTATTTATAGGCTCAATCACTTAGATTATAATAACATAATTAAATTGAGATTTGTGGCAGACAATGGATTACCACTATTGTGTTCTTGTAGAATTTATCACAAAATGCAATTTGTCATCAAGAGTAATATGTAATTAAGATGTTCGAATATCCATCTCAGTCCTCAAAACAGAGGATCCTTACTTTCAGTGTGAATGCTGGCTTGTGCTGACCAGCATACTAAGCAAGCATCCAAGGATTATCCCAACATCTGCTTGGGAAAGACAGATGTTGTCATTACATAGCTTCATCCACATGCTCCTCCATAGTTAAAAAAGAATTGTTCTCAGGCATTGAATTCATAAATGCAAGTAAGAAATAGTCAGAAAAATAAAAGAGAAATGTAAGTCTATAGAATGTTCTGAATGGGAAGTTTCAAGACTGGGGACAGAGAGGGAAAAAATAGAATGAGGAAGTAAGGGATGTGGCAGTGACTGGAAACAAAGTAAGATATTATGAAGGTCTCAAGCTACATAAATGCCTTTTGTATAGTTTGTCTTACGTGAGATTTTATCACCACATAAAACCCAATACGCTTGTTTTCACTGCAAGCAGGAGGAGACTATATAAAGAAGCTGGTGAAACAGCATGCAACTCATAAAAGACATGCAGTTGGAATTTACACACGCATCCATCATGGGGCAGTATGCAACAAGAGGCAGCCAAAGATGTTCAGTGTGAGTCAAAAGTGATGCTTCCTTTCTCACAGCAAACCCTGCTGGTTGAAAGGCAAACAGGGATTCATTTGAGGAGCACTGGCAAGCACGGTTTTTAAGGACATTTACTTTTTTCCTCCATCTTTCCTCCTTGGGCATGCCTTGAGAATAACAGGTGACTACAGCATGTGTGCCAAGTTTATTCCAGGCCTCCAGAGACCTGTCCTTCCTGGGGTTTGAGACGTGGGAAGCAGGAAAGGATAGGACTACCGATGGGTCACTGGTATAAAACTTAAGATCTGCCATGGCTCCGTCTGGTCTTCTCTTTGGAGGTTTGGCTCTGGCTCAAAAACCACTTCTATCTACTGATTGCAGATTGTGATATTGCATTCCAGCTTCATTGATTAAGGTGGCCAGCAAGGTTTGTCTCACTTAGATTTTATCTAAGTGTCAGAGAGAGGGGCAGATGGACTAGGTACAGTGTGATCTGCATGAGGCCCTCACCTTGCCCAGGTATGGCACTTTCTAGCACTTGTACATTTCATTCTCCTCAGTTTATACCCAGGACTTAATCTTGCAGCTGCATCATGGAAATTTTTTTTTCCTTAGTATAGCTACCATCAGTCCAACCTCCCTTTTCAGGAAGACTCCTACAAACGCACTTCCTAAACACAGACTAATTACACAGATTAAGATGATGGGTTGGTGATTCTTCAGGGGAATCTAAGAGCTACAGAAGATGCAAGCGGTTTTTATAAGCCTTTAGAATGCACACTTAGAATGACACAAATGAGGGCTTCTCTTGCATTAGGGAACTGGAGTCTGTCACATTATCCCCCGTGACACTCGTAAGGTCCCTGGCGCAGTACCACATGCAACAGATGTAAAAGGTCACCAGTGAAGGGCAAAATATTTTGTGGTGATAACAAAACTGGGCTATCTACTAAGCAGTCCTTCTCATTCTGCATTTTGAGTGTTATCACTTGGTTTTCATGGGCTGATTTTCCTTTTATTTGCCAGAGTTTAGTTTGTTGGGTATGATAAAAAGATAAAAAGAGGTACAACAAGAAAGCAAGAGAAAGGAGAGTTGCCTTTGTTTTGTTTCTCCAAGTATAATGAAGCATCAACTAGAGCATGCTTCACATGGGCTTTGCCTTCCTCAAGAATGCTGTCGGCTACACCTCTCCTTTCCCTTGAACTTGAGTGATTTGCTTAGCTAATCAAGCTTAAATAACATGTAGCAGCAAGGGGGAAATCACTGAAAACTAGAAATGGCTGCAGCTGTTTTCTGCATTGTAGAAGAATAGAATTTATCCTTATGGCGGATGCTCTTTTGTTTAGAACAACTTACTGATGGAATTTTCAGGTTATGCAAAATGCGAGTCCAGAGACTCTGGATGGTGGAGGGTGGTGGTAGAGGTACAGGGGCAGAATCGCTCTGAGTTATTACCAACTGTCAAAAATGTCGCTTTAGTATATTGCTAGTTTTTTTTTAAGTATTGGGAGTGGAGGGGAGACACGTGGTATATACTAGGGCTAGGAGGATATGGAAATAGAAGCCTTCCTGTTATCTGTAGACACTCATACACAGGCACAGGAAATTGTGGCCATCTGGATCTTCAGCAAAAGGAGAATTTGCAAGAAATTTCTTAGTGTGGAATGGCTACAAATCCATTATGTTTGTGAATCATATCAGTTTTTGGCCTATTATCCAACCTCTTACGGTGCCTCCTACAGCATTAGAGTAGTTCTCCCTCTTTGCAGTTAGGGTATCCTGTACTTGGCTCTATATAAGAAAGATGTGTGGTGAGTTATCTGGCATCTAGGGACAAAGAAGATTCAGTTGCTTCATTCCCTTCCTTTCCCTTCCCTTCCTTCCTTCTTTTTTTTTTTTTGCCCTATCTCTCTTCCTCCCTTCCTTTCCTTCCTCTTTCTTTCTTTCTTCTGTGTAAAACTGGCTTTCTCTAACTCATAATCCTCTTGTGTATTCCTCCCCAATGATGTGATTACAAAATTGTAGCATCATTTCCATTTTATTTACTCTACTTGGTTTAAATACTAAAATTACGCCCTTATAACACATTCATAAACTAGGCATGGTTGTGTACAGTCGCAGTACACAGGAGGCCAGGCTGTCGATTTAGGGACAAGCTGGTCTACATAGTGAGTTCCAGAACAGTCAGGGCTATGCAGAGAGACCCAGTCTCTAAAAACCAAAACCAATCAACCAACCAGTCAATGTGCTAACAGATAAAAACATCAAACAGCTAGATTAACATAACCATTCAAACAGCTACCTATGCAGTGCCAAAATCTACATCCCAATCTACTTCTATAAATTAGAATGGCCATTCTGAAGCCAAAAGCTTTCCCCCCGCCCCCTGCCACACACACACACTTTTCTTTTTTTATTTCATTAATTGATTTGTTTGTTGATTTTACATCCCAATAACAACCCTATCCCCTCCTCTCTTCTCAGTCCCACCCTCCTACCACCTACTTCCTCCATATATCACCATCCCCACTCCCATCCCCTGGTTCCAACCCATCCTCAAACATCAAGTCACATCAGGACTAAGTGCCTCCTCTTTCACTGAGGCAAGACAAGGCAACCTTGCTAGGGAAACTGGATCCAGAGGCAACAGAGTCCAAGTCAGAGATAGCCCCTGCTCTAATTGTTAGGGGGCCTACTTAAGGACCAAGCAACCCATCAGCTTCATATGTGTAGAAGACCAAGGACCAGTCCATGCATGTTCTTTGGTGGTTCAGTCTGTATGAGCCTCCATAGACCCGGGTTAATTGAGTATGCAGATCTTATTGTGGTGTCCTTAACCCCTCCTGCACCTTCAATCCTTCCCCTAACTCTTCCACAGACTCCCTGAGTTCTGCCCAGTGTTTGGCTGTGGATTTCTGCATCTGTTTCCATTATTTGCTAGATGAAGCTGCTCAGATGGCAGTTATGCTAGGTTTCTGTCTGCAAGGATAACAAAGTATCATTAATAGTGTCAGGGGTTGGGTATCTGCCATAGAGTGGGTCTCAAGTTAGGCCAGTCATTGGTTGGCCATTCCCTCACTCTCTGTTCCATTTTTTATTCCTGCACAACTTTGTAGGCAGGATATATTTTGGGCCTAGCGTTTTCTGGGTGAGTTGGTGTCCCTCTCCCTCCAATGGAAGTTCTTCTGGCTATAGGATGGTGCCATTTCAGTCTCATTATTCCCTGTTGCTAGGAGTCTCAGTTAGGGTCACCTCCAGATCTATTTTTTTTGAGCTCTTTCTTCAGTTTTATCCTCTTTTTGTGGCTGTGATAAAATACAAGACCAAAGGTGACTTATAGCTGGATTTAGTACTTTGTGGGTATTTTTTTTTCCATTCTTTATCACTCCTGACCATCACTTCACTCCCTATAACTAAATAGGAGGGACAGAAGGATAGAGTGAAGCAAGAGATAGAAAGATCTGTGAATGTAATTTCTTTCTTCTTGTTTCTTCTTTGAGTAGGACTACTAATGAACAAACTGCAACCATCCTCTCCAAACACCCAACAAACATCAGCCCCTGCCTTTCAGGGTTCTAGCATTTATATACCCTCTGGAAAGTTCCCAGAATTCCAAACATCACACAATTGCAGAAACTATCTGTGTCTGACAAAGCCACATCTCTGCCAGAGCATGAGACAAATCATAGTCAGCTGCTGTGAAGCAGCTCCATATCCCCACATCTTATATTAAAACAGTCTAAAAATAGTCTAAAAATATTTTTTAAACAAAGTTCCAGAATTGTTACTACAGTGACTTATGAGAGAATGAGTTTATTTTGTCTTGTACTTACAGGGTGCCAGTTATGAGAAGTACTTTAGAATGTAGCATGGTCAAGAAGATGAGGGATCACATCTTCAAACATAAATATTTTTTGAGGCAGAGACAACAAACTTGAAGTGGGATGAATCTATGAACTTCAAATCCTATCCCATGTGACATGCTTTATTTCGAAAGGCTCTACCTCCTAAAGGTTCCATCCACAGCCACCTGCTAGGAACCAGAGGATCATATAACTGTGGGAAGCATTTCTTATGCAATCCACTGCCCTCTACTCATTCTTTCATGCCAATTAAAATTTCATCATATTCATAAAGTTGCTGTGACTATTTAATGCTACCCAAAAATCGCTGATAGAAATCCTATTGTATTCTTAATAGGAAGCAAGAAACATTTACACACATGTGACAATTCCTTTTCTGTTTTCTTTATATAATTTTGTTCTGTCTACTAAAAAAAAATCAGAGAATAAAGGAAACATGTTCCTACTTTTTTAGGTATTTTCAGCTCTACTAAGTCTATTCCCAGCTACCTACTAAGTCCTCAATTAGCATTTTGATAATGGATAGAGAGTTGCATTATTCTTGAAAATAAGCATTTATTAGCCAGGAAAATTATACTAGTGGGATATGAAGCTGATGTGTCAGTGGATCCCTTGGTGGATACTACTTAGGTGGCCTCTGTATGGTAAATTAAGTTTCTACAGTAAAAAAAAATTATAGATGTGGCCCATGGTAGCTCAGTATCCAACTGGGTACCCTAGTAAGGGGAACAGGGTCTATTTCTGTCATGAACTCAATGGCTGGCTCTTCAACCCTCCTCTCCCCTCCCCCGGGAGGAACAGCCTAGCTAAATCCCAGAAGAGTACATTGCAGCCAGCCCTGAAGAGACATGATAAGCTAGGGTCAGATGGAAGGGGAGGAGGTCCTCCCCTATCAGTGGACTTGGAGGGAGGCAGGGAGGAGATGAGGTAGGGATAGGGAGAGTGGGAGGGAATGAGGGAGGGAGCTACGACTGGGATACAAAGTATATAACCTGTGATTAATATAAAAATAAATAAATTACATTTAAAAATTATGAGTTTCAAATCTTTGGGTTTATGTGGAGTCCCAATCAACATGATATTTTCACCTCTTTACTCACAAAGAAACTACTATTTCCCACATAGCTTCATTAAGAGAAGCTGAAATAAAAGAAAACCTAATAATGTCCTTTAGTCAAAGAATCAAATTAAGAGAACTTACAGAACCTTTTAATATTTCTTTAAATGTTGGTAGTACAATTAGCTTAATGGGAGACTAATATCTTAAACCCCATATCACCCTGAGTGCTACAAGCTTCACAAGGTGTAATTTTAAATATCTCTCTTTGCTACACTGCTGAAAGGTATCAGAAGGCTTGCAAAATTATTTTCATGTTCCCATTTTACTATGAGTCCCCCTTTCAAGCATTCTGCTTTCTTGCTTTATTTCTTCTTTAACTTCAGGTTCATTTGTGTGTGTGTGTCTGTGTGTGTGCATGTATTGTGGCTCTCTCTGCACATGTACATGTGCTTGCAGGTGCTGTGGAATCTAGAGAGGATGTCCGGTTCCCTGGAGCTGGAGTCACAGCTGGTTGTGGACCATCAAACATCGCTGTGATCAGAACTCCAGTTCTCTAAAAGAGCACTGCATGCAAGGTCTTCTACTCTCAGCCATCCTTCCAGCTTTTGCTTTGATTTTCCTTTCTTCTTTCTTTCTATTTTTCAATGCCGCTTCATGCATTCTGCCCTGCACTTAAGACTCCTCAAAGCTTTCTTATAACTGTCATTACCTACAAAAAAGTATGTCCCAGTGAGGAACACTTGGAAGTGAAGGGAAATTTCAACTTACTTTGGGCTTAGATTTTACAAGCAGGTCATAAATAAGAAAATTGGGTATAATTAAAATGGTCACACACTCCAATTAGTTGATGTTAATAATAATAAGAGCTACTTCAATGAAATTGAATATGTTCATCTTTTTCTCTTACATTCACATAAATCTGTACTCAATTGAACCTAAGTTTAATAGTTGACTTCTTCAAACAGGCCTTGCTGTTTCAAAACGTAGGTTCTTTACCACATAGGATGGAGTGAAATGTATAGACTCTGATAGAGACATAAAACCAAGATAATGGTAGCAGTCCAGATTGCCACCCTTAATATTTGCTAGAATGTGGCATCACATGGGTGTGTGCCTGCTTGTAAATCTCTGAAAACAACATGCATGCCTAATGCCTATGGAGGTCAGCAGAGGGCATCAGCCCCCCCTTGAATTGGCGATAGACAAATGTGAGCCACCATGTGAGTGATGGAGATCAAACCTGAGTCACCCTGAAAGCAGCTAGCATTCTTAACCAGTGAGTCATCTCTCCAGCCTCATATTTGAGAAAATTTTAATGACCAACATTTAATTCATTTGAAAAGTGATATGACTATTTAAGTTCATGGAAAGAAATAAGACTATATAATGAAGAAAGTCTTTGCCAAATATAAAAATAAAATTTATTAGGCAATTTTCACCTTGCCAATAACTTTTTCTAATGGTATCTCAGGGAAAGTTAATCTATTTTAAAGTTCAATACAATAAATAAATATAATTGATTTACCTAAGGTTTTATTTTTTCATTCTTGGGAGTGAATTAGCATTATTTTATAGGCTTGGTCACAGTAGTATGGATATGTAATTACTGATCTGAAGAGCAAAAAATATCTATACTTTACACCTTTAAGCATAACTCAATTTCTATTTGTAATAGTTGGATGTGATGCCCTTAAAACTCTAATGACTATAAAGAAGGGGTTTCTTATAGGTAATCTTTTAATTCTGGCAATAGCATCTATTTTTAAGCACCTACTACATGGACGATAGCAATATATTATCATATTAAGCTTTATACCATCCTGCGAGGTTAAGGGAGTTATTAGCTGCATTGTTTATGGAAGCTGCATGCATCAGGAAGCACCTAAGACTTTGATCGGCTTGTAGGTGGTCATTTCCATCTTTAGCATTGTTTCAAACTTATTTTTTTATACATCCTGCTACATCTGGATTTAACTTTATACCTTTGAATTTTAAATAAGAAACAACAATATAATACAAACATCTACCATGTTAGATGGCTTTCAGAACAGGTTTCTAAAGTGTCTTGGTAAATGTTGTTTGATTAGAAAGTGTTAGGTGAGATGTATTCACAGGTACTCAATGGGATTGGCTGTTACACACTCACATTTAATGCTGGCAGATTATTAGCTTGAAAGAATTTAGCATTGTGTTACTCTCTGATCTAGGGTATGAAGTGAAATATACTGGGTGTTGAAGAGGTGGATCATTCATTAAGAGTGCTTGCTTTTCTTTCAGAGGACCCAAGCTGAGTTCACAGCATTCATATAAGGTGGTTTACATCCTGTAAATCTAGATCCAGGGGATATGATGCCCTTTTCTTGTATCCCAAGGTATCAGTGAATGCATCCTCTTTCTCTCTCTCTCTCATATACACACAGATAAAGAGAGAAGGGCAGAGAGAGAGGCAGACATAATACATAATAATTATTAAAGTCTTATTTAGACTTTATGAAACTAATATGATTTTCAGTCACATTGTTATGTCTTGTTTTTTGATTTGTTTCCTTATGGCAATTTTATTGTCTACTTATTTACTAGAAAATAATATTTCACAAAAAATGCCATGGACATCATATGGATACACTGACTATTCAAGATGAGAGAGGCATGGCCTTAGTCTACCTCTTCAAAAAGTTCCTAATCTGCTGAGAAGGAATAAACATGTCTGTGAAATGAATAGCACTGGCCAAAAGGAAACCAGCTAAGAAAGTGGTAAGAGTATCTTTAATACATGGACAAGCTTAGGAAACATTCTTTTCTTTTATTTTAATATTAGTTACAGTTTATTAACTTTGCATCCCTGCTGTATCACACTCCCTCCCTCCTCCCTGCCCTTTCCAAGTCCACTGACTCCTCCCCTTTCATCTGACCCTGGTTTATCAGGTATCTTCTGGGCTGACTGCAAAGTCCTCCTCTGTGGCCTGGCGGGGCTGCTCCTCCCTCAGGGGGAGGGGGAAGGTCAAAGAGCCCACCATTGAGTTCATGTAAGAAATAGTCCCTGTTCCCCTTAATAGGGTACCCACTTGGATACTGAGCTATCATGGGCTACATCTGAACAGAGGTTCTAGGTTATATCCATAAATGGTCCTTGGTTGGACAAACGGTCTCCTAAAGGCCCCTGTGCCCTGATATATTTGGTCCTTGTGGAGTTCCTGTCCTCTCCAGATCATATTAACTCCCCCTTCTTTTTTATGATTCCCTGCATTCTCCCGAAGATTTGGTTATGAATCTTAGTATCTACTTTGATACACTACTAGTTAGAGTCTTTCCGAGGTCCTCTGTGTTAGGCTCCTGTCCTGTTACTTGTTTTCTCCTACATCCAAATGTCCATCCCATTTGTCTTTCTAAGTGAGGATTGATCATCTTACCCCAGGTCCTCTTTCTTGTTTATCTTCTTTAGGGGGAAACATTCTTAAGTGCTCTTGGGATAGCTTGGTGGGAAAAG
This sequence comes from Pachyuromys duprasi, assembly GCA_028658305.1. NCBI lineage: Eukaryota > Metazoa > Chordata > Mammalia > Rodentia > Muridae > Pachyuromys > Pachyuromys duprasi. Next base: position 76,047,926 of record CM053765.1, on the reverse strand, counting down.
GGTTTGCTGTGCAAATGTGAAAATCTGAGTTCAGATCCTCAGAACTCTGCAAATGCTTAGTATGTGTCCTGGCCCACCCCTAATCCCAGTGCCCAGGAAGGAGACATGGGTGGGGGGGTCCCAGAGCAAATAGTACAGTTAGAGTAGAAAACTAGGCAAACTCTAGATTCAGATGAAATCCTGTCTCACTCAATATATAAGGGGGAGAGTAATTGAAGACAACTCTGGATGTTTACCTTTGGCCTCTATACATGTACAAACACACATATTCCTACACGCATGTAGGCATGTAGGTTGTATAGATATGACACACACATATATGTGCAAAATTAAAAAGAAACCTTGCTATAGCTCTCATGTTATAAGAACAGTATCAGAGATGTTTGGAAGTTTATCAGACATGGTGACATCAAGTCTCCTGTCTCTGAAGCCTGAATATCAACTTAGCATCTTTCACTTTTGTGGTTCTAGATAAGTAACTAACATTCTTGTGCCTCTTTTTCTTATGCATGTTTTCACTGAGGGCACATGGCTCAAAGGCTGTACAGTGAGTGTGAAATCCAAAGCTTACCACACTATTTCAGGTGGAAGAAGTATGTGGCATTGAGTCAGACAGCTACTAACAGCTAATACCCATCAGGAGCTATTAGCTGTTCACTCTCTGATGAACTTGTTTCTCTGTTTAACAGCTCCATATGTACTTATTATAAGATGTGAGTAGGATCAGTTAACTTTCCATGAGCCTACATTGAGCAACATACAAAATGCCTTATTTTTTTTCTTTTTCCTATAGGACTCCCTTATGTAATTCAGGTTCCTGAACCTCTGACTCTGTCTCAAAAGCACTGACATTACAGGCTTGTATTACCACACATGGCATACACTGTTTTTTCATTTAATCCCAACAAACAATGTTGTGCATTTGGAATAACACAATTCAGAGTGATTACACAGTAAGAAATGTAGCTGGATTTGAACATGTATATGGATGAGTATAATCTGTTAACTACACAAATAAATTCATGAAATAGAATCTATTATGATGAAAATAATTGGAAGAGATCTCAAATGGCTGACATCAAAGAATGAGTTTAATTAAATATGGTAAGTGAACATAATAAAACAGGGATGAAGTTATTAAAATTATAATTTAATACAGACGCTCCTCAACTTAAAATGGGGTTACCTCCCCCACAAACCTATCACAAATTGAAAATATTAAGTCAAAATTGCATTTAATACTCCTGGCCTAATGAACATTATTGCTTAGCAACACTGTACATTCTTAAATATTGGTACCTGTCCTGTTGATCTTAGTGTTCATTGTGAGCTGGGACTGACTCTGGTGCCCAGTGTCATAGGAGGCTACCTTATTTTGTGATGCCAGAATTAAAACAAAAACAATATTGGATTTCAATGTAATAATATTTCTTTCAACCCCTGTAAAGAAAGTGTTATTACATAAGTACTTGCATGTGGATACTATGAGCTACTATAAAAGACACCCATTTAACAGTTATAAGAGCATAATTCAGCTTACATTATTTATTTATTACAGAAGATTTATGACCGAATATTTAGGTATAATTTGTTAATTCTTACAGAGGGAAAGTTCATTCATTTGTTGAGAAAATTACTTTTAAAAGCAACTTCTATTTATTTGTGGTGTTAACTCTCTGTCTCTAATGGCAATATGAACTTGCTTTACAGGATCAGCTTGTTCATTGTCTATATTTTGAGACAGTCATCTGATGTTTGCAGGCAGAAATCATGATGTAGCAAATTTGTCACCTGACAGTTCTGGACTACTTGATAAAAATGATCAGCCATTATCAGCCTCAATATAAGCTATCTTCAGAAAATACAATGGGAAAAATACTTTTCTAACAACACAGACTGTAAATTATTCCTTAAGACTGGACTGAAGAGGATAAATTAAAGAAAGTCAAATATTCAAGAGGCCCATGATTTTTTAAAAAAAGCATTATATGAGCAAAACTGATAGCTAATGACAAGGGCAGAAAGATTATAAAAGACAGAGGATTGAGGAGTTTGCTATGACAGTGAAACTTCTAGACATGCCACAAGCTCTAACGTAAAGTTTTACCGACATGACTACCTAAACATGAACTGAACAGCAACGACAACAATAGACATGATGCAGGAGTGAATGGAGGACAGCCTAAAAGGCCTAAACCTTATTAAAAGAACAATGGTAAGGAAGCTGAAAGCTGGAGAAATAGTCTTCCCAAGGGAAAAGCACACCTATTGGCTATTCAAAACCAAATGATTATCCCTGAAAACATACATACAATTTAAGTAACAATATATAAACTGGGTAGGGTATTTGTGTGTGTGTGCTTATGTGTGTGTGTGTATATATATACATACATATACATACATATATATGTATATATGTAAGGTATATATATACATACATATGTATATATATATATATGTAATATGTATGTATATATGTAAAAACATGTTGCTAGCTGCCATGATGATTCAAGGATAAAGAGGGTAGAGCCATGGTTTCACTGCCATGACTGGAAGATATCTTGGTTGTAGGAGAACTGTGGTCTCCTGTCATCTTTGTTGATGGCTGCCAATTGCATTCAGTACCCTGTTTAGTGTCAAGTACACCTTCTGTCCTTTAAGCTTTTGCATTTTGTAATAATGCATTGTGGTAGGATCAGCAAGATTTGCCGGCCCCTATATAAACAGTATCTACCATTGAAAGTTTTGCTTTGATATTAGTTTATAAATATATTTAAAGTTATGCTAATAACTAATGCAATTGATTACAAAATTGATCTTTAGTCTCTTAATGTTTTCAAGGTTGAGCCTAGAATCAGTAACTATAATGTTTGCCTATTTATATCTACTTGAAATAGGTATGGTCCTAAAACACTTGTCTACATAATATGACATAATTATAGATTATAACATTCTGTATTATGTTGACAGGATGCAGTTTAGAGCAGATAACTAAAGACAAACAAAGATTAACTCAGATTCGCTGTCCCTCAAGCTTATCAGAGATCTGCTGAATATGGCATTTAATGGGTGTAAGCTTATTATGACGTACAGAGAATCCCAAATCATAGCATAGCTCCCCACAGCCTCTGAGAAGATTTGGGCACAAGGACAGATGACTTCAACTCTGGATTGCGGTATGTTAACCACTGAGTAAGACTGCCCCAACTTGCTTGTTGCTGAACTCTGGACAAAACTGAGCACCTAGAGAGTTATTGTCTCACTTTGCTGAAAATGAGGTGAGGCCAGTCTCTCATATTCTTCTTCCATAGAAACAGCTACTAGTCTTTGTGCCTGATGGTCAGACTGCTTCTGCCCATGCTTCCATAAAACAACAAGAACCAAGCACAACTGTCTAGGTGGTGACTGACTAGTCATCTCTGTCATTTTGGTTAAGACATACATTCATTTAGGTCATAATTTATTCTTCTCAGATCTATTATCACATTTATGGCTAGGCTAATAGTAGCTTAGTAGCCAGAGAACAGACAGATCTACTGTTAGTTTATTAGTTGATTCATTAGCTAGTTAAAACTACTAGGTATTAGATTTCTTGTTGAAAAAGGCAAGGAGAGCGTCTGAAAGACTCTACCCAGCAAGGTATCAAAGCAGATGTGTAGAATCATAGCCAAATTTTGGGAGAATACAGGGAATCTTATGAAAGAAGAGGGGAGAATAGAAAGACCTGGAGGGTACAGGAGCTCCACAAGGAGAGCAACAGAACTAAAAAATCTGGGCACAGGTTTTTGAAACTGGTACTCCAACCAAAGACCATGCATGGAGATAACCTAGAACCCCTGCACAGATGTAGTCCATGGCAGCTAAGTCTTCAAGTGTGTTCTCTAGTAATGGGAACAGGGACTGTCTCTGACACGAACTCAGTGGCTGGCTCTTTGATCACCTCACCTTGAGGCACAAGTAGCCTTACCAGGCCACAATAGTCCTGATGAGGCTATGGTCAGAGGGAAAGGGAGGAGGACCTCCCCTATCAGTGGACTTGGGGAGGAGCATGGGAGGAGATGAGGGAGTGAAGGTAGGATTGGGAGGGAGGGGGGAGGGGGCTACACCTGGAAAACAAAGTGAATAAACTGTAATTGATAAAATGGCAAACAGGTTTGTCTTCCTCACAGGCTTGCTGTTAAAAGATAAACACATTTCAATGTAACATTTTACTATTCCTTCATTTAAATGACTGCTCCCAACAATCAACTGTCTGTGTCTTGAAGTGAATAATGGGATAGAAAAAAATAGCATAAAGTTTATGTAATATCTGAGAATACAAATATTTAAGTTGTGAGGATCCAAAAAAATGTTTGAGGGTCTAAGGAGGTATTTAAGGTTGGTAAATGCAAGTTGTGGAGTGTTTGTGGGTCTAAGAAGGCGTTTTAAAGTATGTAAATGCAAGTTGTAATACTACACAAAAATGATTAAGGCATGTAAAAATGAGCAAATATTTCAGATTTCTCTGGTCCTCGGTACAAAGGTGATACTAAGATACTTCCTTTTGTAAACTAAAGTATATATAAGCTTCAGGGAATCAAAAAGTCATAAGACCTGGATCCACCTGACACAGATCAAACAGATTCCATATAACCCATGTCACCTGAACTTGACATGGGTTTTTCCTTGGTTTGGGGATTCCTTGTTTTCCCCAAATACTAGACAAATTTTAACATCTGTTCCAAGTCTATATTTGTCTTAGCAAATTTTTACCTGGTTGACAGATTCCATTCAGGGATCATCTGCGGATTGCAAGCCGCTGAAATCTGGACTTGCTGAAAACTGATGTAAACCAGTCGAGACAATGTGATTGCTCTCTAGTTCTTCAAGAAAATTGCTAATCAGATACTTCTGATAAGTGCCCCATTTCTGAGTCTTTGATTAGCTTTTCAATCTCCCTGAGGCCCCATAATATCATCCTAATGTCAGCTGGACTAAGTTACAGAAGAGAACACATTGCCCATTGTCCCAACTAACAGGCTGAGTCTCGGGGTGGGTTTCTTTGGTGATTCACGGACCATAAAATTACAACTACTCAAATGTGAATGAATGCAGAAGACACCAGAAGATTTGCCAAAGTGGATGAGGAAAATCTCCTGAGGCGTCAACCCCCCACAAAGACTATAGGTAACTGAGGAAATCTGGGAATGGAAGAGGTTGCCTTCCTTAAGAAAGAGCACATAGATTGCTTGTCCAATGTCAAACAGTCAGTCCTAAAAACATACATACAAGTAGCATTATACAGTCTGAAAAGTTACACACACACGTATGTGTATTACTGCATGCATATCTATTTCTAAATACAACTTAAATATAACCAATAATATATGCACACATATGATTATATGTACACAATGCAATAAATTAATACAAATTGAGGCCCTGGGTTTGAAAGATAAGAGAAGGGTATAATGGACGGTTTGAAGGTAGGAAAGTGAAATGAAAAAATGTTGTAATTATATTATAATCTCCAAAAAGTTGCTACACTTATATGCACACTATTTAGAACAGACATAAGAGAACTTATGGAGTATGATTTTAAAGTTGAAGTATAAGTACAACCCTAACCATAGTATTAACCTATGTTAATGCAATAAAACTTATTTGAAACCTACATATTTTATTAGACATAAGGAGAATTCAAGTTTTCTAGAGAAAATGCACTTACTGGAGAAAAATGATACGGTTATTACATTTAATACATTAATTATTTATATATCAATGGACTACTTATTTTATTAATGGATATATTTTAGGTGAGAACAAGGTTCAGTAAAGAATTATTGAAATATTTCATTAAATGAAATCAAATCATAAATGAAAACAGACATAACCTCAATCTTCACTATTGAAAACATTAAAAAATATACTTAAAGCTAAATCTGAAAAGGTCTGAGTCAAGAGAAATCATGATGAAATTAAAATATATATATTATATAATATTATATATATATATATATTAGAACAAAGCAACAAGGAAACTTAAGTGTACCTAATTCTATGGGAGGCAGATAAACTCCCAAATACTCAGCAATGCATATATTACCATCACTCAGTTCTCATTGGAGAAGCTTCTAGCTGTAGATGGCAATTAACACACAAACCCTAATTGGTCAATGTTCAAAGAAAAAGAGACCATGGAAGGCTCATCCCTAAGTGGAACGTGCACAACATATGTCTTCCCACAGTGCTAAGAGATCATCTCAGAAGAGGGATGGGAAGATTGTAAGAGCCAGAGGTGGTAGATGAACTCAAGGAAATAGTGGGGTTTTTTTTGACCAGACACAACAGGGTAGATGGAGATATGAATTTACAGTGCTTGTGACTGTATACATAAGATTACATAAGTTCAAGCCAGACAAAATCTCAGCATGGAAGAGGGGATGTGCAGATGAAGTCCCATCAATAGCAGAGGAGCTACTTGAATTTGTTAACTTCTGGGAGAGAGGAGTCAGTCTATTTAAGGATGGGTTCTTTGGTAGGTCTACCAGTCTTCTGGGCAGGTAACACACCCAAGAGTATTTGAGCAGCACAGTCTGGACTTGGTGTGTTAGAAAAAAAAACAGTTGGGTGGATAAAGAGGTAGGGGTAGATCTAGGAGGATTTGAGGAAAGTGAATGAACATAACCAAAACATTATATGAAAATGAAAAATAATGTAAATATTATTTGAAAAATAATCAGTTTGCTTAAAGCATACCAACAGTCAGATTAACTTTATTCAAAAGTCTCTAACTTTATATCCAGTTTACATTATGCCCGTTTAAAGGTCTTTTCTTTCATACCAAAATTATGTATTCTAAAGTATACATTTCTAACAAATGTATTCATTCATTCATTCATTCATTCATTCATTCATTCATTCATTCATGTACTTACTTTATATCGCAATTGTATCAAAGCTTCCCCTCCCTCATCTCCTCACAGTCCTTCCCTCTCCCCTCTACTCCCACTATTCCCCCTTCTCTTTCTCCTCAGAAAAGGAGAAGCCTCCCATGCATATCAGCCTCCTTGGCATATCAAGTTGTAGCAGGGCTGAGTGCATCTTCTTCTATTGAGGCTAGATAAGGGAAAAGGGGTCCAAAGGCAGGCAACAGAGTCAGAGACAGCCCTTGCTCCTTCTGTTAGAGGTCCTGCATGAGGAACAAATTGTATATCTGTTACGTATGTGTAGGGGTTCTAGGTCCATCTCATTCATGCTCTTTGATTGGTGCGTCCATCTTTGTGACTCCCTGTGGGCCCAAGTTAGTTGGTTCTGTAGATTTTCTGGTGGTGTCCTTAACCTCACTGGTTCTTTCAGTCTTTCCTTCCCCTTTTCTACAAGATTCTCCAAGCTCCACCTAATGTTTAGCTGTCAGTCTCTATATCTGTTTTTTTTCCTATTTTTTCTTTTTTATAATTTATTAACTTTACTTCTCAATTGTAACCTCCTTTTTCATTTCCTCCCAGCCCCACTCTCTCTCTCTCATCCCCCTGCCCCCTCAGAGTCCTCAAAAAATGGAGTACCCTCCTCTCTTACCATCTGACCCTGGCCTATCATGTTTCATTAGGAATGTTTCACCTTCTTCCTCTGTGGCCTGCCAGGGGGAAGAGATCAAAGAGCAGTTATCAGACATGGACTCTGTATCTGTTTTCATCAGCTGCCAGATGACACCAGATGATAGTTATGTTAGCCTCCTGTCTGCAAGTATAGCAGAATATCAATAGTGTCATTGGTCAGCTCTCTGTCATGACATAAGACACAAGTTGGGCCAGTCATTGGTTGGCCCATCATTAATGTTCCCCTTCCTCTTTATCCCTGTACTTCTTATATGTATGAAAACTTGTGGGTAAGAAGTTTTGTGGTTGTGTTGGTATCATCATTCCTCCATTGAAAGTCTTGCCTGGTTAAAAGAGGTTGCACTTTCATGTTCTATCACTCCTATTGCTAGGAGTTTTAGATAGGGTCACCTTCTTAGATTCCTGGGAGTTTCAGTTGTCCTAGATTTCTAGCTTATACCAGAGATACCACCTGACTTTATTCCGGTTCTCTCCCCTAGTTCTCTTCTGCACCACCCTCCCCATACTTGATCCCTCCTGTTCCTCTTCCCACCCCCTTTCCCACTCAGTTCCTTCCTTCCCTCTATCCCAGATGTCTATTTTATATCCTTTTCTCAGTATTATTCAAGCATGCTCCTTTGGGCCTCAGTTGTTACTTAGCTTCTTTGGGTCTGTGGATTGTAGCATGGTTATCCTGTACTTTATGGCTAACCTCGCCTATAAGTGAGTACATACTAGGTTTGTCTTTTGGGATCTGTGTTATTTCACTCAGGCTGATATTTTCTAGTTCTATCCATTTGCCTGAAAGTTACATGATGTCATTGTTTTAAATAGCTGAGTAATATTTCCTAAATATAACATACTTTGTTTATCCATTCTTCATTTGAGGGACATCTAGGTTGTATCAAGTTTCTGGCTATTACAACTAAAGCTGCCTCAGGAAGTCAGAGGCAGGCTAATCTCTGTGAGTTTAAGGCTAGCATAGTCTACAAAGTTTAGGACAGCCATGTCTACAGAGAAACCCTATTGAGAAAAAAACAAAACCAAACCAAATCAAACCAAAACCAAACCAAACCAACAAAAACAACAAAAAAAAACCCCACAAAACAAAACAAACAAACAAAAGGAACCAACCAACTAAAGCTGCTATGAATATAGTTGACCAGGTGTCTTTATGGTATGGTAGAGCATCTTTTGAGTGTATGCCCAGGAATTGTATAGCTGGGTCTTTAGGTAGAATGATTACCAATTTTCTGAGAAGCCACCAAACTGATTCCAGAGATGTTGTAAAAGTTTGCACTCTGACCAGCAGTAGTAGAGTGTTCCCCTTGCTCCACACGCTGACCATCATGAGTTGTGATTTGAGTTTTTGATGTTAGACATTCTGACAGGTGTAAGATGGAATCTCAGAGTCATTTTGATTTGCATTTCCCTGAGGATTGAAAATGTTGTCAAATGCTTCTTTGTCATTAAAGGTTCTTCTGTCAAGAACTTTCTGGTGAGCTCTGTACACCACTTTTTAATGGGGTTGCTTGACTTGTTGCTGTCTAATTTCTTGAGTTCTTTTTATATTTTGAATATCAGCCCTCTGTTTGATGTA
>CM053765.1:76017663-76038249 GCA_028658305.1 Pachyuromys duprasi | reverse complement strand
TGTCACTTTAAAAACGAGAGAAATGTCATCAACTTTATCACATTGTGGGAATTTATTTTCAACATAACAACTTGCTTAAGTATGTTAAAACTGCTATCTTAGAAAACTTTATTTGTATTTATAGACTTCATCTTCCGTAGAAGCTTTAAACATGTAAATATTTAAGGACTGTGATAATAAAGAGAGTAATGGAAGGATACTGAAAGGGCGTCTTCTGTAGGATAATTTACACACAAATGGACATGGATAAAGCTGTGTTCCTGCAAAAAGGATCAGGGCATAAGTCCTGCTCAGGAGTAAAAACTTCCTTGTCAGAATAATCAAGCATGTGTGAACATTCATATACTACACATATAAGCACACATGTACACCCCCCCCAAAAAAAATCATTCACAAATAAAGCCCAAACAGGCCTGTATTTTTTCACTCAGGATCACACACAAGCCCTCACAGTGAAATACTTATACCAGCATAGTAATACGCTTTTACATGCATTTGACAAATATTTTCACATACAGAGAAAGTTCACACACAGGCCCACTACTCCTTTGAGTTTATATCTTCAGTTTAAGAAGCTCTGGATATGGGAATACACATCATTTCTGAGCATAGTTTCAGTGGAGTTAAGTGTAGCAGTTTTAAAAATAATACGTGTAGAATTAGAACATTGAGCAATCTACTCTTGCTCTGCTTCATCCTAAATGAACAGCAATGGGGAATTGCGGTCCTTTTCTATGTAAGCATACAAGGAAGGGGTTGAGTCCCTCCCTTTTTTTTCCTGAACTTGGGAAGGAATCTTCAATACTTTCCAAATTATGTGAAGGTTTTACATGCCAGGCTGGAGGGATGGCTCAGCATTAAGGGTACCCAGATAGTCTTTTAAAGGTCCTGGGTTCGATTCCAAGAACCCACAGGACAAACCACAGCTGTATTTTCTGTAGCTGAGGACCTGAAACCCTTTTCTGGACTCCACAGGCATTGCATATATGTGATGCACAGATATATGTGTAGATAAAACACCAGTATGGATAAAAATAATAAACAAATGAGAAGGTAAGAAGACTTACAAAGTCTGCATATGGTATGTTACATAACTATCAGATCCAGGCAGTCCTGAGGAGACTTGATAAGCTATAGGCAGATGACAGGGGAGGAGAACTCCCCTTTCCAGTGGACTAGGGGAAGGGAATGGGGGGAAGAGAGACAGAGGGTGTGACTGGGAGGAGTTGAAGGAGGGGAATTCAATTGGGATATATAATGAATAAATTGTAAAAAAAATATTCTAAGTCACAGAGGAAATCAAAACTACACACGAAAAAAATAGCTATAAAATAGCAATGACAAAAATTGCTAAAAATGAAAAGGAGGGAGAGTGATTGGGACTTAGGTGCAAGTGGAGACAGGGAAACAAGTATGTGGGGTGAAAAAGGATTGCTGCTCTTCACAGATTTTGTTTTGTTTCACTTTGCAATGCGGAGATCAAACCCAGGGCCTTTCACATGCTAGGCAAGTGCTCTACAATTAATCTATACTCCAAGTTTGTTTACTGAGTGGCTGTAGTGATGGATGGGGAAGGAAAGAATACACAGCACAGTGTACATGCACATGGAAGTCAATAGCTTGGATGCTGGACCTCACCTTCCACCATGTTTGAGGCAGCATCTCTTGTTCACTGCTGCAAATGTCAGGCTAGCTAGGGATTGTATTGCAGCTCTCTGTGGGAGTTACAGAAGCATCCTACTACTGCATCTGGTTTTACATGGATTCTGGAAACTCCACCTTGGTTCCTTTTGCTTTCAGGGCTAGCACTTTACCAAGTGAGCCAGCACCCTAACTTTATTAAGGGCTTTCTTTAGTTAAAAAAGCTTACTATGGAATTATAGTCTTATTTCATCTGGCAGTGCCTGCTGAGAATCCTAACACTGTGCTTGGCACACAGGAAGTCATTGACAATAATGTACTCCTGTAAAACTTTGTACAGACAGTAGTGCTCTGCAGTCTATGAGCTACTGGGCTACAGAGCATTTCTTTCATCCTTTAGAAGAATGAGAAACCTGGAAGTCACCTCTTAACTTCTAAAACCATTTTGTTTTTCACCACATTATATGGGCCTCTGATACCTTGACAGTTGGACAAATTTCTCATCATCTACTTCATTTCCTATACACACTCTTATTTTTTTCTCCCACAACCACTATTGAAAGCTTTTTTGAAAAGCTAGCCTGGCCACATAGTCTCCAGAATTCTCTTAATGATTTCCCTTTACTTTGAGGAGTGTGCTCAGCATGTCCTCTCCCAATTTTTCTCCCAACAGGCCTGGTGGGTTGAAACTCTCTCCTCTGTGTATGGTACTCCCATGTTAAAATGTTTCATCTGCACACAGTGTGTTTATTATTGTATCTAGTGTCCCCTTTTATCTGGGAGGGTCTTGTTTTTATGTTGCCTGGGAGAGTGAGCAGAGCCCAGCACCAAGGTATAACTCATCAGAAGATCCTAGAAAGGAAGATGTACAATAGAAACAACAGGATCTTGTGATTTAAAATGACTGTGTATATAAAGTTCCTAGCACTTTCATTGTGTATCACTGAGAACAGACCACTGAGGAGTCATCACCAATGTGGGACAGGAAAAAAGTAGCTAATAAAATGGTTTGCTGATGCTGAACACCAGTTAACATGTTGGTTTCTAGTAAAGGGAAAACAGAAACACAGAAGTTATTTTGTTTTTCATTTGATTTCTTGCTCACTTACTTATTTTTATTTAATTTATTTCACACAGATTCATTTAGAAACACAAATGACATTTGTCCTCGCTCTTCTCAATATTATGCACTACGATCATTTGAACAGGATGAAGGCTTAACCTTTCTTTTGGACCAACCAGTAAATTGCTACATAGATACATCTCATTTTTTTTACCAAATGAAAGCAAAAGCCTAAGTAGTCATTTTCAGTCTGTCATGATACCATACTCTGCATGTATGCAACAATATTTTAAATGACCAGCTATAGATTTGTACCAATAAAGTTGCATATCTCATCTCATACTAGTGAATCAATACAAAATATCCTACACCTTTAAGGTCTCATTTTTCTTGGGCCTATAGAAACAAGCATGCTGAGACAAGGTAGTCCTATAATAGTATCTAGATAATGATTTTCAAGGTTAAGGTACTAGTCACATTTTCTTACTATATAGGTCTATTGCAATTAGGAAATACAACATTGATTCTCATCTATATGTAGTCAGATAAATAGAATAACCAAACACATTTCCAGATCTTTTTCTTATATATGTATTTGCATTATTTGAGAATTTAATGTATGTATATATTATATTTTGATCATATTTATATCCAATTTTCACTTTCAAATCCTCCTAGTCCCCCTTCCACAATATCCCTCTCTGAACTTTATGTCCTCTTTATTGTCTGTCTTTTACTGAGTTCACTAGTGATGCCCATATGCATATGGAATGTAGAGACTGGGCAACCTAGTAGAGGACACGTCCTTGAAAAAAAAAGGTATTTCCCATTCACACCAACTTCCAATAGCTCCTCAACTAGTGGTGGGACCTCGTGGGTCCCTCTCTAGCCATGCTGGAATTTTCACTGTCTTGATCTTATGTGGATCTTGTGTAGACAATTTCAACTACATGAATTTATGAGTGCAATGGCCCAGTAATGTACAGACAACATGATTTCCAGTAATCCTCCTCTTTCTTACTCCTCTTTCTCAGTGTTACCTGAACCTTTGGGGAAAGGGGGATACAGATGTTGTATTAAGGTATAAGCACTTCACTATCATTGATTGTCTGCTCTTTGATGACTTGTGAATCTCTGCTGTAGCCACTTTCACTTCAAAAGAAACTTTGTTGATGAAGGCTGAGAGATTCACTGTTTTAGAGAATAAAATTGTAGAAGGCATTTTGATATTATTATCATTTAGAAAATTAATAGTAATAAACTTTTTCCTAGTGTCTATATCCTCACAAGCCTTTTGTTTTTGGCTAGGTTTACAGTTTGCCCATCATAACATTCATACCTTTATTACATCAATGTACAAATCTTGATGACCCAGTCATTATTGTAACTTGCAGAGTTTATAGCTGAGTAAGACTATTGATGCTTTTTTTCTGCTGGCAGCGTTTGACACCATGGTTACTGTAGGGAGGAAACTTCCAGATGTGTACCAACTTGAATTCTTTATGGCTTATTGCTGAATTACATGGTGTCTTTGGCATTAAGGCTTTACAGTCTAGTTCTGATATGTAGTCAAGAACAACATCAATATCATCTCTTGTTTTGGATGTGTCTTGTCTCTCCCTGACCAACATTCAATGGGAGGTATCCCATATCTGGCACTGCTTTCTGTTTACTAACTTATGGCATCTGGGAAAATCATGATCCCAAGTTTTCAGATCTTAATTCACTCGGATAGTTGGTGCAAGTATTCTTCATCCACCTGCTCCTTAGACATCATAGCACTGTAGTTACCATCACAAACTAAGATTTTGTTAAATGCAAGTATTTTTACCATTGACAACTTTTTAAAAAATACTGAAGTTCTTGTATATGCAATTAGAAGTAGTTCTAACATTCCGTTCTTGGAGATTAATCTCATTTTCTCTGCACCCTTGCCCCATTCTATAAAATAGCTAATGACCCAGTAAGTAACAGTTTGATATACTAGTAAAATCTGGCACTTCAATAATTTCTCTCAATTTTTTTATAAGTTGGATAATCCATGTATAGAATGTCATCTCCAAATACTGTTTTCTAGACTCTTAGAGACAAAAATACAACTTTTAAAATAGTAAGCATATGGTCTTTAAATGAAAGTTACTGTGAATACTATATATGAATTTGAATATAATTAAAATATTCTACTCTTAATGCTAAAATAATGAGGAAAATAATTATTATATTTCTCTTGTGACTTAAGAATTCTGTGGCATTTACTAGTAATGAACCCACTGAGGAAAATATCAGGAAAATAATTCTATTCACATTAGCCTCAAAAGAAAAATCCAGGAGATGAAATACATTTGCAGTGAAGACTGCAAGACAATGAAGAAGGAAAGTGAAGGCAGTGGATGAAAAGACAGTGAATGCTCATATATTTCAATGCAAAACATTTTAAATTATTCTATGCACCCATTGTGGACAACATTCCTTTGCTTGGGGGCCTAAGCTATGTGACAATGGGGAAAGGTGAGCTGAGCACAAGCACACATGGACCCACCCTCTCACCCATTGACTGTGAATAGCTGCTTCAAGTTACCACTTCCTTAACTTCCTAGCAGTGATGGACTGTAGCCTACATCTGTAAGCTGTATGAGCCCTCTACCCATTCATGTGCCTTTGCACTTGTCAGTTTTTTTCCACAACGGGAAACAAACCCAGCACAATGTACCAAAAGAGTAATCAGCCATAAACAAAAACAAAATCTTACGATTTTTTTTTAAAAATATGGAACTAGTAATCATGATGTTAAGTGTAATAAGATTCAGAAAGACAAGTGTCATACTATTTCTCTCATATGTACAAGCTAGTCTATTATATCCATTGAGAAATTGGGATGAACACCCTTTTCATTATGAGATGATTGGGAGCCCGTTGTGACAGAGAACAAATATAATGTTTAGATTGTGAGACATCCCCCCCTCACACAAGCGAGCGCGCGCGCGCGCACACACACACACACACACACACACACACACACACACGGTCATAAGTTTGAACACTTGGACTCCAGCTGGTGATCCTGTTTTTGAAGACCGTAAAATCCTAGAAATTGGAGCCTCATAAGTGAAAATAGGTCACTGGGAGAGGTTCTTAGGCTTTATTATTATTATTACAATTTATTCACTTTGTATCCCTGTTGCAGCCCCCTCCCTCATCTCTTCCAAGTCCCACCCACCCTCTCTCTTTTCCATGCCTTTTCCCTAGTCCCCTGAAAGGAGAGGTCCTCCTCCTCTTCTATCTGACCCTAGCCTATCAGGTCTCACCAAGGCTGGCTGTATCATCTTCCTCTGTGGCCTGGCAAGGCTGCACCTGCCAGAAGGAAGTGGTCAAAGAGAGTGCCATTGAAGGAATGGCTTCACTCTGCCTACTCCCCATTGATCTGGCTCCTCCTTAAGCTTTGATGGCCCAATGGCACTTGTCTGCTCACTGTTCCCTGATTCTGCAATCTGACCAGCCGCCTCGTACTCAAACCGCAATGCCGTTTCTACTATGATGGCTTCTCAAACTCTTAGCCAAAATGTCTCCTTATATTAAATTGTTTCTTATCAGAAATTTCACCATATCCTATGGTCATATTTTCTACTAGCATGGTGTATTATTAAAATACTAAAATTACACTGTTTGTTTTTATTAGCTAAAAGTATATTCAAATTTTCTTATACCTTACTTCTGTCCTTTATTTTTGACTGAAAACTTTTATTCAAATACAATATTCTAGCTACTTATCACACCCCCCCCCTTTGTTAAAAATTTCTGGCCATTGTAGCTCATGAGAGTCTACCTCCACACACACACACACACACTGGACCTACCTGTAATTTTCTGTTTAAATTTGGTTTGGGGCAATTTATGTTGTAGTTTGGGAATAATTTTCTATTTACAGAAATTTTAATCATTTTCACTTGGAGCCTGTTGAGTTTCATGGATCTTTTGGTATAGAGTTACCTAAAGCTTGAGAGATTTTGGCTATTGATGCTACAAATTCATTTTCTGTCTCAACTCTTTTTTTTAGGGTATTAAGTAGAATTACAACACATTTTTAAAAGATTTGTGTTCATCCTTTGACAATTCCATGCATGCGTGTATGTTTGGGTCTCATTTACCACTCATTCTCTTCCTTTAGCCCCCTCGTGCCCCTCTACGTCCCTTTACATCTTCTCGACTAGTTCCCATCTCACTTTCACACACTGACCCCGTCGTTTTTTGCCCCCCTGATTTTATTTAAGGGTGCTTGCATGAGCATGGCTGTGAGGTTATTTGCTGGAGTATGGGAAACTTACCAGAAGTTACACCACTAAAGAAAAATTATTTTATCTCCCCTCTTTCTGCATGTATTAATTGCCAATAGCTCCTCAAGAAAGGATGGGCTCTCTTGAGTCCTTCCCGTGACCCTGATAGAATGTTGGCAGGCCCAATCTTCCATAGGTCTTATGCAGGTAATCAGAGCTGCTAAGGCTTCATCACTTGCTTTTATTTTATTTCACTACTTTTTTCCTGTGGGATTTGATTTTCCATCAGTCTCATGCAGTATATTTGTCATTGCCCATATTGTCTCTTTCACAAAGAGAGCAACAAACAAAAAAATAAAAATAAAAATTTCTGGGCACTGGTCTGTTCTGAGACTGATACTCTAACCGAGGACCATTCGTGGAGATAACCTAGAAACCCTGTACAGATGTAGCCCATGACAGTTCAGTGTCCAAGTGGGTTCCCTAGTAATGGGAAAGAGACTGTCTCTGATATGAACTGATTGGCCTGCTCTTTTATCACCTCCTCCTGAGCAGGGAGCAGCCTTACCAGGCCACAGAGGAAGACAATGCAGCCACTCCTGATGAGACCTGATCGACTAGGATCAGAAGGAAGGAGAAGAAGACCTCCCCTATGAGTGGACTTGGGGAGGGGTATGGGTGGAGAATAGGAAGGGAGGGTGGGATTGGGAAGGGAGGCAGGAGGGAGGTACAGGGGTATACAAAGTGAATAAATTATAATTAATAAAAAGAAAAAGAAAGGAAAGAATTTGATGTGGGTTTTTTTATACATTCTATATCTCAACTTTTCCTTTCTAATCCTTTATTTCTCTGTGTGACCATATGGAATATAGTCATAATCATCATTTTATTAGCATTATGTCCTAATTCTAGCATTTGTGATGGATATAAAAATTTTGAATTTTCCCCTTATTAAAGCATGATTTTCTCCTATTCTCCCATGCTTTAATTTTTTCCCACTGACTGCCAGACATAACGAATTGTATCCCAATATGTTCTGAAGTTTTTGTATTTCTGTAAATAGTTTTGAACTTTGTTTTAGCACACAACTTTGAGGTTTTTTGTACAAAGTTTCATGTATGTGTACAATATATTTTGATCAGCGTCTTCTTCGTTATTTAATTTTTTTTCTCTTGTTGAAATATTCTTCTTCCCAACTAGTCTACTCCCACCTTCATGTCATTTGTAGGTGTGACTCCTTGAGTTTAATCAGGGTGGAGCTTGGCCAACCTATAGTGGCTAGTCCAATGAAAAATAATGTTGCTACCTGGGGAACAAACAGATTATCTACCTGTAGATCATCAGTTAAAAGTAAGGACAAATGAGGCTCTCACTGCCCATGATGGAATTGCTGATGGACCCAATTTAGGGTAGGTCTCATGCAGATAACAATAGCTGTTATGGTTTCATGAGAAGTCAAACCTCTCTTGTAAATGTTGATAGCAGGAACAGATAAGCATTTTGTCTTGTAATACTTATTCTCTGCTATTGGAGCAAAAGCTTTCTGTGTATTCCCCAAATGGCCCTGTATATCTTGTTTACAATCTGGCTGTCAAAATGAGAGCTGTTTTCAGCTTTGTGGGAATGTGGAATATTCTTCCTTTGGATCCTCAATGAGGAGTTCTTTCTCCATTTTCCAATCATACCTGTGCATATTCTGTTCTCTTTTTTTAACAAAAGGGCCTCTTTGCATATTCCCTGAGTTTATCCTCTTTGAAACTGCCTTCTATTTGATGGTCTACCATTTGAATTCTTGCCACCTTTATCAATCTGGACTCTCAATTCTCTCTGTAACCCTGGTTACCCACCAAGATTAATTGTGTTCCCTTCCTTGTATTATAGCCAGTGAAGATTCACCTTGATTTTTCTCTTTTACCCTGCACTCCTGCATACCCCATCTACTGTATCTCTGAACAGTGAAGGACTCTAGAGACCTCTCCTGTTTTCTTTCATTATTCATTTATTTACTGCCATCATCTTATTTATTTATATGCTAATGATGCTCCAATTTATATGTTTAGCTTAGATATGTCATCTAAAATACACTTAATATGTTGAATTTTTGGCTTCTATATGTATCTTAAGCCTTTAAGGTAAGACACCCCAATCTGAAGCATGATCCCTTACTCAGAATAGCCCTTCTGTTTAATCTTCCTAATATCAGTTGGTAGTTATACCAACATTCCATTTCCTGAGGCCCAACTCCATGAAAAATCCTGACAACAGCATTTATTTCATAGTCTATCTGGAATATAGTTCAGATATCCTAACACATTCAAGGCCATAGATTTTATCCCCAACATTACAAGAACAGGGAATTAAACATTAAAGATTTCCTTTACACTCTTGTATATTTTTTCAACTATTCTTCTAATTTTGTCTTTAAAAATACTCTCAAACTCTTTTATAGTGGAAAATAGTTTATTTGCTCTTTGACAGTTTTCTTCATATAAACAACATATCCACCCCCAGCTTTCTCCTCCTGCTTTCTCAAGTATCTCTAACAGTCATCCTCCTCTTCTTCATGTTCCATATCCTCTTTTTTCTCTTTCTTTTTTTTTTAATCCTGCAAGTTCAAGTATGTTGCCCAATGAAATACTGACTGATCTTGTTGACTTGATGTTGTAAAGCTTTTGTATAGGTCACCATAGCTGCAGTGAGTTCCTGAGTTCAGCAACTATGCTGTGCTCAGAAGTTAGCATTTCACAGCGCTTCTCCTCACTGGATGGTCATTCCATTCTTTCTGATTCCCTCCCTTGAGCCTCAGGGATAAGGTGTGACATAGAGGTCTTTTACAGTTGAGCCCTAAATAAACCCTCACTCTCAGTACTTTGACCACTGAAACCAGTTCTTTGCTTGACTCTCTTTGCAAACATTACTTCTTAAGTAGCATCTTATTCAAAATTACACTTAACATAAAGTGGGTGTCTATACCTTCGTTATACAAAAGTTTTTCAAATAAATATAAGTATATATTGTATTAACATTGGGAAATATTTTTATATGCATAAGCAGCTAAAGAATTTTATGTTAAGACCTACATATAAATATATTTTATTACACTTTCATCAAAGCTTTGATAATTTAGTTGAGTTTAGATTTACAGAAAAGTGGCAAAGGTAGTTTAGAGTATGACTTTATGTTATGTGTCTAGGTTCAGTTTCCCTCAATATTATCATTTACTTGTACTTGTGTAAAATCTAAGAAAGCAACCAGTGTTGTACCTTATTTTTAACAGAGCTCTAAACATTATTTGTATTCCACTAGCTTTTATGCTAACTTTTGTTTCTGTTGTTTTAGAGCACAAAATGGAATGCCACTTTGCCTTTCCTAGCACCCTGTGAGCTATGGCATTTTCCCAGTCACTTTTTCTCTCATTATTTTAATCATTTTAGTGGTTCCGAAGATTAATGGTATGGTATTTTATATACCACTCTCCTTATATGGGTTGTTTAATGCATTTCTTGTAAAGAGAGTGGCCTTATGGGTTTGGGAGAATATGTCAGAATACCATCTTCATCTCCTATGCCAGGAGATACTTAAGGTATCTATATGACACCCTTGATAACGTTAGCCACACTCATTGCCAGGGTCAGTAACTGGAGAGTTACCTTTTTCCCTTCATATACTCATTTTCTGCAAGCCAGTTGATATGTCTTATTCCCACTGAAAACTTAGAGATAATTTATATCTTCCCGTAAAAAAGAGAAAGTTTTATATATTATTCATTTTTACTTTTAAGTTGCCTACATCACTATGATACATGTGTGTTTATTTCATGCTTTGGTTTATAATCCATTTATGGAATTTTTTCTGTTCTTCAACTTATTCTATCTTAGTCCTTAAGGGCTCTTTGCTGTTTGTTTCCTGTGCCCTTTGACATAACCGCTTACTTTTTTTTTAACTACTTCTTCAAACATTTTCTTTTCAAATAAAGAAAAAAGTAATAACTGGAGATTGTACAGCTTTTTAACACTGTGCCCTTTGTGAGAGCAACACATTTGTCATTGGCTTCAATTACTGCTGTAGCAGGATGCCTTGGGGACAGCTGTTTAATTGGGTTAGAATGCTCTGGTAAAGTGCTGTTCTTAAGTCTATCTCAGGGTTGGCTGGTGCTTTGGAATTCCCCAATCTACATAACCCCTTTGAATTCCTCATTCTATCAGAGATACCAATGATATTTACCACAGAAAAAAGCTAGTATGTGCAAATATGCCCTACAGTACATTGATACCTATGGTACACCTATAACTGCACTTTCAAGCTTTACTAGTAGCACTCTTTAAGGGAAGTGTGTTCTATAAAATATTTCCATTTAGTCCACCAGATATGGTTGGTATAGGATGCTCTCCTCCCCCTTTTTAAGCACTGTATGGTTGGAACTCCAAAAAGAACCAGATAGCAAAGACCATGTTGTAGGTGCCTTTTATATTTTTGTCATTACTAGTGTTTGTATCATTCATAATATATGAATATGCATAGAAGTCCAAACATAAGCTATATCCTGTTTTGTATAATTGGATTTCTCTGTATCTAGAATGTCCTGTATTACATACATGAAATTAGAAAATGCAGTATAACATTTAATATTAGGTTAAATTGAGAATCAGTATGGATTGTGGCTATTAAAATCTATCTGCTCTTTTTTTTTAAGTTAGCAGGTTTTCCATTAAAATGTGTAGTTGCCTGTGTTGACATCACACTAAGTGTTCGGAATAAACCTTTATCCCATATCACTTTCATTTAGTCAAATGTTTTGGTTAATATTAACATTAACCAATTCCAGATGTCAATAATTAGGCTTAATTCAGCTGAACATTTAGCCAGGCACTTTCCTCAGACTGAGAATAAGAAGACTTCCCATAAACATGTGTATTGGATTTTTAGACTATCTTAGGATAAAATACTTGTGTTTAGTGACTAAACATATCATTACACAGATGCTTGAGCCTTCTTTGCAGCTGTTCTTGCCAGTTTGTTTCTCTGAAGTCCTCTGGCTTCTTTTTTGTGGGGGAAAAGATCCTGACGAGGGGTTCTGGCTGTTTGTGTAATGTGTCTGCAAAATGCTAAGCTTGCATTGTAATGAGGTCAGATTTCCTTTCTGAGCAAGGTCATACTCCAGGGTTGGTAGAACTCCAAGGAAAATCAAGTGCTGACAGAAACAACTACAAGGTGGTGACTCGTTAGGTGGCAGCCTGTCCTCCCCAAGGAACGGAAAGCCTGAGATCAGCGTCCAGGTTCAAGTTGCCTTTTAAAGCTGAATTGCACCATGTCCTCTTCTGACCACTAGAAATTCTACTGCAGAGGTATTTAGGGGTCAGGACAAAAGCATGTGTGTAGATTCTCTAAGAAAACAGGGATCTTTTGTCCTTGTATGACAGAATAACACGTGATCTGTGTTTCTATTTTGTTTTACTCATGATTTCCATTTGATGATGTAGACTTGTTATATGAGCACACATGCTGTAGAAAATATTTATTCTGCTTAAAATATCTCCCTCTTTCTCTGCATGTGAATGTTCCTCTTTTGATTATTGATGAAATCCTCCCTTAGTCTGCAGATTTGCACAGACCTCAGAATTAACCAATCCTGGAAGAGCTTCAAAATTTAAGCACTAGCAAAAATGCAAGAAATGAGCTCAACAAACTGCATGCTTAGCCTTTCTTAAACAGAATCCCAACCAGGATCTAGGGAACTAACTTGTTAATGAATTAATTTCTTCTGCAAAATCCTGCTTTGTTTCATGTATATGGTACTCTTCTATAACAAAAACAACAATGAAAGACATACAATGAAATTGTATCCATCAACATTAAGCCCACTGATGTCCAATTTATGAAGAGCACTCTGGAACATATCAGGAAACTACTCATACAGTTCCATTTGCATTTCAAATATGTTATGAAAAAATAGAATCATCCCTTGCCTAACCACTGCAGAGAACTTGCAGAGAAGAGAGCAGGTATGACACCAAATTGAAAAAATTGTTGACTCTACCAGACAATGATCCTATTTTCACTTTAAATATTTTTTTCATTCCCCAGGTACATCAGTCTTTGTTTTCAATGTGACTTTGCGTTTCTTAAAATGCATGAAGAATGTCAGGTGTGACTGAGCTCAGGATTTACAAAAAGCAAAGGACTCTGAGTAAATTCATCTTAGGGTCCATTAGTTCAGTTGGAAAAGGTTGCGTGGATATGATAGTTTGACATTTACTCAGTACCTGCAGTGCATGGTGTGGAAAGGAAGAGAAAATCTATATACTTACAGACACAGATGCTCACATACAGATACACAGACACACATGGTTCATAAGGCTCCCAGAGAGTCAGATAATCTTGATCAGCCCCAAATAGAAATAAAAGATCCAATTTTCCAAGAATGGGATAATGATATGTACCATCTTCCTCTAGCAATATTGTCTGAACCTTGTGAATAGTTTCTTTTGTACCCCCACAAATCCTCCCACCAATTAATTTTCACACTCAAACGGGTGCCAACCATAAACTCAGGTTACACAATTATATGATCTGCAAATCTCCCTAAATGCTGTTGGCTCCTATTCCTAGAACAATACTATGCTGTACATAGTATTAATTGTCTCTGATGACAGGGATAATTTTAGAGAGGACTTGGCTGACTTCTCCAGTCTCTTTATTTGTTCTTCCCTGTAACACATTCAAGACAAAGCCAGGCGTAGACACTGAATTCCCTTGGAAGCTAAATCACCATCATAAGGTCATTTGCCTTGTAGGGAATCCTGTGTTCCTTTTTAGAAACAGGTCAGAAAACATGAAGCAAGGTTTAGCTTGCCTTGCTCAATTAAATATTTCTTCAATCACCCTATATGATTTGAGACATACAGATTTTGAAAGAATGTTGATTGATATAAGAAATAATCACAACTACTTGGGCTGGGCAGAAAAACAAAGTTATGTGTATATAGGGAGACATGTCATCCCACTAAAGTGTATTGGATCATTACCTCCATGCTCACAGTATCGGTAGCCAGCACATATTCACTGATGCCTACACTCCCGTACATTCTTGTCTTTATAACAGAACCTTTCCTTAAAGAAACCTCACTCTAATATTCTTTGTCTACCCACAAAAAAATCCATTAATCTTTCCCCCAAAGTCACTGTAGACACTATCTCCTCATAAAAACTTTGGGTTTTCTACTGCCTACCAGTAAAAATTTAGTTCATGTAGTCACTTTCTATCTAAAGACGAAGCTTCAGTGCTGTGCTACAGACATTTCACAGGATGCCTCCTACACCAGATGTTCCAGTGAATGCCTGCCAAAAAAGTAGACCTGATCTAGAAGCTACCACAATACCTGCACTTAGAGCCTGTTCCGCAGACACTGATCCAACTTTATTTAGCTAATACAAAAATCAGGAATTTCTTTCCCTCAAATCTCTCCTTTTCTCTGCTTGCCCCATTTCATATTCTTTCTGTCTCTTTTAAACAAGAAGCCTAAACCAATCCAAACAAAAAGAAAATAAAAACAAAAAGAAACATAAAACAAAATAAAAACACAGATTCCTTTTTGTCTTGACTAATGACTCCTAAACACACTATAACTACTTTACTAAAATAACATAGCAATTGAATGACATACTGATAAACCCAAAAATCAATGCCTTCCTCAGCCCTCATCAGAGAAGGTTCTTCTTGCAGTAGATGGAAATTAACGAAGTCCCACAAGTAGACAGTATGCAGGGAGTGAGAAACTTGGGAGCATCCAGTCCTAAATGGAATGTCTTTATCAAATTCTTCCCCTCAGGGCTCAGAGATCTATGCAGAAGAAGAGGGAGAAAGATTGCATAATCCAGAGGTGATGGATGACTCCAAGGAAATAACATTTTCCAGACAGACTTGGGCTGATCCTCATATGAACTCACAGAGACTGTGACAGCATGCACAAAACCTGCTCAAGGTAAAATCAGGAATTCCAGTGATAAATGTGCTGGAGTCGAAAGGGCTTTAGATGCCATTTAGTTCCATCTATTTAATTTATAGATGAATAAATTGCACCCAGTGCTGCAAATGACTGATTTATTTTTCTGTGGTATGTAGGGGAAGAACACCTTGGATTAGTATTTGATTCCCATGTATCCATCCTTTCACAGCATCAGGCTGTCTTCCAAGCTGCTAAAATGAAAAGCTGTTCTCTTTCACTATCCCACTAGGAAAACATGAAGTCTATGAAATCCTGACCTTGGGCAGCATCCCTGGGGAGAGACCTCCATTTCCTTTCACTGTTTTGGATGACTGTGCCTCTAAGGAAATCGAGCAGTCTCTTCATCCAGTTTTGGTTCTCAGGTTAAATCAATCTCTTGTTGTACTTCTCTGTTTGAAGAACACAGAGTTCTCTACAGGTACTAATTAGGCCTCATGACACTGCCTTGTGGAAATGCTCTTTTTATTATGACTAAAGGAGTACTAAATGTATTTAAAGTATTCAAGGGGATGGTAGAAAAAAGCTGGTTTCTCAGTACGAAAAATGTTGAAGGCCAAGAAGCTCCTCAGCACTGCCTACGAAGAAACAAGGAAGATGGAATGACACTGTTCTATGCAGCACATTTTCAGAAAGAAAAATCTGCTGAGCCTTCTTTCCTTCCACTGTAGCTTTGCATTCAATTTACACTTCTTTGGTGTTTGATTTTAACTCTTGTAGCTACACCTTTAAAAGCCTAATGCCAACTTCTGATAGTGGCCTTAGTTCATGAACTGCAGTGCCTTGCATAGGTGACCATCATTTTTTACACTTTTTTTTTAATATTCTGCAGTTTAGGGTAACAGTATATCTCTTGGCTCTTTTGTGTTCATATATCAGCTTGAGTCTACACTTAGCTCCACTTAGTACTTCTGCCAGATATTTTAATCATACTCTAGAATTTTTTACTTGCATGTTTTGTGCTTTATTTTGCTACCAAATACACAGCATGCCTTTGAGGAGCAAGGGTAACTCACGAATGGAGTTAATGGCTTGTTCTGAACCTGCTGTAGAACTCATTCTCTCCACAACCAACCCCACCAACGGCTTCAAGTAATCATCATTCTGTTCCATGCCCCTATGTCTGACTTTTAAGATTCTACAGATGAGTAAGGTCATGTAATACTTACCATTTAGTATCTAGATTCTTTCCATTACCCTTGTTCCTCAAAAATGAATGGACAAGGATATGTTGTGCATGCATAATGAAATGTCATATGACATTGAATTGGAGAAAGAGAAAGGGTTATTACTACTACACTTATTCCCTAGAAGCATGTTCTGCCGTTTCCCAGTATTCATAAAAATTTTCATTGTAGTATTAATTCTCAACCAGGTTATAGCACTGCTCTTGTTGCATTCTATAGTTATCTTTGGTCTTCATGTCTTTACTTTCTATCATTTTGAAAACTATTTTTGTAGAGGTATATGATGTATGTGTATTTGGACATGTATGTATGGATTATGTATGTGACATATGTAAGTGTTTTGTGTTAAAAATGGAAAAGTAGGACATGGCATATATGTAGAGGCCAAAGGAAAACCGTGGGTATTGGTTCTTGCCTTTCATCTTGTTTGAGATAGGGATTTTTGTTGTTGTTGTGCTCTTTTGGTATGCCAGGCTAGCTGGCCCGTGAGCATCTTGGCATTCTCCTGTGTCTACCTTTCATTCATCACAAGACCACTGAGATCACAGAGCTATTGTCTAAAGATATCATAGCTAGGTTTCTTTAAGATGAAAAGGTTGTAATTATTAGTTCCATCCAGATTTCAAGTAAGTTCATGTGTTGAAGAGTACCTTCTTTTCTTGTCCACTAAAGGAAGCTTTTTGATTTATTTTCTACTTAAATGACTGACAATTTATTGGCCTGTCCATCGGGATCATTATGTTTCAAATGTGTATGTTTCATTATGTTTCATTCTGTATCCAATGTGTTTCTACATTTGACCATAAAGGCTTAATGTGGAAGGGGGTTGGTGGTTACAGGGTCCTACTCCCAGACAAAACTATAGGAAGCTAATGACTGCATGTTGAAAGAGAACTATCCTCTCCAGGAATGAGCCCCTTTATTGGCTGCCCAATGAAGTGTAGTCAGCCTTAAAAATAGACAACAAAAATAAAGTCAGCATGTTTTATTTATATATTGATGCATGTGTGTGTTTGTATGTGTAATGTGTGTGTGTCCATAATAACCAAAGGAAAAGAGACTATCAGATTGAAAGTTGTAGGGAGGAACATGGGAAAGGCTTAAGGAAGGGTAGCTGTGAAGGGATGGGGGAAGAAAGAGAAAAGTAATGTAATTCTACTTCAGTTAAAAGAATATTAAAATGAATTAATTAAACTACATAATAATGAAAATCAAATAAACCAACAAGTTAGAAGAAATAGCAAAGGTCTAACTTTTCTGATGTGGCAGTGTATTTGAAAAAGAGCCTCATACAGGTAAAGGATAAAAGGCCAGTGTACCAGAGAACAGTCTAGAAAATGCTGCGGAAGTGGAGCTATTCCTTTGGTGTATTTATTACTTCCGAACTCTACCTACATAGCTAATGTCATTGTCAATTTAAAAACACTGGGCTGTATACTTTAAATAGTCAAGACAAATTTTATGTTAAATATATTTTATTATACTTTTCAAAAGATAGAGTTAAATTTTTTAAATTTTATTTTAACAAATCTGAATTCAATTTACAGTGAAGAAAAAAAAAGGAAAATTTCTTAGCCTTCTCCTGAAAAATTTAAAGCTGGCACTGTTACTCTTTCCACCACTATGATAAATATCTGAGAAAAGCAACATAAAGAAAAATTTGATTTTGGCTCACAGTTTGAGATGATACCCTTAGTCTTGATAGAAAAGGCATGGAGGCAGGGAAAGGCTTGCTGCTGGGCAGAAACAGCCTAAGGTAGCTGGTGACATTGTCTTAGGAGTCAGGAAGCAGATTGGGCAGCATCACTGCTGGTCTATAATAATAAAATCTCCTCGACACCCACAAAACAGTTTTTTA
This sequence comes from Pachyuromys duprasi, assembly GCA_028658305.1. Taxonomy (NCBI): domain Eukaryota; kingdom Metazoa; phylum Chordata; class Mammalia; order Rodentia; family Muridae; genus Pachyuromys; species Pachyuromys duprasi. Next base: position 76,020,226 of record CM053765.1, on the reverse strand, counting down.
GCTATATCTCACCTCCTAAGTGTTTCATAACCACTCAAAATAGTATCATGAGTGGGGTAGAGGTATTCTGACTCATGGACCAATAGAGTACATTTTCTCCTCAAGGTAATGCCATCCCAGGAGGAATTGGAATTTTTAAAAATTTGTTCATTATCTATCCAATTGAAGCCCCCTTCCTCATCTCCTCCCAGTCCCCCCTCCCTCCCTTTTTCCCCTACCCCCATCTGTTAGTCCATTGAAAGAGGGAGTTCCTCTCCTCCGCCATCTGCCTATAGTTTACCAAGTCTCATCAGGACTTCCTGGATCCTCTTCCTCTTGGCCTGGCAAGTGATTAAAGAGCAGACAATCGAGTTCATGACAAAGGCAGCCCCTGCTCCCCTTACTCAGGCACCCACATGGAGACTGAACTGCCAGTCAGCTACATCTGAGCAGGAAGTCTATGTCTTCTTCATGCATAGCCCTTGGATGGTTCATATGTATCTGCCGGACCTCCTGGGCTCAGGATTTTTAGCTTCGTCTGATTGTGGGGCTCCTGTCCACTCCAGATCCTTCTATCTTCCCATTCTTTCATATGACTCCCTGAACATTGCCAAAGTTTGGCTGTGAGTCTCATCATCTGCTTCGAACCGCCTTTCGAACCTGTTCATGGAGCCTTTCAGAGGATCCTCTATAGTAGGCTCCCATCTTGTTCCTTCTCTTCCAGCGCTTCTGGTGTCTATCCTGTTTGCCATTCTGAATGAGGTTTAAGCATCCTTCCTTGGGTCTTCCTTGTTGTTTAGCTTCTTTAGGTCTGTAGATTTTAGTGAGGCTATCCTATACTATAGGACGAATATCCATTTCTAAGTGATTGTATATTGTGCATGTCTTTCTGTTTCTGGGTTACTACACTCATGGTGATCTTTTCTAGTTCCATCCATTTGCTTGCAAATTTCATGATTTCCTTGTTTTTAATAGCAGAGTAGTATTCCAGTGTGTAAATATGCAACAATTTCTGTACTCATTCCTCCGTTGAGGCACATCTAGGTTGATTCCAGATTCTGACTATTACAAATAAAGCTGCTTTGAACATAGTTGAGCAAATGTCCTTGTTGAATGGTGATATATCTTTTGGGTATATGCCTAGGAGAGGTATAGCTGGATATTGAGGTAGCACTATTCCTAATTTTCTAAGAAATTGCCAGATTGATCTCCAAAGTGGTTGTTCAAGTTTGCACTCCCACCAGCAGTGGAGGAGGGTTCACCTTTATCCATGTCCTCTCCAGCAGATGTTGTCACTTGAGTTTTTTATCTTAGCCATTCTGATTACTGTAAGATGAAATATCAGGGTTGTTTTGATTTTCATTTCCTTGATAATTAGGGATGTTGAGCATTTCTTTAAGTGTTTCTTCACCATTCAATATTCCTCTTTTGAAAATTTTCTGCTTAGCTCTGTACTCCATTTTTAAATTGGATTATTTGGTTTCTTGGTGTCTAATTTCTATGGTGCCTTTCTGAGTAAGCTGGTTTTATTTTTTTTTCCTGTATTGTCTATTACTACTTAGACTAAAACATTTTGGTTCTACATCTTGTAGAGTTATTCACTTTTTGTATTAACAGGCTTGTGATAAATTCTTAAGGGTTTTTTTTTTTCCATGAAACACTACATCGTCTGACAACAACGAAAGTTTAACTTTCTCTCTTTTTCCTTCTATTTCTTGTCTGATTTCTTTGCTTAGGATTTCTAATACTGTATTGACTACAAGTAGCGAGAGTAAGTGATATCAAGGAGAAAACATCTAGTCTTCAGCCATTGAGTATATATGCTTAGAGCTGATGTACTGTGGCCTTTATGATGTACTGAGTCACATTATGCTCATGCATAATTTATTAAGAGCTATGTTAAGCATTTATTCTCATTTCAAGTGTATTAACCGCTCATTTAAATACTAATTCCCAATTTCTCCCTCTATCATATTTTCTTTAAAAATGGTGACTTTATGATCATTTTTGACATGGAGAAGGGAAAGATCTGCCATCTTCCAGAAAGTATGACACTGGAGCCAGAAAATGGAACTGATTCTATTCTTTGAATCATTTTGATTGTGAATGTGAATAAAGTCAGCCCATTTTCTCCAAAGATTATACTATTGAATATTTTACTAATATAAAAGATCTATGATTTGTAGGCAAAAAAATTTACACTGTGTAAGAAGAATTAATTTCTTCTGCTAATGATGCAAAGTCAAGTTCTACCTTACGATACATAAAGATACAGAATAGATATGACTGACAAAGTTATTGACAAAGATCACCTGGCAATAGTATTACTGATAGTAACAGTGATAATTGAGGTAAAGGAGAAAGAAGATAAGCCACATGTCTCAAATATAACTACATTTTTCATAAAATAAAATAGATATAGTGATAGAGAATAAAATATATATGGAGTCTCAAGAGAGTTTTAATGAGATTGTCATGATAGATTGTACCAACAAATGGTATACACAATAAACTGGAGAAACTGAGCAATGATGTGGTTGAACTCGATTATTTCGTAGTTCTTGGTGTCTACAGTTTATTATTC
>CM053765.1:76001321-76017563 GCA_028658305.1 Pachyuromys duprasi | reverse complement strand
CTGCTAGAACTCCTGCACAGAGGTAGCCCATGGAAGCTCAGTCTCCAAATGTAGTCCCTAAAAAGGGGAACAGGGTCTGTCTCTGACATGAACTCAGTGGCTGGCTCTTTGATCACCTCCCCCTGAGGGGGGAGCAGCCTTACCAGGCTATAGAGGAACACTATGAAAGACAGTACTGATGAGACATGATAGGCTAGGGTAAGATAGGAGGGGAGGAAGTACACTCCTAGCAGTGGACTTGGAAAGGGCCTTGGGAGGAGATGAGGGAGGGAGGGAAGGAGGGATTGGGAGGGGACAAGGGTGGGGCTACAGCTAGGATACAAAGTGAATAAATCATAATAAATAAAAAATTATATTTAAAAACTGTACAGAGAGAAAGCTGCTACACACATGGTTGAGCAAATGTCCTTGTTGTGTACTTAAGCATATTTGGATACATGCCAAGGAACGGTATACCTGGATCTTGAGGTAGCAGTATACCAAATTTTCTGAGAAAGCACCAGGTTGATTTCCAAAGTGGTTGTATAAGTTTACATTTCCACCAGCAATGGAGGAGGGTTCCCCTTTCTCCATATCCTTTCCAGCATGTATTGTCACTTGAGTTTTTTATCTTAGCCATTCTGATGGGTGTAAGGTGAAATCTCAAGGTTGTTTTGATTTGCATTTCCTTGATGAGTAAGGACATTGAGTATTTCGTTAAGTTTGCAGGCAAATGGTGGGAACTAGAAAAGATCATCCTGAGTGAGGTATCCCAGAAGCAGAAAGATACACATGGTATAAACTCACTTATAAGTGGATATTAGAAATATAATATAGGATAAACATACTAAAATCTGAATACTTATAGAAGCTAAACAGGAAGGAGGACCCCAGGTCATACGATCAATCCTTATTCAGAAAGTCAAATGGGATGGACACCAGAATATGGAGAAAACAGGAAACAAGTCAGAAGCCTACCCCAGAGGGTTTCTGAAAGACTCTACCCATCAGGGTATTAAAACAGATACTGAGACTCATATCCAAACTTTGGGTAGAGTGCAGGGAATTTTATGAACCAATGGGAAGATGAAAAACCCGGGGGATAGAGCTCCACAAGGAGAGCAACAGAAACAAAAAATCTGGGCACAGAGTTTTTTTTTTTTTTTTCCTGAGACTGATATCCCGACCAAGAACCATGCATGGAGATAACCTAGAACCCCTGCACAGATAAAGCCCATGGGAGTTCAGTGTCCAAGTGGGTTCCCTAGTAAGCGGAACAGGGGGCTATATCTGACATGCACTCAGTGGCTGACTCTTTGATCCCCTCTCCCTGAGAGGGGAACAGCCTTACCAGGCCACAGAGGAAGACAATACAGTCAGTCCTGATAAGACCTGATAGGCTAGGGTCAGATGGAAGGAGAGGAAGACCACCCCTCTTTGTAAACTGGGGGAGGGGCATTGGAGAAGAAGAGGGAGGAAGGGGTGGGGGTTGAGAAGGGATGAGTGAGGAAGCTACAGCTGGGGTACACAATAAAAAACTTGCAATTAATATAAAATTAATTAAAAAGATATATATATATATCAAAACAAACAATAAAACTAGTAAATTCTAATACACTGAATCAACAATGTAGGAGTTTGCTTTCCTTGTGTCTGGAGAGATGGCACAGTAGCATGCTAGCTAGCAAGGTACAAAACCAAAGCAGTTAACAAAGGCCATTCATTATACACCAAAATAATAACTGAACCAAGCAGAAATTAATAATTGAACCAAGGAGTAAATTTCTAGAGGAAAATAATATTTATGAGGTCTTGAGGTATCTCTTTCCTTTAATTAGTTATTAATAATACAGAGGAAATCCTTGTTTTAATCAAGGAATTACTATGTTATCCTAAATGGAAAATGTCAGTTAACATTATGTACCTCTTCACAGAGAACCCTGAAAATGGTGCAAGTTTACTTTTGTAGCATATGTCCCTGAAAATGCACATTCTAGATCTAATAACGAAAAGAACTTTAGACATAGGAAGCAGTTATATTTGAAATGATAAATGATGTTTACCATTCAACAGTGTCACTTGTAATCTTGGTACTTGGGAGACTGAGTCTGAAAAATCATAAGTGTGAGGGCAGCCTGGGTAACAAAGTCTTAGACAAAACAACAACAACAATGGAAAAATCATTTAAGCTAACCCCAGTGAGTGGCTCACACCTGTAATCTCAGCACTTGGGAATCAGAATCAGGAAGATGCTATGAATTTGAGGCTAGCCTGGGCAACCCCGTTAGAAAACTCATTGAGCTAGCACATTTGCACTTTTGTTTTAATTTTAACTATTCAGTACTGATGTGAGGTTTACTAGTGTTTAACTATTGATTTGCTTTAAAACCACAATGATTTTTACAGGTTTTTTAAATTTTCTAATTAAAATATTCATATACTATATTTTGATCATATTTTCCCCATCAACCAGCTCCTTGTCGATCTTTCTCCCTCCCTATCCAACAAACTTCACATTCTTCTCTCTCTAAAGCAAACAAACAAAAGAAAACCAAACAGCACACACAATACAAATTGTGATGGCCAGCTACTCCTGAGAATGGGATCCGCCCAGTAGGGGAGCTGGAGAAAACAGATCTACCCCTTTTCAGCAGCTATCAATTTCAAGTATTTTCTTGGTTAAGGGTGAGACTTTCTTCTCAATCACTCTGTTTTGACAGTTTTACCTCAAGTCTCTCTAAACTCAACCTCCCAAGTATTGAAAATGCAGGTATAAGCCACCATCTTGGGTTCTGGTTCTGGAGTCTGTTTTAAGGAACATTCTGAGGCCAAGCCAAGCACTGGGGTACAGAAGCAATATCTGTCACAGTTTGTAGGACTTGGGGACACTACTGGCCCACATAGTCTCACAGGGCACCATCACCAAGTATGACAAACCAGAAGGCCAAAGATATAAAAAGTCATGTCCCCCCATTTAGAAAGACTAAAATGGAGGTGCCTCCAAGTTGTTTTCTTCTAGTGCTATGAGTGATATGTGTGTGTATGTATGTGTAACTGTGTCACTTCTTCTGTATCAAGGAAAGTTCTTAAGGTGCTTACAATTAGGAGCTTAGTGTACACTTTACAACCCATCATACTGCCTTGTTGTGGTGTTCACAGATCTCAGAGAATGTTTGTCACAGAATGTAGCTCTCCAATCTTATTTCATTTTCCTCGTTCCTATAAAATATTGTTTCTTAGATAAGCTGCTGTGAGTCCTCTTGGACTGCTTTGCCCCTCAGTCTGCTCTGGGCAGCAAATTCCCCTCCCATGCGCCAAGGGCCTGTGCGTGCCTGTCACTGGTACTTGAAATCCTCTGATCACAGTTGTGTTTCCTTGTTGATTGTCGCTTTTACTTCTTGGCTGGAAGTTCTGTGAAAGCATAGGCACTGTCTAGTATTGCTGCAACTAGCACTTTGATCCCAGTCTCCATCTGTGACATTTGGAGATGATCATCATACCAGCCAGTGCAGTCACTTTGAGGAACATTGAAATTCTCATTCCATGGATCTTATTTTGACAAGCTTTAGTTTACTGCCCCAAAGCAGGCATTCTAGATTTTGACGAAGTATGTAAGATAGAGTAACCTAAATGACAATAACCAGAGATTTATGTGCACAGAAAAAATGTCCCACGATAGGGTCACAATAGGGTATTACTTGAAGGCAAATGGAGTGAGCATCTTTTTATGGCTGCAAATAGCAAAGAGGAGAATAACCCAGCTGGAAGTAAATTAGAACTGTGAAAACAATAAAACATAGACAACAATAGCAGAACAATGTCTGAAATACGAAAAAAGTGTTTAAAACTACAGCTAACCTCATATATTTGTCCTAGAGCATGCCCAGACTAGCAGCCCTGCAAAACAGCAAACAGGAAGTGTTCTTTGAAATCGACAGTTTTCTTCCTTTCTTTCTTTTTTCCTTAAATTGCTTTTGTGAAAATTACTTTACAAAATTCAACCTCAGCATTCTTTTTTTTTCATTTTGGCTAATTATCAAGGGAATCCTCAAACCATTCATTAAATCATTTAATGATGATAACTGTTACCAGCATTATTACTGGTTTCTACTACACATCTGTGTGGAAGGCAGAAAAAAAAAGCTGCCTAAGGTGTTAAGAGTCTCAGCCAAGGTTGTACAAAGATAGAATGGGAGTCAAAAGAGAGGTTGCTGTCTCTGCCCAACTGTCTTCTTAGACTTTGCACACTGGGTGATGCCCTAGAGCCAGACTCATTGGTGACAGAATGCTTAGGGACCCATTTCACCAGCTCTCTCCTACTGGCTTTGATAATACTTAGGGCTATGTGGTATGACTCAGCTTCCTGATGAACTGCCCATGGATAGGGTCACATGGTCAATCTGTTGTAGCAAAGAATGCCACCCACCATTCCTGGTTTACCTGTGTACAGGCAAAGTGAGAGAGCAGCAAATAAAAACTGCAGTCATGGGAGAATGATCACTCAGCTGTTCTGTCCAGGCATCAGATAGCAAATGACAGCACGACACAGCAAAACAGGCTCAATGGGACACAGAACAAGCACTGGTGGAAACGATGAAGGGACTGAGACTGTCAAAGACCGATGTGCAAATAGTATGCATCAGGACTTGAGGACAGCCATGAGAGTGGGCTGATAGAGCTAGAGTCTATTTTCATCAAAGCACATTTACATGAAGAACAGAAGGTGGATTCTTATAACCTAGTTCATGAATGGCAAGTGACTAGCTGGCCACTACATAGTGAAAAGAGAGGCATGGACTCCTCTCAATGAAACAAGATACTTATGATCTAATATATGCTGTATATTCAATGACATATTTACCATTTCTTCTAAGCTCTCCATTTGTGTGTAATCCCCTTGCCTCTTTGGTGGCCTTTGTATAATGGTGCCCAATGCATCTCCCCTCGACACAGAAATACATACTTTTTAAATATGCAAGTCTAATGGTTCCATTTGACAAGAGAAAGCCCAGTGATCTATATTGTGTCTTAAATTGATCCAGCATGTTGTGGCATTCGGGTCGAGTTATTTCCTGCTAATAATTTCTTAACAGAAGATGGAAGGACAATGGCATTCGTAAATCAAGCCCAATGTGTGATGAAATGCCACCATAAGATCAGACATTTGTTTCAGTGCCACCAGCCTGATAGGGTGCAGACAGAGGAAGGATCATGTCATTTGCATGCCACAACAAGCTGCACTGTACAAATCCCCTGAAAATTTCTACCACTGTAAGAATTAGGTTGCTGGGATCTGATATTTCTCGTCATCCTGTGACAGGGTGTGCTTTGTAACCTTTGCAGCATTTGCCTTACCGGAATCCTGTCAGATGAATTCCCCACCAGTAATTTTATTGTTCGAATCACTTAGTAGCATGTTAATATATTTTGCAGACCAATATTTTTATTTTATAATTTCATTTTTTATAGTTAAATTAGGATTTTCACCAAGCCCTTTCAATACAGATTTTATAGCCCATTGTAATATTTTCATTTTTAATTATTTTTTATTTTTGAGATTATAATGAAATATTATTTGCCCCTTGCCCCAAACTCTCTCCTCTATCCTTACTTTTTTTTTCTTTCAAAATAATCACCTCCTTTTTATTAATTATTAATTAAATGTAGCCTGCTCAGTCTGTATTATTATATGAGGTTTGGCAATCATGTCAAGTTAGCAGGAACCTCTTTCGTCAACTTTCTGGATCTTTTGTAGTGACCTAAATATGAAAGTTTGTCCATCCCTCTCATACAGAATTATTTTGTTTCAAACTGGCTTCAGTCCTGACACGTAACCTCAAATCTCACCCCATCTAGTCTCTCCTCCTCAGAGCCTCCTGTCTGTCTGAAGGATTACTTGGTTTGGAATGTGTTGGTCAGCTATCTGTCTGACTTTATCAAGGTGTCTACATGTCAGTTTGTTCCTGGGGAACACCATTCTCTCTGGACATATCTACACATTGTCTCAGTGTTGAAAGGGGTGAGAATGATGCAGGGCCTGGTAAGGAGTGGCAATTCACTTTTCCTTCCTGCAGCAGGAAACCTGGCCCCACCCTACTCCTCAGTAAGACCTCTCTCTGAGTAACTGTGTGAACTGACTGTGATGAAGTATGCTTTCAGTCTCAAAACTCACTGGAGCAAGGCTGAGTTTGAGACCATGTTGATATGAGACCATATGATACGGAGTCACAGGCCAGTTTGGATCACATTGTAAGACTGAAAAAGGGGAAGAGAAAAAAAAGAACAAAAGAAAAAGAAAAGAAACTTTGATGAAGAAATAGGAGACGCTAATGTTTGGCAAAATATGTTGAGTCATTAATTTGCCCTTTGTATTTGTGGGCATGGAATTTAGAGATGTATATCAATGGACATCTATACATGTGACACATTTATTTACCGTGTGTGTGTGTGTGTGAGGGTGTCTGTCTTTGTAGTGGGAGGTGTGTGTGTGTGTGTGTGTGTGTGTGTGTGTGTGTGTGTGTGCCACAAATGTAATCATAGTCTTTGAAGAGTGATACACCATCATCTTTCATGCATGACTTCTTTTATTTATGTATGTATTCCAGTAAGATATTCTGAAAATGACAAATACTCATGAGCTCATCACCGAAGGCATTAGAACTTGCTTTCATTTGTGCTTGTTTCTTAAACCCATACGAGGTGATCAGTCGTCTATACCTTGCATTCTGTTGCTTTATTTTGATAATTTAAGATGGTTTTCAACAGGAAATTATTTACTTTCCTTTGCTTATTAGCTTTGTAAGAAGGACAGCACACAGTCTTCAGGAGAGATGTCCTTTTATCCTCCTATAATTATCATATTCCTATGATGTACTTTCCTGGATTCTATGTACTTGATCTTCATTAATCTCAGTAGTTACATTACTTAAAGTCACCTTGGACACTGAATTCACAAATACTGAACTATTACTCCGAATGAAAATATAAATTAGGTTTCCATGAGTCTGTTTACAAAACTTTCAATGGCCAATCAATACATAATCTTGTTTTATGTGCATATTTAATTTAAAATGCCTTATTTACTATAGACTGCTGACCCACTAGCACTGAAAGTCTTAGCAAACAGTGTACTAACTCACATCTTTAAAAATCATATCTAACCCATGTAAAGCTTGACTTTCTTTAAACACACTAGACAGCTCTACACATTTGCTTGTGGGATAGTTTACCCAATAAAATCATTAACATGGATGCTAAATGAAGGAAATGAGTGCTAACTATACCATGAATAGAGTGCTTATTTACAGTATGAGAGTGACAACCAAAACCCAAAGAGTTCCCTATTTAAATAAAGTTACAAATGTGGGTCACAGTGCTAAGTTGGCATCATTCTACAGGGGCATACATGATGTCAAAGTATCTTAGTTATTGATATGTATGAAATTATAGACATGTTTTAGCAAGTAGGTGAATTTGCAGTCCTACAATCCATAAAAAATGATATGTAGCTAAAATTGTATGCCTTAATTTCACTACCACAAAAAGTTCCATCACATAAATGTACCCAAATGTTAAAACCACTGTTCTCTGAATAAACACTTGAAAGCTTTAACCTGGAATTTTTTTAAAAAAATAAATGTTCATTTTTTTCATCATACCTGAATTTAATATATTCATACTGTAAAGTAATTGTGCTGGTATGAAATGTTATTTTCAGATAAAAGAAATATACTGCATCACCAACAGCACAATGGCAACTTCCCTCACCTTGTCAATTTAAAAATTGCTTTGTGAAATAAAAAAAAAAGACTCATTGGACTCAGAGCCATTTTTATTACATTTCAAGATTCACCTCTAGTATATTCTCAAATATATAAGCCCACTGTGATAGACCCGAAAGATTTAGGAAAGTATGATCATTGTTTTATAGGGAAGTTCCAGATCTAGAAAAATATAAAGGGTGTTATGAAACTGTAAACACTGCCTGGGTCATGTGGGCACTGAAAAATCCTGTGCCCAGTGAGGAAAATGTTGACTGGCCTCTCCAGAGATTAGGCAAGAAAGGATGCTCATGTTTGACATAGGACAATGTTATCACGAGTGGGTATTACCAGCTGAAGCACTGAACCAGTATCTTGGGCTGTTTGACAAACAGACCAGGTGTGGGTGTTATGAGTAATGCTTTCCTTCACTCTCCTCCAGTCCTTCCTATGGACAATGGCTAAGAGCTTTGTGTGCTATCAGCTGACTTCAGCTGCTCTGGATTTGGTGAAATCGAATTTGCCCATCTCCATACTCCCTCAGTCTGTTGGTTACTTAAGTATTGCGTTTGTGCTGGTTATGAATTTAATGGTATTAAATTTGATCAGACACCACTGTCCAATAGTTCCTGTTCACGGACACTCAGACCTCACTGTGAGCTGCAAACTCTGGCTCTCAAGCAGCAGCCATCGCTTCACACAGACACTTGTTAGAATGTAGTACAGTCTTAGCCACCAGCCAGACACTCTGATAAGAACCTACAGGATAGGGTCCTGCAGTGAGCGGTTGAAGAAGTCTGCTGAGTGATTGCAGAGCATGCTGAAGTTTGAGGAGCGATGCTTGAAGCAGCCTTTATTGATTTGACTTGTCCCTAAGCACTAGGTTTTGTCAGGGCTGTGAATTGATCAAAGGATGTATTCTGTCTCCATCTTAATTAAGGAGTTGGGTGTGAGAATTAAGAGAGTAACTGATGAGAGAGCTACAAGATATAAATCACAAGCAGTAAGGTCCAAATGCATTCTGTAGGTTGCAACTGAGAGAACACTGAAGGTACTGAGAAATATGCCCCTGTAGCCAAACCTGGGCATCTGCACCTGAAAGCACTGCTTATACCTGCTCTTTAGACCAGTGGGTTTAGAGATCCATGGTTCAAGCTCTTATACCCATTCTGTGCAAAATCTAATTTAGTGGTCAGGAATGGCAAGATAGGTCCATGATCAAAGATACTTGCCGTCAAGTCTGATGATGATGTCATATGAGGATGTAAAAATGTTGAGCATTTCTGATACTAAAGGACCATAAAGGATCTCAGAGTAATATCCTAGACTTAGTAAATTAGGATCTACTTTTGATCAAGACCATCAGGTTAATGATATAAAAGTATAATATTGAGAAATACCTTTGCACAAGACATGGGGTTTTATGTTATAAATGTGTGCAAGAAGGGCGAGAAGTAATGATAGAAATGGGAGAGGTTGGTGAGACTTGGGGAGAACAAGAGCTCCAGAAAGACCAAACTGAGCAGGGCACAGGGGTCTTGTATGAGACGGTTTCTACATTCAAGGACCATGTGTGGATGTGGCCTGGAACCCCCGCTCAGATGGGGCCCATGATAGCTCGGTGTCCGACTGAAGACACTAGTGAGGGAAACAGGGACTGTTTCAGTCATGAACTTGATGGCTGACTCTTTGACCCTCTCCCATACAAGCCGGGAAGTGACAGACTGGCTAGATCCCAGGGGAGGACATTGCAGCCAGCCCTGAGGAGACAGGATGATCTGGGGTTGGATGGAAGGGGAGGAGGTCCTCCCCTGTTGGTGGACTTGCAGGGGGCAGGGAGGAGGGAGATGAGGGAGGGAGAGGGAAGGTGGGAGGGTAGGAAGGAGGGGGGCTACGCCTGGGATGCAAGGTACCTAACCTGTGATTGATGTAAAAATAAAGAAAAAAAAAGAAAAAAATAAATGTGTGCAAGAAGGAACAAACCTTCTGGCATCCATTCATCTCATAAGAATTGAGCAGAAACCTAGCTAGTAAAAGCAAGTACATGTTTGACATAATCTGTGCACTTGTCCTGATACAAGCACGGTACATGTGTTGACTCATTTAAATCCTGGAACATAAATAGGAACACTAGTATTCACATTTTATTCAGTCAAGGTCATTCCATTAGTTGAATTCCGAATTAGAGTCTAAAATCTCACCAGTTTGGCTCCTGATCTAGTACTCTTGAGGTTTTCTTTCCTGATTCTCAAATGAGCAGAGAGTGACAATGTTCTTGATTAGATGTGGGGCTTTGTTGGTTTCATACTTCCTCATGCCAAAACTCAGAAAATGAAACTCTGGACGGGGGAGGGTTATGAATCTAGCTGCAAGTTTTCTCCTTATTCTCCATGAATTTTATGGAGAGTTTTTCACAAGAGAAACATTTTTGGCCTCCTGGGGCCTCTGGATATTCCATAGGGCAGTCTTGGGCAGAGATCCAAGCTCTGTAGCTGTTATTTGATACTGGGTTCTCTTGGGAGTTCCTTGTCTGTAGAGAAATCTGAGCGCCCTTCAATATGCCTAAAGAAAAACGCCTTTCTCAGTATTGTAATGTCTGGGGTTCTCTAGCCCTGCCTAACACTAGGAGCTACATCTTACAGTCTCAGTAAACTTGTCGATAACTTGCATGTCATCTGCATCTTCTACCTAGTAATCAGCATCAATAACAAAGCTATTTGGACTAATCAGAGCCAATGTCTCAGTTAGCTCTGGACTCAAAGGAGTAAGTAAATGTGGTTATTATTTTCTCTTTTTAAAACCATTAAGGTGGGCCAGAGAGATGGCTCAGTTTAAGGGCCCTTGCTCTTCTACCAAATAACCTGAGTTCAGTCCACAGCACCCACATCGAATGGCTCAAAACCACCTGTAACTCCAGCTTCTGGCAATCTGATGCCTTCTCCTGGCCTCAGTGGGTACCTGCATACATATGTCATATACTCACACAGAAAGATACACAAACAAATATTAAGGTGTACACACAAAAGAGAGTAGCCTTCATGCTTTCAATTCTATTTTTCCAAGACAGGATTTCTCTGTGTACCCTTGGCTGTCCTGGCTTGCTTTGTAGACCAGTCTGGCCTCAAACTCACAGAGATACTCCTTTCTCTGTCCCCCTGAGTTCTGGGATTACAGATATGCACCATCATGCTCACTGCTTTCATTTCTTATGGTAAAAATATTTGTGTCCCATAAAATGCATAAATTAAATGCAAGTGTTATTATTAGTGAGTCATTTGGAATTCTGTGAAATTTCCAGTGCACATTCCTTTACCTTATGCATTTGAGAAAGTATTTCTCTTAAGGTGCCATGGTGTTTTACCTGACCTTCCAAGGATCCCACTCTGTGTATTACCATATTCTCACTGAACATAACTAATACCTGTATTATATTTTTCCAGAGCAAGAAGCCTTCAGGATGTTATATGAGGCACAAAGTAGACACAGATAAGATGTTTCAACAAAAGGGAGAAAGTCAGTGAGTAATTTGGATTTACAAAGTGACTAGATATTGAGGTTAAATGTACATGAATGAAATATTTGCATACAGAAATTAGAGAAACAATCTATCATTTATTCATTAAATAGTATCTTCCCTGAGCTGGTAAAAACCCAACAACTTGGCCAAACAACTAGATCATAGTTGTATTTTACTGTGTTATTTTAAAATATATAAAGAAATCATAGTGACTTGTAGTTCAAAACTGTGAAATAATATCTTAATAAATCTACCACTTTAGCCAATAAACAGTTCCCCTGAGGGAAAAAATATGGGTCACAATATCAACAACTTCCTCTCATTTTACACTATTGCTTAGTGTAGGTCTGTAGGGAGGTGATTGGCATGCCAGGTAAAGGTGCTTGTATTTGGCCTACAAGTGATTTTGTAGGAAAACTTACTAATGAAACACTTGGAGAAAGGTTATTCCTTGTATTTTCTATGCACCCCGCCCTGCAGCAAAAAGTAAAATAAAATATGATTCATCTTAAACTTACAAAATTCATGGAGAAAGGGTTGTATAAGCAAATCCCATCTGACTTGTCAGGAATTTAGAAATGACAAGGTCTGAATTCATGCGATTTTTCCTCTACTGGTTTCCTTTTCAGCTCTTCCAGATAAAATGTGCAGCAGAAAATCTGGAGGCAGTCCAGAAGAGAGCCACTAAAATGATGAAAGCTTTGACTAATATTCCCTCTGAGGAAAGGTTAAGGAATAGAGTTTATTTAGCCTGGAGAAAGAAGGCTGACTACAGAACTAACACCCACCGCTCCTCCTGTATAGGAAGAACTGTGTGCGTGGCAGGAGGCAGATTCCTCTATTTCCAATGAGTCTAGAACAAGGGAGACGACTGTAATGTCCTTAGAAAGCCTTCCTGGTGAACACACACACATACACACACACACACACACACACACACACACTACACACACACACAGGTGCACACATACATGCGTGTATGGGCTCACACAAGACACTGTGCTCTGATAAAGGGTCACCACAGATTCACAGTCTTGTCTTCATACCCCTGGGTTATACCAAATGATCTCATAGTTTCCTTTTTACCTGATAAATCTGTTATGTAAAAGTCACCTTGTTGATTTGATTAGAAAGCTGTAAGTGTCCTCCAGGGTTGGTGATTTTGTAATGGAAATGACAAATGTCAGTGGTCAGTTTGAATTTTAATCTGGGGGCAGGCATCCTAATAGCTATACCCTATTAGCTTCCCACCCAAAATAAACTATTCCACCTATACTAATAATAAAAGCTGCTATCACCTGGAGAATGTTGGAGCTTGCCTTTTTTTGTTTGTTTGTTTGTTTGGGGGATTTTTTGTCTTTTATTTTATTTTTTATTATTAGTTATATTTTATTAACTCTGTATTCCAGGTGAATCCCATTCCCTCATTCCCTCCCAATCCCACCCTCCCTCCCTTGTCTACTCCCTGCCCCTTTCCAAGTCCACTCATAGGAGAGGACCTCCTCCCCTTTCCTCTGACCCTGGTTTATGGAGTATCTTCAGGACTGGCTGAAAAGTCCTCCTCTGTGGCCTAGGAGGGCTGCTCCTCCCTTGCAGGGTGGGGAGGTCAAAGAGCTCGCCAATGGGTGCACAAATGACCAAGCCAAAGCATGACATTTTCAAAAGTAATTTATTTCTGTGTATGTACAATCGGGTAAACATACATATGTATGCTTGTGTGTAGATTCCAGAGATCTCTAATATTTCTACAGGAGCCATCCATGTTATTTTCAGAGGTGTGCTTTCTCACTGGGACCTGGGGTTTGCTCATTTAGCTAGACTGGTGGCTTAAGTAACAACAGAGATCTGTGTGTCTTAACTTCTTCAGCTATGTGATTTCAAGTGTGTACCACCATGCCCACATTTTTTTCCAGGTGCTAAACATTGAACTCAGGTCTCCTGTTTGTACCACAAGCAGTTTACCAAGTGAGCTATCTCCTCCCTAAAGCATCTTTTACACTGACCGGATAGCACAGAGGCAGTAAAATCTTGAAGCAAAGCTGTCAAGTCTTGACCACTAGCTTCCAAAGTCTTCAAAGCAAACACATTCTTAGAAGAGGCATCCCTCATCACCTGAGGGATGAGCAGTCCCCATATTGTCATCAGAACCAGAGGACAGTCATCAGCTAAAGGCCCTGAGGCTCTGCTGTAAAAAACTGTATCAGCAAAATGTCTTTCTAGGAAATTCAAGAACTCTCCCAGAGCAGTAAGTTGAGATGGCATTCCAGACCCCTTCTTCACTCTTTGAAACTCCTCGTTAAGTCCATACACAATTATCCCTGAGCTTCTTTATTTCATAACATTTCTTGTTGTTTATTCCTTTCTGCATTCTTACTGCACAGCTCACTTTCATATTCTTTTCAAATTTCAATTGAACTTCACAGATTTGCCAGCTTCTCTAACTCTTCAACCACTCAGGAGCCAAACTGCCCCATTTGCCCATCTAATCACACCACCTATCACTTAGGAGATTCAGTTGATCACCTGTGCCCTCTGTTACAGGAAAACATTGATGATGTCAATCACCACACCATTGCTGCCTTCCTTAGCCATATTCAATTCCCCTATTCAAAAGCTGACCATTCATTTGTTGTAAGCAAATAATTTCCTGTGTCTTAAATGGAGTGCGATCTTTACATATTTATGCTTTGGTTTATTATTTTCACAGAATGTCTATTTTTAAAGAGTTAAAAATAATTTTTATTTGTGTGTATATGCATGTGTGTGCGTGTATGTGCCCATGTACATGCGGGTACCTGCAGAGGCCAGAAGAGGTCACCAAACGCCTGAGAGCTGGAATTATGGGTGGTTTTGAACCTCATATCATTGGTGCTGGGGACAGAACTCAGGCTCTCTAGAAGAGTAACAAGTGCTCTTGACCAGTGAATCTGTTCTCCACACACTCCCCAAACGCATCTTGACGTTGACTCTCCTCTTCACACAAATTACTTGCTTTCATACTTCAGCTAAAGCATCATTAAGTATAACCCAAAGACTTCCTCAACCCTTCTGAGGCATTCCAATACTACATGGCTCTGCTTTTTCCTAACATCCAGCTATTTTTGTGGCAATTTTCTTGGTTTTTTTTTTCTGCTCCAGATTCATGCCCTCTTTTTCTGATTTTCTTCACCTATTATGTGCACTCTCAGGTGGCTTGCCAACCAAAGTCTCCGGCTTGCTTCCTGCCAAGTGGTAGTTAGAGATAAAGCTGGGTCAATTTACCTTACTCTCTTGGAAATTGAGATCTTTAGTGGAGAGACACTAGGATGGGAATGGTTAGTCCTGATTAATGCCAGTACTGGCAGCCTGACAATAACACCAATTGGTTTCTGCCTTTTATCATGGAGTTCCTCTGGCTCCTGTCCATTTGAAAGCTGTAGTTCCTCTGATCTTCTTCAGTTCTGTGAACAACTCCATAGCCCTCAAATACGGTTCTGTTTAATTAAATTAGCTAGAGTTGATTTCTATTGATTGTACCTCTTCTCCAAAATTCCTAACTGACACAGCTCTTCTAGGATTTCTTTCTTTATTATCTGTCTCCCATATTAGGCTGTCTACCTTTTAAGAGTAGGAAGCAGTGTTAAATACTCCCTCACACTCATCACCTGGTACACTATCTGCCTCCTAGGAGGAGCTCATAACCAAGTGAATGAGCAATTTCCATTATGGAATGAGTATGTATGAGGCACAACATCAATACCCATCTCAAGGAATGATATTAATGACACATAAAAATCACTTTGCACTTGTCAAAGGCTTATTACTTAATGTTTACATTTACTTTATAATTTGGAAATTATAGTAGACACAAAGCACATTTGAACATTCTTATTATTTGATTTAAAAATAGGTCATGAAACAGTGAAGACAAGTCATGCCAGTAACACAATTGTTCCAACATACAACACAGTATGGTCATTCAGGAAGTTTTGCAAAAGGAGATGAGAGCCTCAAGGGTGGGGATCATAATGGTTAGCCACAGAAAGTTGGGAATGACCAATTCAGAACAGTCACTTTTGCTGAATAAATAGATTTTGCTGTTCTGGTCACAGACACTGACATACTTCACACTGTAGTACCATGTTAATGACTGTAAGTTTATAACATCGTGTTGTATGCTATATCTATGCAAAGTAATATTTATGTTTAATGCCATATTATTAATCTTTCATGTGGTGTTAGACAAAATTGATCTATAAATATCTTATTTTGTATTCTAGTTGTCCAATCTCTACTGGCTTCATTAAACATGATCTCTCTCTCTCTGTCTCTCTCTGTCTCTCTGTCTCTCTGTCTCTGTCTCTGTCTCTCTCTCTCTGTCTCTCTCTCTCTCTCTCTCTCTCTCTCTCTCTCTTTCTCTCCCTACCTCCCTCCCTCTCCCTCTCTGGCTCTCTGTTGGTTTGCTGAAGTCTTTCATAAAGCACTAGCACACATTCTCTCTAAGTCTGGAGAACTCAGCAACGCATTAGTGTCTACATGACCCATCACTGAAGGAGACCCTGAGTGCAGTGTTCCAGTTCTTTTAATAGTTGTTGCTCTGTTCAGATTTTTATTCTTCTTGCTATCATTCTAGCTTTTTGTATTTTAATGTAACTGTCTCCTTTTTATGTTTCAAATATATTTAAAATAGTAATTTGTGTTACAAAATTTTTATTTTTCTTTAAACCTCTTGAATGTATATTTTAATGTATTTTATTAATTAATATATCACATTTTATTCTGTTATCATTCTTGCCAAGGTAATATTTTTATATGAATTCTTCTAACAACCTACATTTTTGGCAATATTTTCTACCAGTCATTAAATAACCATTGAGCACCTGGAATGTTGACCCTGTCAGACCCAGTAGTGAACAAAGCATTCTGGAAGCTGCCCTCATGGGGATTCAAGCCATGTCATTCTCTACTTCCAGTTATGGTTATGTTGAGCTTGTCCTAGCTCCTTTG
>CM053765.1:75982051-76000821 GCA_028658305.1 Pachyuromys duprasi | reverse complement strand
CTTGGTAAGTGACATTATTTTAATGTACATAACATTAATATGCTTCTCTTTTAAAGAATTGATTTATTCTATTTACAAAACAATTCTTTATTGCAAAGATGTATGCCACGGTCCTCTGGAAACAACCCTATACACCTTTGTCTTCCAGATCTATTGACTATATCAAGAAGGAAATGACTTTCCTATCCTATCAAGGTTTCTGTGAGTGAATATATTATGTTTGTCCACTGATGAAGTCACCCAACAGTGAGCTTCTCGGGACATATGCCTGTACCTAAGCAATGCATGACAGTGATTGAGAATCTTCTCAGAATCCTCACATACCCTTGTTTTACTTCTTCCCAAAACATTTATTATTTACACACACACATGTGTATATGTAAAATCCTTTCCTCTTTAAACCATAAGTTTGACTGAACAATATTCTCACTTCACATGTCATGTTCCTATTTCACACATATTTCATCTGCACACACAAGTATATCTATGTGTTGCTATGCACCCTCCAAGAATTGTTTTCCTGTCACCTGAGACCTTCCTGCAGAAAATATTCTAAACAATGTTTGTATGGGATAAAATAAGAAGTTAAGATAGCTTTAGTTATCTACTAACATTTAAGTAATTCATTATCTTATAAAAATTTTAATCTTTAGCTTTTCATCACTTTGAAAATGTTAACTCACTTATTTAATTTATATGGTCTTACAGAATCTTAATATTAAATAGCATGCTCATTTTGGTCTGGAAAGTATTAGCATACTGTTTTGACATTTTTTATTCATAGCTTTCACCCACGAGCACCTATGTTTTTTATAGAACTTTCAGTACCAAACTTTTATGTGTTCTATTATTTTCTAATCTAGCAAATCCTCAGCCATTATATTTTATGGTGTTTTTCTGTATACATCTATATTTTTCCCTTCTTAAAAAAACATACTTTTTAAAGTTAACATATCTTTTAGTCTCCACATCCCTTCCCCTTTTGTTTTTCCCTTCCCTGCTCTTTGCCTCTCCTTACCTTCTTCACTCATTCTCCTCTCAGACACCAGGACAAACTCAGAAGAGTATAGTATATGAACTCACAATCATCTTGATAGATAAAAGCATCAAGATTCTCGTTTTATTTGAAGAATAGAAAGCTGGGGGGAAAATAACAGGTGAGCCCTGGAAAGAAATCCCTGCCACTCATTCCAAAAATGTTCTAACCATCATGGATCTTGGAGAACTGACTATGTCTAACAAAGAGTGACATAAGAACAAAGCCACAAAACAAAAATTAATTCTAACAAGAAATAAGATTTGTTGCTGAAAAACCATCACCATCTCCCAGCAGCAAATGATCTTATTTTATGCTAAGGTAAAACTAAGCATTCCACATCAGTGCGTTCTAGCACTTGGAGGACTATGGCACTCACTCTCCTCTTCCTTCTGACTTCTCTTTGGTGTTTGCCTTTATTTACACACAAGCACACGCACACAGACACACATCAATCTCCCCCACACCCATATACGCACACTACCCTTCCATCCCCACATACACACAATACTTTATCTCCCCTGCATTTCAAATTACTTGAAAACTGATTACCCATGAAGAGGTTGTCACTGTCATTTTGCATTTTTTCCAACTAATTATAAAAAATCTTCTTATTATATATTTGAGAGGAACCTATAGTAAATACAAATCAACATACACAAATAATAACAAAGCCTTAAGTCATGATATGCTATTAGATAATTCTACCATAGAATGAATTATTTGAAGCGCTAGTTATACTATGTATAATATATGTATTACGTTCCATAAATATAATTATTATTTTTTTTCTATAGCATTGTAAATCCTTGGGATATTTGTTTTACTTAGGAATTTTATAGGGGTCTTCTGGGTATTGGTATGCATGATGTTTATATGTGAGTGTGTGGTAATAAGGTGTGGGATTCTTAATAGTTTTTAAATTATTAATGTTAATAATAAACATTAAAAATTAATAATAAACATTAATTGTTAATATTAAAACTCCCATTGTTGAAAATTGTCAGTGGCTATCATTGAATCCTAATCTAAGCACATCTTGCTTTTTTGTTGGGAGGGGGAGTGGATCTAGGAAGTTACACAGGGAGAGAAACAGCAAGCTACCTGTTTAGTGACCAAGAATCATATGAGCCTTATTTTTGTCATAATTTCTCCAAATGCTCATCGGCATTTCCTATGAGAAGACCATTTATTTTAAACTAAATTCTCACTTTAGGGTTTAATTAAAGAAAAAAATAAATGACCTTAAATGGTTGTTTCCTGGATAGTTTTATGTATTGGGTTTTGATTTGGCTATGAGGATATGCCTTACCTGGAGGGCTCCAGACAAGGAACAGATTACTCCTTTGTGCCATTGTCAATTCAAGGGAATGGTGTTAAAGGTTGTTTTACCCTCCTGGATACATAACCTTAAACAAATTTACTACTATCAAAACAAAGTGAAATATAGCCAATTATCAGTGAAACATGGTCCTTTGGCACCAGAAATCCTAATATCTGAGAAAACAATAGAAAGCTAGTTAAGCTGGCCTCTAAAACTGCCTTCCTTTAAGACAATCAAGACAGAAATAAAGCAATCTCCAAAGTTTGGTAGGTGGATGTTTATCTGACTGGATCCTGTCAGTAGTTTTCTGTAGCTTCTTTCTGAGCTAGCTAATGTTTAATTTGAGTAACCTTGTGGAAAGACCTGTTTAAGTGGCACTATCAAACAATAGCAGCAAGAGGAGAGATAAGAAGAAAGTATAAAAGGATTATTAAAGAAATGCTGGGGGTAGAATTTATCTCCAAACAAATCAGGGTGTGCTAAGCTTAATAGAAAAATCCTGTAATGGCTAGACCGATAGAAAACGTATTTTTCAGAACTTAGTAGCAGAGAGTATTTTCTCTCTGATTCAGTGCCAGGAAGCTGGGGCTTGGGGGTGGGGAACTGGGACTTCCTAGAGCTGATATTCTGAATAGTATTTTTTTAATGTCATGTCACCAAATGGCAAAGGATTAAACAGAAAAGAGGGATAGAGCATTGAGATGGCCTACTTTCAGCTTCTGTGCATGATTTAACTATATGGGAAGAAAATATCTTTATATCCCTCTTAAAATCCTAACATATCCAAGGGCAATAATAGAATAAGATTTTCCCTGTATCTGATCTCTTACATTGCAAGCATTTTGAGGAGGAAGGATAGTTTCATGAGGGACACAAAAGAGAGAAATAAATGGCTAAAAAGGTTTTTGTCTGGCCAGTCTAGGCCCGGAATGTAGACTCTGAGTTCAGATGCTGTAAAAATCTCCCAAACGTGTAACTTGCATTTCTCTACTATATAATATAATTCTTCTATAGAAGAATTAATAATGTGCATGTATTGATTTTTTTAATCTGTGTGGTTATTGAAGTAAATAGGATGATTGAAGAATCCAAGATTATCTTTGTCTATTTAGCTTATATATGTGAAGAAACTTCGGAAGTAGCCCAGCTCTGGAGACTCTGAGAATGGCTCTCTTAGTGGACTAAATTCTCTGCTGCAAGTGACAGAGAAGGTAGAATTGCAAGAAAGACATGAAACAACTAGAACAGTGGAGTAAGATACTATATTTTGCCTACTTTACTGGCATCTTCTGTATTAACTATCAATAGAAAAAAATGCTGTTTAGACTCTACTCAATGTGGCATATCTAAAATTCCAGTACTTAGGAGGACCATGAATTCTAGTCCAACCCAGGTCACATAATGTGATCTAGTTTAAAAATAAATAAGGAACTAACAGTGATGGAATTTTTATAGAGTTAAGGGTCCAGAATACTTGTTTCAAGAGCTAGCATTGCTTTAAGAGCCTGTGCAAAGTTGTAAAAAGTCGGATAATCTGGTCCCACACCATACTAAACACCTCAGAATTGTCTGTGGGTGACTTCCAGGCTTCCTCCATTGCCCGAAAACAATATATTTAATCTTTCACTCCCAATATGATGATACTTAGAAATGCCTCTGGAAGGTGCAACTCTGGAAGGTGTTCAGAGTTTAAAAAGATCACAATGGTGGAGCCCTCCAGATGGGATAAATGTCTTTGTAAGAAGAGATAGGAGACTCCATTCTCACACAAAGAAGAGGTCCTAAGAACCTGGTGAGAAGGCAGCTATATACAACCCAGGGAATATCACTTCTCCAAACAAACACTTTGATCTCATCTTAGAGCTGTGAGAAATTACTGGCTCTTACTTGTGCTCTCCAGACTATTGTATTTCATAGCAGAGGCTCAAGCAGAAAAGCACATCAAATTCTGGAATCTGCTGTCATCTGAGATCATTGTCTTGACTTTATTAAATTTGGAAATATAGTAAATACTAAAAAATAAATGAGTATCCTTTTAATATTTTCCTTTTTCGTATTGTTGGCTTCTAGTCTTTGAGCTCTGTTCATCACTACCTAGAGTGGGAATAGATTCATTCAATCAAATCGTAGGTTACAGATACACACACACCAAAAGTAAAATAAAATTGGAGTTCTACCCTCTAACAGCTCAAAGTGGGTGACTTAGTTTGATAACAGGGTCTTTATAGAGGCAATAATGCTTAAATGAGGTCATTTGGATGTGCCCTAATAAAATATGACTATAGTCTTTAAAAAAAATGGTGAGTTTGGACATGCAATCTTGGGAGCTTGCCACATGAAGACTGGAAGTATGCTGTCACAAATCAAACAGAACTACACTGATAGCCAAACACTAGATGCCAGTACCAAGACCAAGGAGTGATTCTCTCTTACTCTCCCAGTCAGAGTCCACACTGCCCACTTTCCTACCTCCCAAACCGTGACACAATGACTTCCTATTATTTAAACCACCCAATGTGCCCATATCCTCTCATGCCAGCTCAAGGTAATAAATACAAACCACTGCAGAGCCGAGAAAGTACTGAAGATTCCATGCCCAAGGTGTTGAGAGAAAATTACTTGCCTATTTGTGTACTTTTTTGAAATTTCTAAAATTTGCTATTATGTACAAAGATTCAAAGTCCCATCTACTTCCGGTTCTTTAAAGACCTTTTGCCTAAGAATCCCTAGGGCTTTGCAAAAGCACATGCTGTTGATATCACCATTAGTCTCTGAAACAGCAGGTCTTCAAGGAGGCCTGAGAGCTTGCCTTTTACAGGGACTGCCGGGTGATATTCATGCATGCTGGCTGACAAAAGAACCCTTTTAATAACCAAAAGTAGAAGAATGTTAGAATGCTTGCTAGAGGAAATGATTAAGGTCCAAGTGAATATGTACACAAGTCTTTAAGGCTGAGGGGAATGCTTGGTGCTGAGACAGTCTACTGCCCCATGATCAGCAGTTTTCCAAAGCAATGTAAAAAGAAGTCTACAGGAACATCCGAGCTATAATCATTCAGAAGTTTTCAGCAGTGAGCCACGTTTTCCCAAACATACAATTCTGAGATTGCTATATTATTAGAGCTGGGGTTAGGAGAATAAGCAACAAGAGAACTGTAAGCAGGGCTAAAGCATAAATAGCATACAGAAATCTAGGCTGCTGAAAAATATCCTATACATTCATCCAGAAAGGGATCTCTCTGACCACTTTAATAAGGGTACAAATCTCCTTCAGTCCCACTCATGAGGCCCCCAACTTCAGGACTGATCATTTCCCGGTGGCTCCATTCCCTAACATCTAGGTGGGAAGGGATTATTTCAATATATGAATTAGGGTAAGAACATAAAAATACATCATAACACAGAGAACAGTAACAAGGTTCACTCAGCCTGAGCTCAGGTTCTTGTTAAGGCAGAATTCCCTCCTGGGAAATAGGGATTGATTCCTCCATTGATTAAGTGAGAGGTCATGGTGATGACACTGATTCAGGGAGGGGTATCTGACTTTGCCACTCCTCAAACACAGACAACCCATGAACACCGAGGTGATAATTCTCTAACAGATTTAATGAAGTCCCTTCTCTGAAAGGACCGCAATGTACAGAAAGTTGCAGCCAGCAGCCTCATCTCAAAAGAGCAAAGAGGATGTTTTTCCTGGAGTCCTGCTCTATTTTTTTTTCCTGTACTATAGTGAAAGTTTCCCCTGAAGCCTGTTCCAAGCTGAGAATGGAAAAATATCACCCTAGAGACCAATTCCACAGCACCATACCGTGTAGAACAGCCTTCCCACTGAGCATTCTACCTTCACAGCCTTCAATTTTACATTGTTTTGTGGGGGTTTTGTTGTTGCTTTATTTCGTTTGGGTTTTTTTTTCTTTGTTGGGGGGGTGTTACAATATTTGTAATTAAAACTCTGCAATAATAGTCCCCACTTTGGGACTGTTTTTGATGGGTCAGGAGGTAAAGGTGCTTGCCACCATGACTAAGAACTTGAGCTCAATCCTTGGGCTCATAGAATAGAAGGAGGCACAGACTTCTACAGTGGTCCTCTCTGTTCCACCAATAGGCACAGCATGCTCCCACATATATTGGGACTGTGTCACACAACACAATCCCTCTGACCTGCTTCCTCAGATGAGGCCCACTTCCTACTTTGCACACTTTCCAATAAGGCTACCATATTCTAGATCAATTAGGTCAAATTGGAAGAATCCATTCACCTCCCCTAAGTCTTTTAGTGGACAACTCATATGTATGCATGCATATACATACACATACATATATATGTATATATACATGCACCAGTGCACAGACATACATAATAAATATTGTTTATATCTCTGTCCAGCCAGGCATAAAGGATCAGGCTTTTGATCCTAGCAGCTAATAAGTTGAGGCAACCAGATCTGGAGTTTGAAGCCAACATGGGATATATAGTGAATTGCAGGGCAGCTTCAGATATAAATTGCCTCAGATAGCAAAGTAAGACAAAAAAGAAAATGCTTCTGTTGGTCTTCTCAAGCTAAAGTCATCATTAAAAGAAATGGTTTGGGGAGAAATCTCTGAAGGATGTAGGCTTGGACATTGGGTGGCACTGGACTGAAGTACAGGTTCCACTAAGCTTTGCAATAAAGACAGGAAGCCTCAGAGAGACCCTGTGGCCTCCTCATCACAAAGCTGATTGTATCCCACTTAATGAGCTGTTGGGAGGAGCACATCAAATACACTTATACATACACTAGCAACATGATTAACACACAGCCATGATTGAAATAAGCATTTCCTCTTATTCAAATAACATTAGTTTTAAAAAAAATACCAAGAAATACAGAAAATATAGTAGGCTGAGAAAATAAGTGTTTTTGCCTAAGGCAAAACAAATAAACAAAAACAAATTTCTAGCAACTTTACCACTTCAGTAGCCAATTTATTTGTTTGGTCAATTAATTTATATTTGAAACAAGGTCTCATGTGTCCCAAGCTGGCCTCAAACTTTGTGAACCTGAGGATGAGCCTGACGTTCCTGCGCTCCGGGATTGTGGATGTACTCCACCACACCCAGATTCGATGAGTACTGGGGCTGGAACCCAGAGCTTCATGCATACTCTCTACCAACTCAGCAACATCTCCCAAGTTCCCAAGCAGTCTCTACTGGAAACAAACAGAAACTTTATTTTACAATGAAATCTGTAGAGCAAATAAACCTTACTGCCTAAAGCAACCTTAGAATCTAACATCTTTTCACTTCTGAATGATCAAATTAAGCTACCAAAAAATGATGTGGTATTGCTCTATTTAGGCTGTGTGATGATTAGCTTTTTTGTTGCTGTGACAAGTATCTGTAAGAAACAGTACAAGAAAAACAAAGATTTATTCTGGAGCAGGATCTGTTCTGGTCTTATGGTAAGGTCAGAGTGCTTTGGTGGAAGGATATGTGAAGAGCCACTTTCTGACTACTGACTTCATAGCAGTGAGGACAAAGAGAAAGAAAAAGAAACAAGGGATAAGAAACATCTTCACAGGATGCAATCCCTCTAACCTACTTCCTCAGGTGAGACCTAGTTCCTACTTTGCACACTTTCCAGTAAGGCTACCGTATTCAGATCCATTAGGTCAAATTGGCAGAATCCATTCACCTCCCCAAAGCTTTTTAGTAGACAACCCAGCCCCAACCCTTAGGCTTCGAGGACACACCCCAGATTCAAAACATGGCAAAGGTCTATAAAAGACCACTGTGGATTATATGGCTAATGCAGCAGCATTTCTTCAAGTTCTGCAGACTAAGAATTCCAAGGTGAGCGCATGAGCTGCAGTCAGATTAGTTCCTTCCTGATTTCCTCATGTGAAAGAGAAAGAAAGGAAGTCAGCATCTTTTTAAAGTCACCAATTCTTTCCAAACAGCTCCATCCTCATGACTTCTCCCCCAAAATTCAACCTTCAAATATCATCGATTCAGACATTAGTGATTTAACAGGCATATTGAGGAAGAATGGACATAGCTCATTTACTACCTTGTTCAAGGCCAGGTAGTCTCAACGCAGAGCCTATGGTGAAGTACATTTCTGTATGCTGAAGTATTTTCTGTATGCTAACCCATTTGCTCACAATTCACATATGCTGAGACTAAGTCTTTCCTCCAAATTCATGTGTGAGCCGATTCAAGACATCTAAGTCCATCTAACCCGCCACCCGAATGAATGACTGAGCTGTGGCTTAACGAAGTATTCTTTTTTCATCAAAAAGTTTCTGTGATGCATGAATGCATTTCAGAGATGTGAAAGTGAGAGGAGTGTTTTCAAAGCAAACAAACCTCAGGAGTGTTGATAGAGGAGACTCGCTTGGAATGGAAGTCTGGAGTGTTTAATTATCAACATGTGCCTCTCCATCCCAGGCCTATTAAATCATGGGTCCTGCTAATACTACCCTGTTTAGCCATCGGGAGAAGATGGATGGGTTTTACTTCCCATTTTCAAATCCAGGGGATCTTGCCCTGTTTCTGTATTATATACAGATGAAGATTACTCAGGGAGGCATCTGTAGGTTGTACAGAGGACACCGGAGGCTTGGCTGGCACATTCATCTCCACAGCTCGCTCCTCCCCTGCCTCCAGGACCTCCACCTGGGAACAGAGACAGAAGCCAAGTTTAATATGTGAGAAATTTAATAATTTCTTGTGTTTAAACTGTCTGCAATGAGTGGATCCTGCCTTTAGCTTTGCAAAGGAAGTCTTACACATAAGAGAGCCGCTTTCAAACTGGAAGCTGGGTTCTGTCAGTCTGTTTAAATCCATAGACAGCTTTTTTCCCCCCAGTTACTTTTCACACTGCTTAGGAAAAAAATGAATTTAAAAATATTACAAAAGCTTTAAAGAAGAAGAGGTTCATCGTGTTTCAGGCGGAGGAGGTAATCCATTGTGGTGGAGACAGCACAGTAGCAGGAGTGAGTCACACGTTCACATTGCGTTTGTAGGTGGGAAGGGAAGAAAGAAACACTGGCACTCAGGTGACTTTTCCTACTTGGTTCAGGACCCTCGCCCTGTGGGATGCTAGCATGACATTTAGGGTAGGTCTTGCCATCTCAATTAACCTGATCTCAGTAATTCTTCACAGTCATGCCCAGACATCTGTTTCCATGGTGATTGGATGTTCTACTGATTGAGCAGTCAATACTAGCCATCACATGATTGACACATAAAGAACTATTCTAAAACTTCCGTGTTATAAAGCAGTTTACATGGAGTATAATATTGGGGAAGGGGGAAAGAGAAACTAGAAGAATGCTAAGGGTCTTCTCTCTGAGACTGTGTGGCCAGAATCAAATGTTATAGCTCTCTCATGGCTCTCCAACATGGCCAGCAAGTTGATATTACATGTCAGCCAAGATCTTAGCCTAATGCTTTTTGATGAGGCAACCTGGCTATGACACTGTAGTAACAATCCATAGGCTGCTAGCAGAGTTATTGAGATTCTAGAAGGAATGTTATCTGAGTTCAGTAAAATCTGCAACACTCCTTGTAACTAAATTTTTTTGAAAGTCCCAGAAAGCTACCTGGATTTCACTCCTTGGTCAGATAAATCATTTAGCAAGCTAAGATATAAGGGGATGGAAGATGCTCCTTCGTAGTGGATTATCACAGGCATAGCACGTGTCTCTGATCTAGTACATCAACAAAGGTATGCTTGATAGATTTCCAACTATCCCCTCACCCCATATGTTATTCCAAACACAACAGAGATGCTTCACTAATATTTACCTCATATATTCATCACATCTCCCACCACTCTCGATACTTAATCACCCTTTTGTGATGCCTTGAAACAATGGTTTCAATCAAGAAATCAATCAATCAACTTCTGCTTATTTTTGTGTTGCTCATCCCTCTCTTTTCCCAGCTTATTCCAATATTGATTATAATACTCCATTGCCATTCACAATCTTGAAGAACAAATCATGCCCTGTGGCAACAGTGAACTCTCTTGTGAAAGAGGGCAAGGCAGACAATAGAGAAAACAATTAAAATACGTTTTTCCAAGATCATAACAGTGGTGATACTTTTGAGATATTTAAGTGGCTTTCAACCCATGCTTTCTTTTTTATGCCCCAAGGAGTAGGGTACCAAAAGGAAAAATAAATCAGCTCTATAGATCTTATCAGTAGACCCAAAAGTAGAAATTAACCAGTGGTGAAATCTCTTACATTGAGCCCCTCCATTTGCATTCATTTGCATATGAATCCCCAACTAATTGTTTTGAAGTAACAATTAAGAGAACAATAGAGAAAAGAAAGGGCCTTGAGGCTGCAAAAGACACCTGGGAGACTGTATTTAAAAGCTTTTTACATATTTGATTTTATTTTTTAAATAAAGAAAAAGGCACCAAATCCTATACACAAAGTAATGCCTGGCAAATGAGGTTGGGAGCAGTCTCCTGAAGCTATTTTCTCATAGACAGCTGGAGAATTCTTCCTGCACTCTTCTGGACTAGCAATGTCTTAGGGTGTTGTTAGAACCCAAGGCCCCAGTAGAGAAGGTCCAAAGCCTAGGCTGCAGTTCTGCCCCCAGGCTCAGAAGTCCTGACCCTTCTTCACCTCTGCAATTTAAAATAGTTGTTTGACGTCCTTCTCCCTTTGTGGGAGTGAAGGGTGTCTTCTGTGAAAGTGGTGCAGTAGGGATCCCCTCTGTGATCCTCAACAGTTCCAGTCTGGCTCCAAATTGGCAAAACACTCAGGCAAACCTGACTGTTTAAATCTTCCTACAGCTGAGCAAACATCTATGCTTATTAAGCATGCTCTCTGGGGTTAATGCTTCCATTTGGATTTTTACCTTTGACTAGACTTTATCCTTCTTCTGATAATAGCATCTTAATATTTCCTGTATTAAACATGTCATTCTCAGTCTCAAATACTTCCTCTAGGACTCTCACCCTTTGCTCTAAGAATGGGATTAAAATAAAAGAGATGGTATACAGGTTTGGGAGTCTTTCACTTGAAACCAGTCCTTACTGACAATATAGCTCTATGATTTTTACCTTTATTCTTATTTATTTGTGTGAGTTATCAATGTTAAATGTGTGGGAGTGTTTGAGGGTGCGAATGATGGGTAGGGAGAAGCCAGGAGAAGCCAGAATATATTGCATGCCCAATGTCCTGTTTATCGCTTCTGTATTAAAACAGTCTCTTACTGAAACTAAAGCTAGGCTGGTAGCCCAGAAGGCCCAAAGAGCCTTCTGTCTGCTTCCCAACCCCATTCTAAGCACTGGCATTATCAGCATGTACCTGGCCGTGCCTGGCCTTTCACATAGGTGATAGAGATTCCAACTCATGTTTCTATGCTTTCATGGCAAACACCCTATTCAATGAGCTGTCTTCCAGGCTAAATATCTCTGTTTATGAGTAGGAAACATATTATTAATGGTTTCCTTCAGTTATTTATTGCACTAGCCTTAAAACACATTGCTAAATTTGGAATTGTGCATTAAATTATTCTACTGACTTTTGAAATAAAATATGAAAGTCAATAAAAGCTTGCCATTACAAATTTTGTATATACTGTGGAATTATTTATCATCACTAGCTAAATTATCCAATGTACAATTAAGTAATTTGTGTTACCAAACTTAATGTATGTATATGATCTGTATACTCTCATAGTCTTGCTCTTCCTTTCTTTTTTCCTTTATTGTAAGTCAATCCTGGACTTAACACATGACAGACAAATGTTATACTATACACCCTCAACCATATGTTTCTTAACACTTCAGGAAAATATTCCATAATCTAAAACATGAATGAATGAGCTATTAATGGCTATTTATGTATATTTAGTGGGTAATCTTTCTGGGCTAATGATTACTCCCCATACTCAGTGCCATCCTTTCTTGTTCATACCACAGGTAGAATTCTTCTACAACTATAACTTAATTATTTTCCATCTTCTCAATTAGAAATGAAATAACTCCTGTCTATGAAGTGTCTCTCTCAGAACAGAGCTCAGAAGCAAAAGTATAATCTCTAACATAAGACACTGAAGGTTCTGTTCCATCATGAGACACAACATGACCTGTGGAAATTACACTTGACAAGTCTAGTAATAGAAAGACATGTACCATCTACACATCAGAACTACAAGACACATGTATAAGATAAGATCCAGGAACTGCTTTACACAGATAAGAGTGGGTGACTTTGAAAAATACATCATCTGTCACAGTAGAGATGTCTTCTCTTGAACTAGCAGCTGGAGAAACCACAACTACAGTACCCAATCAATATTCCCCCAGTATCCCACCAGTATCCAGGACCCAAGTATACTTTGATATTCTATAACCACTCTAGATCATTCACCAGTATCCTAGGGTTAGGTGGCATGAAGCTGTCAGAGCTAACTATCCTCATACATCATAGGGAGAGGAACCTATGTCCTCTGCTGTGCCTCACTATAGCTGCTGCTTTTCAAACAGGAATTCCAAAAATGAACATGTGTGTCTTCAGTATGCCTAGTAAGCTCTCTGTATCTGTTGACAAAGTCTTCTGACTGTACTGTAGTATAAAAATATAAATGCATCTTTTCAAATGTTAATAATGCTAAAATGCTATGGCTTTAAACGGACATAAATTCTCATCTATACATTCATATTCTCTAAGGCATTTTAGAAAAGGCATTTTTGTGCATCTCATTTCATATCCAATGATGTCTGAAGCATCCTTAGGTGAGCACTAAACTAGCAACAGTCACTATGAGAAGACACCTCACTGTTCAATGTCATGAGATAATAATAAAAAAAACTCACATTTCTATGAGAAACTCATTAGGGGGAACTTATTTCTATAGTTCTGATCCCAGGGCCTTTCATGTCATAGTCTGATGATAACATCTGGTCTCAAACATGTGGAGCTAAAATTTGGAAGATTTGAATGATGTGAACTTGATCCATAAGTTTTAGTGATGTCATTTTATGATCTCTCAGATAACAGACACAGAGGTATTTACATGGTAGATGAGAACCCCAAAGGTAGGTCAGAGAATGGAGAAAAAGAGGGAAGTAGGAAGAGAACTAGTCCAGGAAAAAAGTTATATGCCTTTTCATAGTCTAGCCTCAGAATTCAGGTAAGGAATTTTGCCATACTGTAACAGTTGAGACAGGGATGAAGCCAGGCTCAGGTTAGAGAGGACAGACAAGATGTCTCACCTTTCAGTGGATTATCACAATCACTTTGTGAGACGAACATGTGCTATGAGATTAATACTGGTATGACCATCATTAGAAAATCCAATTTACCAAAGGTACCCTGGCCACACTTCCCCTTAATCTAGTTCTGATGAAACATACTGGATTTGAATTAAAAAAAAATTGTTATAGCTAAGAGGAAAGACCATAAAATAATCACAGCCAACTTTTTCCAATTACTGATTCAAAGAGTTTAAGTGATTGCCCAAGGTAAGCCTGATAATTAGATATAAATATACTAAAATTAAAGTAGGAATCTCTACCATGGCCTCCTTTCAAAGAATTACAGCAATAGGATTCATCTTATTGAGCTCTGTTTTACAGATCTGGGCCATGGAATAGTTCAAATGATAACCTCTGAGTCTCAGATTTTATTGAACTTGAAATCAACAGTTATCCAGGTTTGGATATTTGATTGGCTTGATGTGTTTAGCTGGTAGTGATTCCTACCTAAAAAGCATTGCTTAAAAATGAAATATCAGATTATCAATAAAAAAAAGCCTGCTAGCTGGGGGTTTGCATTTATTCTCAGTTCAATGAAATAACAGAATATGACAGTTCCCTGTATGACACAGTGACCAAAAATATCTGACTGAAACAACTTCAAAGATTAACATTTAATTTAGAGTCATTATTTAGAAAATATTAGCCTACTATAACAAAAATATGTAGTAGAACATCTAAGATTATGGTACCTAGAGAATACGGTAAATACTTTCTAATTGATGAAAGACAAGGAAATACAGAGCAGAGAATAAAGAAGTCTAATATGAAATATCCCCCAAAGACTTAATTCTCAGGGACATAGTTCTAGCTAGAACTCCTAAATGTTCCGTAACTCCATATATACTGCCATTAACTCATGACCAGTTACAAACATTTACTCCTCACTCACAAAACTTGTATACTCATTTCATAATACAAAACTTCACTTATTTAAACTTCAATAGTATCACAAGTTCTAAAATGACTTTAAAGTCAAAAGTTGAGATTCTATCCTTAAATTCAAGGAAATCTTTTGCCTATTGAGACCTTGTAAATTCTTTGTAACAAGTTTATATACTTTCAATGTATAGTGACAGAGAGTGATCATTCTTGTTCCCAAAAGGAAAGGAAGATAGGAAATTAGACAAAAACATGACCAATACCAAGCAGGACAAAAAGTAAACTCTGTATCTCCATGTCTAGTGATTTAGAGCTTGTTGTTAGCCATGTCTTCATAGAACACATGGTCTTTCTCCCATCCTGGATTTACTTTATGGCTAGAGCTTTCATCCACAGATATCCTATGCCCCTAGCATTTCTAATATCCTGCCATTTCCATGACATTTTAGGTTTCATCCTTATAGTTTCATCTACGGCCCTTGCAGAATATTCTTGAATTAAATCTTACCTGGCTGTGCATTGCCTAGCCTCACTGACTTTTCTCAAATAATATATAGAAGTTATTATGATACAATTACTCTTGCATACCGCATGGTAAAAACTAGCTCCTTGTTGATGGTGTCAAGTTCTCCTGCAGTACTTGAACAGTAGCTAACCCCACTCTCACTCCCACCCCTATCCCATCCCTGCCTTAGACCAAGATTTTAAAGATGCCTACGTGCTTGAGCAAGTTGTCCTGGAAATTTTCACCTATATGGTCTTTTATACAAAGGGAGACTCAGAAGGCTCTTTATTTTCAAATAAAGTTTTAAATAATCTTGTTGACTTATATCTGGAAGTCTGATATTTATAAGATCCCACCAATTTTTGAAATTTCCTCAAGGTATTCTTAGTATTTTCTCACTATTCATTGCTACTCTTATTTTGGAATATCCACAGTACCTTTAACTACACATTTACCTGATGTGCAAATATAGTGGTTTTGATCACAGTGTACCTTTTTCCATACTTTTCTGCTCTGCCTTTTGGTATTGATGATTACTATAAATTTGGCCAAGTTCAGCCACCACTAACTCTGCCACTACATGAATGCTATGCATCTTGAAATTCCCTCCCACTCAGATTTTTAGGGCTCAACAAAACATAGACAGCACCCCCCCACACCCTGCCGCCAACATACACACAAGTGTGATATGAATGGCCTCCCATTCAGTTCACAACATAACCTTGTTCCCATGTGAAGGCCAGAAAGCTTGATCTTCACTGTCTGCATTCTTGGATTACAAACTCTCACCAGAATCACTCATTGAGTCTTACTTGGACATTCTGGGGCTTCTCTAGTCCATATCTCCAAACTCTTGTAAATGCCTCCTGGAAACATTTATAGCCTTAAGTACCACATGGTAATGTGTATTCACAATAATATTTCCACTGTTTTGTTACCAATTTTCTTCAATTCAGTGACCACAATAGCAGACAGGACTTGCCTAAGAAAAGAAAGGTTTGCTTTGGTTCACAATTTTGTAAGATTTCAGTTCACCGTGGCAGAGGAGATATGCGTTAGATGCTTCCATAGTGAAAGTAAGAGTATATGGTGGAGGCTATTCATTTCATAAAAGAACACAAAGCAGAGACAATGACTATAAACTGTAAACCAGGGAAGATATAACCTGAAGGACATAGCTGTTAGCACTGACTGATATTCCCCCTCTTCCTGTCTTCCACCTCCTAAAGATTCCATAGCTGATAAGATTGGTGCTAGCAGCCTGGGATTAGGAATTAAAAATGTGGAAAACATTTACTGTTGAAACTATAATGCCACATTAGCCATTTCTAAGAAGCATTTGAATTACAGAGATCAATTTTGTTTGAATACAAAGTTTATATGTCTAAATTTTTCCAAGTATTTCTATTCAAGATTTTGGATGTTTTTATGGGTCTATAGTGAAATCCTCTGCATTGTGTATGATACTAGTAATTTGTTCCACTGTGTTTTCCCCCCTATTCAACCTTTATAATTTGTTTGTTAATTTTATTGGTCATTTCAGAAAACTTTTTCATGTTTTTATTAAGTTTTCTGTGCTCATGAGCACTGATTTATACCCATTTGTCTATTATTGTCTCTACATTTTTAGCTTATTTTAATCTTCTAGATTTTTTCAAGGTAACTTAAATTACTAATTTCAAGAATTTTTTGGTTATTAATTTATTTTAGTTTTATAAATGTCCTTTAAAACTTTTTTGTCTTTAAAACTTTGATGACTTCCTTTTTTATTTTGATTCAGTTAAATATCCAATCTTAATATTTATTCACAAAAAACTGAAATATGTCTAGTTAGCAGCATTGCTCATTCTTTGTATATCTCCCCCATTTTTTTCTTAATGTTCCTACAAATTTTTAAGATGGGATGTTAAAATTTCCAAGTATGCAATGGAGATTTATTTTTAGTTCAGGCCTTCTGGCTGCCTCATAAATTTTGTGGCCTCATCATTGTGTACACTTTTGAGATTCAGATAATTCTCTGGGAGGGCTTATCTTTTTATTAATGTATAGGTCCATCACCT
Source organism: Pachyuromys duprasi (assembly GCA_028658305.1). Classification (NCBI taxonomy): domain Eukaryota; kingdom Metazoa; phylum Chordata; class Mammalia; order Rodentia; family Muridae; genus Pachyuromys; species Pachyuromys duprasi. The sequence continues at coordinate 75,983,748 of CM053765.1, read as the reverse complement.
TAGTAAGTTCATCTGATATCAATGCAGCTACAGTTGTCATGACTTCTCTATTTTTTATAGTTAGGTTATGTTTTACAATTCATTTGCCAATCATTTTAGTTGGTGGAGTTGCATTATTATATTAAATGATACTACTAATATGCTAGGCAAGACCATTCCATTTTTATTTTATCACTATTCAATTATTCACTCCTATTTACTTTGTCTTATCTGCTTATTTGTTACTTGAACAGTTTTTAAAATACTGTTTTGAGGTAACAATAGCTTATAAAACTTCATATAGATTTTAATGATTATTCTATATATTGCATTTTAGGCATATACATACTTGTTTGAGATTTCTGTCTTAACATATACTGGCATCATAAATTCAAATGAATTTTTTTAAGACCAGTAAAGTTTGCTTTTATTCTAGTCTCTGGGCTATCTAATCTCTGGTTCTTGGTTTCCCAGGTTTGAGTTCCTTCTTGTGGTGTAGGCTTTAGGTCAAATCAGACATTGGTTGGCTACTTGTACTTCTTTGCCACTTCTGTGTCACCAATGCCCTAGCATATCATTCAGAAGAAACAGATTGTAGGTCAAAGGTTTTGTGTCTGGGTTGGTGCTCACTTTTCTTCTTTGGTAGCCTGCAGAGTATCTTCTAGCACTTAAAAACCTAGAAAGTAATAGTGATGACTCCATGTTGGCAGCAGCTTGGCTTTTCCATGTTCAATGAGTTGAATGGGTGTTGTCCTCAGCAATGGTGACCTACTGTGAGTTTTTAAAGAGCAACCTTTTTTCTTAGCAACAGCCTTGGTTGTTTGGGCATTTTCATGAGACCCCTTTATTCAACAACTCTGTTGAATGCAACCTAGTCTCACCCCTGGAAACTTTGCCTGGGTATAAGCAAAGGCCAGTTGAGACTTCATATTACCATTACTAGGAGTCCTCATTAGGACCACCTTTATAAATTCCAGGAAGTTTCTTCTGCAGTAGGTTTTTAAACCACCCCCCAAATTTGCCCTATTATAGCACATCTTCCCACACTTTTTCCCTCTACCACATATCCCTGCCCTATCTCTGTTCCCTTCCTCACTTGCCTCTAGTCTACCCATGAAATCTATTCAATTTTTCCTTTCCAGGGAGATCCATGAACCTCCTCTGGACCCCTCATGTTTACATAATCCTTCTGGGTCTGTGAATTGTAACTCATCCACAGAAAAGTAGTCATTTTCTTAATGACTAATATTCCCTTATGACTGAATACATACCGTAGCTGAGTCTTGATGTAGATTGATTTTCAGTTTTCAGAGGAACCACCATATTGATTTCCATAGCTGCTACACAAGTTTTTACTATCACCAACAATGGAGCAGTGTCCCTCTTGCTTCATATCCTCAGCAACATGAGCTGTCATTCGTGTTAGTGATCTTAAGCATTCTGACAGATGTACTATGGAATCTCAAAGTGATTTTGATTTGCATTTCCCTCATGGCTAATGATAATGAACATTTCTTTAAGTGTTTCTTGGCCATTTGAGAGTCCTCTGTTGAGAATTCTCTGTTTAGATATGTTCCCCATTTTTTAATTATATTATTTAGGGTTGTTTCTTGAGTTCTTTGTATACTTTGGACATTAGTCCTCTATCCAATGTGGAATCAGTAAATTCTTTTCCCATTGTGTAGGTTGCCTTTTAGTCTTATTGACAGTACCCATTG
>CM053765.1:75961583-75981551 GCA_028658305.1 Pachyuromys duprasi | reverse complement strand
TGTCAAAAATCGTGTTTCCATAGGTGTGTGGGTTCATTTCTGGGTCTTCTATTCGGTTCCATTGATCCACTATTCTGTTTCTATGCCAATACCATGCAGTTTTTATTACTATTGCTCTGTAGAACAGCTTGAGGTCGGGGATGGAGATACCTCCAGATGATCTGTTGTTGTAGAGGATTGTTTTGGAGATTCAGGGTTTTTGTTTCTCCATATGAAGTTGAGAATTTTTCTTTCAAGGTCTGTGAAGAATTGTGATGGTATTTTGATGAGGATTGCATTGAGTCTGTAGACTGCTTTTGGCAGGATAGTCATTTTCACTATGTTAATCCTACCAATCCATGAGCACGGGAGGTCTTTCCATTTTCTGATATCTTCTTCAATTTCTTTCTTCAGAGATTTGAAGTTTTATTCATACAGGTCATTCACTTGCTTAGTTAGAAACACCCCAAGGTACTTTATGCTATTAGTGGCTATTGTGAAGGGTGTTGTTTCCCTAATTTCCTTCTCGGCCCTTTTGTCTTTCATGTTTAAAGTCTTGGAGAGATCAGTGATACAAGATACATACCTAAACACAGTAAAGGCAATATACAGTGAGCCTATACTAACATCAAACTCAATGATGAGAAATTAAATCAATCCCACTGAAATCAGGAACAAGGCAAGGCTGCTCATTGTCTCCATATCTCTTCAACATAGTACTTGAAGTCCTAGCTAGAGCAATAAGACAACTAAAGGAGATCAAAGGGATACAAATTGGAAAGGAAGAAGTCAAAGTATCACTATTTGCAGACAATATGATAATATACATGAATGACTCCAAAAGTTCAACCAGAGAACTCCTTCAACTGATAAACACCTTCAGCAAAGTGGCTGGATACAAAATCAACTCAAAAAAATCAGAAGCCCTCCTGTACACCAAAGCCCCTGGGTACTTTAACATTAAAGAAATAATAAAAGGCGAAACAAGAAAAAGAATTATTCCCTTTAAACACCTGAGATGTGAAAGGTCTCCGAAGGAGGTCATGCAGCCTATGACTTCCTACTGGATAGTTTTACCTAAGAATGCCTTCTCCTCTTGCATACTGATATTCCACTGTGTTGGACATCCTGTTCAACTCTGATCCCAAGAGTTACCTTCTATGTTGCTTCTCTAGTTGAAAAAGTTTCCAGACAGAGCTTGTGGTCTTCCCTCTGTCTGTACTTGAATCTGTGCTGAAGCAACTTCCTGAAGATGAAAGAGGACATGCCACATAGTGAGGGATAATTCTAGTAAAGGGAGAGTGCAGCAAAAAGTCTTATATATTTGTGTCAAAATTGTCTAGTTTATGCTCAGATAGTTGACAGATAAGTTACATAGTTAAATACTTCTTCAAAGCAGAAATTTTTTCTCTGATCTACTAATGTGGTACTTTATATTTTCTACAATGTGGGTTCACTAAAAATAAATCACCTCTTATTCTGCTTTTCAGGCACGTGACCTTTCTCAAAAGCTTTATGAGTTTTTTAATCTCAATGTTCTAAACTTACATAGTAATTTATTGAATTTTATTCTCTCTCTCTTTCTCTCTCTCCCTGTTTCCATTTATTGTTTGTAAGAGTTTAGTATTTGGAATAATTAAAGAAGCTATTTTGTTTCATTATCTAATTGACCCTTCCAGTATACTAACTCTCTTTGCTCTTTCTGAAACATGAATAATTCTAAGCATATGGAACAATTGACTTAACATTGTTCATGGATTATAAGATGCTACAATCATTTAAAAGATGTGTGTGTGTGTGTGTTTATCATTCTCATTGCTTTGTTTTCTATTTAAGAAATAAACCTCAAAATCCCAGGCTGATCTTGAATTCACTATGTAGGAAAAGATGACCCTGAATGTCTGATCCTTCTGCTCCCATGTGCCAAGATTATGCCACCATGCTTGGCTTAGTTTTGTCTTATTTGGAATAATTTTGTCTTATTTGAGAGAAGGCCTCGTGGAGCCCAATTTATTCTAAAGTTGAAGGTGACCTTGAACTTCACATCGTTTTGCTTCTACTTTCCAAGGAGTACCTACCACTTTACTCAGGTTCTTTGCCTAGTATTGAAAAAAATAAAATAAATAAATAAGGTCAGTCTGAATTTTTAAAGTAAAGAAAGCTTACTGTTGATAAAAATAATAAATGTATTACTAAAATTGTCAAAGATTAAAAGTTTTCAGAACTGATATTGCAGTAGTTGAAAGGAATTAAAGTGTAAAAACTGATTACAAAGAAGTTGACAAGAAGAACAAATTTTAGAGTGCTTTAGTTTTCCTATTTCAATGGCTCTCCAAAGTGGCCTGAGGGGCTGGCAGTTTAACTGAGCAGTCCAGCACACACTTAACATATAGCACTGAAAGAAAAACTGACCAAAAATAGGCTTGAATATCTATATCCTAAAATCATCAGGAGATGTAAAAAGCAGCAGCCAAACATTTACTAGAAACCAAATAAATCTTTTATCCCTTACTTTTTTTATTTCATCTCAGCAATAAGAAATGAAACTGGCAGAAATTGACACCAGCAAGGGACGACTGTTGCAATAAACTTGACCATGTGTCTGTTTAAGGCGTTGGAATTGTTCCGTTGGAGGAGGATGGAAGGGTTTGGACTTTGGATTAGAATGCACCAGTGAATGAGGTAGAGCATAATGGCTAATTCTGATGGGCACTGTGGAGTCACTGATGATGATAGAAATGCCAACAGTTGAGGCTCATCTTAGAAAAGTACTGAAGGGAGGAAGGACTATTATTGGCAATGAAGCTAAGGTCTGCTTGTATCATGTTTTGTACAAGAAATCTGGCATTTTCCTGTCAATATCCTCTGAATTTGAGTGATCTTCTGAATTTAAAGATAAGGGAATAATTTGTTTGATAGACAAAAGGCATGTGGGCAAGCTTAAAGTTTCAGACTAGGAACATACAGACAACAAAGTAGTTGTTACAGTTGAAAAGATTAGTGCTCTGAAAGACAAACCTACTCTTCTTCACGGGGACAATTATCTTCTCACTGTCAGGACTCAGATGATAATACAACTGTGATAGAAGAGATCCAGGCTACTTCTTCATCTGTAGCAGGTAAGGAGTAGAATCAGACTTGTCTTAAGAGAGAAGTTTTGTATGCTGCAGGTGGCAGGCTGGAGAACTGGGGTAGCTCACGTGTTTTAGAGCCTAGCTGATTACAGTACAGGTCCCAGGTGCCAGACATGGAGCTAAAGGATTTGATGTTCTGGCTGCTGGATTTTGCTTTTGGGTTGGTTAATCCTTACTATGATTCTTCCATTTTGAAATGGAAATGTTTATTCTGTGCCATTGTGTGTTAGAAACACAGGACTTATTTGCATTTTATAGAACCTTATCATTAAGAGACATTAGACTTTTAAGTGTTGGGGTTTTTTAAGACTGTATAATTGGTTTTTAAACTTTATTTTGTATTTATGGCTAAATATGTGTTTGTGAGCATGTGTATGTATGTATTTGCATGTGTGATACAAGTGAGTACCATGAAGACCAAAAGAGAGAACTTAATCTCCTGAAACTGGAATTACAGTCAATTGTGAGCTACTAGACATCCAGAAATAGGTGTTGACCCTAACTATAATCTTCCAGAAGCATAGCAAGCACTCTTAACTGCTAAATCATCTTTCCAGCCCAACACAACTACAGTTGTGTTTCACTTTACAGCATGAGGTAAACATAAGGTTTGAGGAAAAAGTGTTTGAAAAGATTATGGCTAAATCTGATGCATGTTTGTCAAGATGTCAAGGGATGGTATTGGAATATTTTTAATTGACAACTTTTTGCAATACAGAACACATCTAGAGAAAGATCACTGAGAATGTCTGAAAGATTAGCTTGATTGCCTTAACAATATGGGAAAACCCACCCAATATTAGCAGCACCTTCTCTGAGTATGGGGTACTTGACTGTATAAGAGTAAAAAAATAAAATAAAATAAAACAGTGATCTGAGCACAGACATTCATGCATTAGTTCATTGTTCTTGACTGTGGATGTAACATGGCCAGTTGCTTCAAGTTCCCGTCCCTGTGACGCCTCACCTGCAATAATAGACTCTATTCCTGAAATGTGAGCCAAATAAACCCTTGCTCCCTTAAGTTACTTTCATCAGTGTATTTTATTACAACAACAGAAAAAAATGGACCTCAGATAGATATAAGACGCTAAGAGAAGTCCTATATTAATCACAGATTTTGGAAAGTAACTATTTGTAGAGAATACTTATCAGTTGTAAAAAATGTAGCACTCTTGTGTTAAATATCAGTTATGGGGGAGGCCATGCATGTTTCAGGAACTTCAAAATAAATCTTATATTTCCCCTCAATTTTACAGTGAATCTAAAGCCTTCCTAAAATGAATTCTAATTTTATAAAAGTTATAGCATACCATTAAGCATACCAATAAATTTAAAATGCAAGAAACACAGAACTGAGAGAAAAAAATTATTTATGGTAGCTAATGACTCTTTTAAATCCTAGTTCACCAGTTATTACATTAACTGACTTCCCCAATCAGAAGTCACTGATCTATGAAGAAATGGGTTAAAAATCACAACCAATTACATGTTAACAATGACACATCTTAAATTCAGACAAAAGTTAAAAGTAAATAATTGACATAGCAGCTAATAAATGACTAAAAGGTAGCTATAATGACTCTATTGATATAAGAGAAATTATACTTTAAGAGAAAAATATTACTTGAAAGAAATAATGAATTTTAATCAAAATTTCAAAACCGCTACTGGACCATAGTACATACTATCTACAAGAATGATTAACAACCCATATCAAACCATTATTTTAGCCATCACATGCACTAACAGAATCAGGGAATGACAGAAATATTTGATAACTTGTGTATGATAGTCTACTGTCATACACATACCCCAAAATCTAAAAGTTTATATTGTAATATAGATAAGGAAAACCCTGTAAAGCTTATTTAAAGGGGTTGTGTATTAATGAAGTAGATTTTAAGAGAAAATTTAAAATTATTTTCAACAGTTTTTAATTTTATCATCTTAAATTTTTGAATAATGTTCCTTTGTACATATGTATTATGGCCACCAGTTATACATAGTTTATGTCTTTGGTTTGTTTAACCAAAGTTAACACAATGTATTATAAAACGTCTCAGACTAATTCAATGTTTAAAATCTTTAAGCATCCCATCTAACAAAGAATTATTGATTTCAATCATTGCCCTTAGTTTCATATTATGTTTGGATATTTTTATTGTGTACTGCTAATTGTCTTTGAAAACAAATTATTGGGCTTGGATTCTCTGTGAAGTAGGAAAACATTATTTTCTAGCCAGTTCTGTTCATCTACGGTAACCCTAAATCTAAGCTGGAGTTTAGCTAGAATCTCTACACTATGTGGATCAACTCGACAAACCTGAGCAATTGAAATGCTAGGACCACAGTTCCACAGAAAACAGTTGATGTTGTTGTGTTTTTAATTCTTTTTCCTTCACTTATCACTTCAGGACTAAGACAATTTACCTCAGATCCCCAAGGACAGGGTGACACCTTGTTCACCATTTATCTTCTCTAGGCAATGTGGAATGTTTTCAATTCCATGTGAGATGGAATCTGCTTGCCAAAAACCCAAGCAGCAGCAAATGTTCCCAGAATAAGTATTTTTCTCACAATTTCAGGGTACCACTTAGCTCTGTCCCCCTAAATTTCAACACACTTTTCACTTTGGAGTAATTCAGTTTCTTTCCACATATTTAATATATATATAATTAAATTTTAATATACTTTACAGAATGTTTGTTAACTTTTGAAAAACATTATTGCAAACAACCTGGACCTCTAAAAATGGAAATAGGTTCCATGACTTTGCTTTTCATAGTGGTATTTTTCTTACCCTTAAAGTTCAATTATTTCACCAGCATGATTTGATGGAAATCGGGGACAGGAGTTTTATTATTTTACCTTATTTTCATGTGCAAATGAAGATTTTCTCTAAATTTCAAGATAGCTTTTGTAATCTCTACTTTAATTTTTAAAAATATCACCATATGCTGTATTCTCATCTGCAGAATAGAAACTGCATTTTCTTTATTATTACATGTGTTCCATTTCTTTTTTCTGTCTTCCACACTGGGAAGATTTTCATAATCAACTTCAAATATTATGTTGGTTTGTTCTGCTTTGTGCAGTTTCCTCAAACCCACTTGTCATGTTCCTGACAGACTTTCAGTTTGTTACATATTATTTGTCTCTTAACTGCATTTTCTTCCTATTGTTTCATTGTTTTCTTCCATATTCTTCTTGAATTTGTCCTCTTTTTCTTTTTTTATTTCACAATTTCTCCTTTAAGGTAAATGCCTTTTGTTTGGCACCCTGGTTGTTCTTTGCTTGGTTCAATACATAAGTCCTCATGACATTTGAATTCATGGCTAATTAATTATCTAAACTCATCTAATGTTTCCTTAGTTCTCTTACTGCATGAAAATAATTTATTAAATTATGTCTTTGAAACAATGAATCCAGGTTACAGATGACAGGCTATTGGACCGAAATATTTCTGAAGAGACTTATAACGTTCTCTAAATTCATACTTCCCATGTAAAGTACTGAGGGGACTGTGAGACGAGCAGTTGTCACTCTGAGTTAATATGTTTAAGTTGAAGGACAAAGTAAAGGCTTTTTCTTTACTCTGTGTAATTACATAATGTATTCTCCCATGTAGTATCTCAAAGGTTATCCTTTTAATATCCTGATGTACAGCAGTCTTACTAAGTGGACATAGGCTACAACATCACATAAAAATGCATTTTAACAAAATGTCTCATACACGTGTAAAGGTATTTTGAAAGTATAATGCTGCCATTATTCTTGAAATTCCAAATGATAGAAATGAGACATTTCTTTAAAGTCCCCTATAGTGAATCAATTTAAACATGTTTTTGTTCCACTTATCCCTGATGGCTAAGTCAGTCTGAGACTTTAGTGATTTCAAAACTGTGTTTGAAAAGAAGTAGCCACACATATAACTAATTCTGGAATAAAAAATGAAAACGTGTGTGTGTGTGTGCAAGTGCACGTGTGAGAAAGAGAGAGAGAGAGAGACAGAAGGACTGAGAGAGAGATAGAGAGGATCAGGGAAAGTAACTAAAGCAGAAGAGAACGGAGGTAGGGCAGGTAAAGTGGGGTAGGTGGGGAAGAAGGCCACACCAGAGCTTCTAGGAATCTTACACTTTATTCTGAAGGATGCAGGGAATGGCATGAGGGACTTCAGAAGAGAAGTGATATGATTTGACCTGCATTTTAAAAAAAACCTACCAACTGGTATTTAAAATAAAACTGGAGAAGGGTAGGCATTAGTTACCCAGTTGAAAAGCTGGTGAGAGGGTCCATGGGATATGGTAGCTCCTCATACAGGAGCATTTGGGAAGGGATGGGAAAAACCAGATTCCAGTTAACATTTTCAGATACAATCAGAGAATTTTTGGATGTGAAGGATATGATCAACGAAAGAAAATTATAGATAGGAACAATTTTAAATTTCTGACTTTGAGAAATAGAAGGATTTTCTTGTTATTCAAGTAAAATGGAGATGATATTGGTTGTATTTTAAATACCAGTTGGTGAGGGTTTTTTTTGAAACACAGGTCAAATCATATCACTTCTCTTCTGAAGTCTCTCATGCCATTCCCTGTATCATTCAAAATAGAGCGTTAAATTCCTAGAAGCTCTGTTTTTGAGACATGGGATCTGGTGTTTGTATTTAGACATGTTAATTTGAAATGACTCAGGTACATGTCACCCCAAATGGAACTTAGCCTGTACTGTTCTTGGTCCAATAGTATGTTTCCAAATGTGTCCACTTGGAACCATTGAATATGACTCTCTTTGAAATGAGAATATTTGGATATCTTATCATTTAAGATAAAAATCATTGAATTAAGATAGATACATATACACATATATGTATAAGATGGGTGTATATATATATATATATATATATATAATCTTTGTTCTTATTTCTAACATACAAATAAAAAAGCCTATGGAATTTCAGTGTGATTGTATAAACTACTGGGTTGGTGGCTACTGGCTGAAAGTCTCTCAGAGGACCATGGTTAGCTTGACAGACAGGGTACCTCATAAGAAAGAAGGTAATAATTTGCAACCTTATTTCACAACCTCCTAAGAGGAGAGAGAGATTAAAGGTTAAGTTGCTCTCAGTGGCCAGTGATTTAACCAATTATGCCTGTGTAAGTAGGCATCCATAAAGCCCCAAAAGTACAAGGTTCAGAATCCTTCTATTAAGCTGAACCTGGAAGGTGCTGTGTCCAAAGAAGGCAGGGAAGGTCTCTTTCCTAAAGGAATACTTAGCACTCTCTTCATTTGTGTCCTTTTAAATACTATTACAGATGAACATATGCATTTAACTGGATCCTGTGAGCCACTTAAGCACATTGACCAAACTCAGATTCAGAGTTAAAATAACCACAGGCCAGCAACTCTCACAACTAAGGCAGCAAGTGTTTGGATGACTGAATCTCTAGTGCATAGGTTTTGATCTATGAGATAGTGATAGATCATGTCTCACATGAATTGAAGTAGAGGTTATCCAGTTGGTGTCTACTATAGAACTGACAGATTACTTGGCATATGGGACAAATATCCACACATTTCGAGGTCACAGAAATGTTAGTTTGAAAAAGTAGGAAAAAACTAGTTAGCCCTAACGTTAACATGTATACTGATGTGATCAGAACAGGAGAGTTGGGGCCTAGGTAGACAGGGCCACAGTAGAGAAGGAAAACAGTCAGAGTTAGAAACAATGCCTCCCCAAGAAAGGAATGCCAGATACTGCTGGAAGAGGCAAAGCAGGACTCTCTACTAGGGACTAGAGAGAGAGCCACGGCTCTCCTGACCTTGTATTTCAGATTTTCATCCTTGCATGAAAGAATAATTATCTGTTATAATATATAGAAGTTCGTTATAGCCGTTCAAGTAGCATGTTTTGTGTCACCTGCTCAGCCCTCAGGCTACATTATTTTATTTTTTTCTGTCACATGTTTTATTCTCCTGGGTTCACATGACTCACATTTTTTTAAAGAGACCCTGATTTGGTTTGTTATCTTTGTGGTTAGTTAGTTGATTTTTTTAATTATTCATGTAGATGATTTTTTCTCAACATAATATATATTTTCAACAAAATATATATTAGATTTAATTTGTATGTGCATGAGACTAATGTAATAACTCCTTCTATTGAGTATGAAATATACAGTTTTAAAAAATATAGAGCCCATTAACAGCTGTCCTTATGATATGAAAAAATAACAAAATTTTCATAGAGACTGAGAAGAGATTATTAAAGCCAGTCAATTAATTAAAATAAAAGTTAAGCTAACATTGCCTCATGTTCATGAACTGTAACCCATGACAATTTGAACATTTAATTCATAGAACAATCCAATAAAGCTCTTCAGAAAATGCCAACAGCCCTTTTCGCCTCTTCGGATTGCAAGAAGGTCTAAGTTTTCACACTACAAATGACAGCATCTTATTCAAGAGACCTTTTGTGTCTCCTGTTTTGAAATTCTGTTATCTGAATTTGCTTATGTCTGGTAAAAAGGAATAATGCCCATTTATCTTTTCTAGTACATCCTTGTCATTTTATTCTTTGTCATTTATCCTCATCATTTTGAGTTATCTGCAGCTGTGGACAGAATGAAGCTGGAACAGTATCCCAGAAGTGGCAGAAGCTCTCTGAGGGTCAGAATGACAGTGAGCTTTTTGGGATGGTGATGGGGGATTCTCAAATGGTGAGGATACACTGATAGGCTGTGCTGAAAGCTAAGCATCTGGCTTATGAAATTTTTTGCTGTCGCTGCTGGAGCCAGTCAGCATTATGTAGTCCCTTGATCACTAGGGACTTTACGATCCATCTTAAGCTATTTGCACACTAAAAATAACTCTGTCTTTCTTCCATGATTTCTACTGTTTGTAAGAAAAAAATGTAAATGTTGCCTGGAAAATATGAGCATATAGATGTTAAAATAAGGAGCTTGTATATTAAAGCAACAACAAACAAAATGAAAAGAAACATCACTCCATGCAAGAAATCAAGTGCCTTCAGCAGGAGAGGGAGAAAAATGGTCAACACAAAACTGAACTGAAAGATGCCAATAAATAAGTAAATTCCTCATTCCAGATCCATTTAGAGGCTGTGTTTCTTGGCAGAGTTACTGCTTTGTATTTTCATGTTTCGAGTTCCCCATCTCCTTTTGTCAGTTTATTGAAAGCTTGTTAAAATCTCATTTGCTTTCCTCGTTCTTTTGTTATTGTTGTTATTGGGGTTGTTTTGCTTTAAATTTAGTATTAAATCATAGAGATGTAAAATGTAGTGAGAAAAAGGAAATAAACCCAGATTCTTACTTCAGTAGCTGGGTTTGTAGATAGTTTATACACTGACCAGCTTAGGTTTTATTCAGATTTGATGAGATAAAATTGGGAAATAAAGAAAAAAATGCCTCCCTTACATACTGACTTGCAACACTGAGGTAAAATTCTAGCATTTCCTAGAAAGATCTGATGAGGTTTTAAAGGGAGATTAGAGGCTCTCTGTGGTGGTAACAGAACAACCTCCTGAAAGTTTGTACCCTAATCCCCTGTTGACACAAATCATCTCAAACATATTTCTACACACATAAAATTTCCTTTCATTTGGCACTTAGCAAACCTCTAATTAAAAGATGGTGATGGTGAACAAGCATGCCAATAAAAAAAAAAATAAAAAAAATAAAAAAAAAACGGGTGAAACCAGCCAACCTGATAAAAATGCAGTGTCTTAAAGGGCAGAGTCAAAGGCAAACTCTGCTCATAGTCACCGTCACCGCCTGGCGTTCAGAAGGCACCAGTTGTGTATTCTGGAAAACAGCAAAGCCTCTGTGAGCCCCTCCCCCTTGCTTTACCAAATGCAGTACCATCTGAGGAAGTGGCTTTGAGGAAAACGAGTAATAATATGTGTTCCTCATTACTATTAACTCATGCTACTCTGGCTACACATAGTTGACATCACTGTAGATAATGGTGCTCCATCTGAAGAAAAAGCTCTATTTGTGGCCTGCCTTTCTTTCTTTCTTTCTTTCTTTCTTTCTTTCTTTCTTTCTTTCTTTCTTTCTTTCTTTCTTTCTTTCTTTTCTTTTCTTTCACTTTTCAACTTCATCCCTAAAACTTTCTTGATTCCCAGGATCCTTTAGCAATTTTCAAAAAATTATCTCCATTCTTGACTGGCTTTCATGTGTGAGTCCATCATGGAGGAGCCTGATTTACTTCATATGTGTTCATTCTCTTCTGATTTCAACTCCAGTGAACTCCATATTGCACTGGGACCTTGAGGAACTGTCATGAAGCCTTCCTGTCCATTTTAATCACGCATGCGGGATCCTATTAGAATATTAATGCCTTGCATGTGCTGTGTCTGTGCTCAGGATGCATTGTGAATCCTGCTTTTACTGTCTACCTTTCAGCAAGTGAAGACTGATTCACATGTCTTCTGGATTTTTTTGTCTAGTTTTTTTATTGCTCTATTCTTGCCCCATTCTCATCCAACTCTTTTGCAGACCATTAGATCCATTGATCCCTGGTGCTGAGGTCTAAAAATCAGGAATCTCAACCTCATTCTACAAGAACATCTAGGCAGCATCTCACAGTGAAATATTTGCCAATGAGGTTAATTGTTTATTTTACTAGGAAGATTCTGGGATGGTCTTTTAGAAAATAAACAGTAAATGCGATTCCTTACTGAAACTCAATAGAGTTAGGGCTAGCCTTCCTAACGTAATGGAAGGAAATGAATCTAACAACTTAAGATTTCTTCTCCTCTCCTTGGCACCATCAGCAGTCCCTGCAGCCTACTGCACTGGTGCTAAATATAATCTCTTACCAGTGTGTGTGCTGAATGCCTGAAACTCATGCAGTGGTGATCCTTAAGGTATCTTCCATCCTTTCTTTATTAATGAAAAGGTTTTGATTTGTACCCTCTGTTATTCCCAGAAGTACAACATAAAACAAAATAGGAAACCATGATTTATCTTCTATTTGATAAAAACATCTGCAGAATAAAATGAGCCTCTTGATGCCGGAATTGTCATCAATGATGACTTTGACAAAATGAGCAATACATAATTTGCTAGCTCCCTTGTGAAGCTGAAACAGATTGTCAAATAAAACACTAGAGGAGATGCATATGGGCTGAGCAGCGCAGCTTTGACTAGGAGCGCCCGCAGGTGGTAGTTCAGCAGTGGCATGAAGAAGGAGGACTGCCCTAATTTGGAGGGTCATTTGCATTTGAAAATGCTCATTGCTAAATAGTGAGTATTCCCTATAGCAAAAGAGAATGGATCCTGCCAAGACCGCAGCTATTTTTGTTCCTGGGTAACTTGAATAAACGCAAAAGCCCAAGGCAAACCAGAGCATGGGTAACACTCAAATCTGCCTGTAATGGTGGCCTGATAGAATACAGATCAGTAATACATGAGAGAAATGCTTCTGAAATCAGTTACTTTATGGCTAAGGATGGATATCCCGTTGACATAAAGCATGAGAAGTGTACTAATGGGCCTGCTCTATGTGCATCTTAAGAAATAGTGATCAAATGCTTTAACTGTCCTTGTTTCTGAAAAGTAGGCTAAGATTTGTATATTGTCTTAAATGAAATTTTATGTGCAATACCTACTGTTCACATCGACGTTTTTATATAACGTGAAGGTTTGTGACCCCTGAGAGGTCCTGCTTCTGAGGATTCCTTGTTGAATATTAGACAGAAAGTATTTCAATTAGAGTTTGAAATTTTCTCAGTTAGACTGGAGTTATGGGGAATTAGGAGGAGGGCCATGAAACATAAGGACAATTTTCATCAAACACATCAGCAAGACATGCTACTAGCTGACATGGTTTATGCTGAATTCTATTTATGTCCAATGCGTTAGATAATGCTCATCAGGATCCTCCACTGTAGAATCACTCTTTCTTCTCTCTTCATTCACTGCTGTGTAGAAACAAGTCACTTGTACTATCCATGTGCAGAGTAAGGGTTAAACCTGACTAGTAATGGGAACAGGGGCTGTCTCTCACATGAACTCAATGATCAGCTCTTTGATCACTTCACCCTGGCGGCTGCACCCTTGCCAGGCTACAGAGAAAGATGATGCAGCCAGCCTTCATGAAACCTGACAAGCTAAGAAGGGGAGGAGGTCCTCCTCTATCAGGGGATGAGGGAAAGGACATAAGAGGAGAAGAGAGATTGTGGGTGGGACTAGGAGGAGACAAGGGAGGGGGCTGCAGTGGGATAAAAAGTGAATAAATTGTAATAAATAAACATATAAATAAAATTAAATATAAAATATTTTAAAAACCCTGACTCGCCAAGGAGAAAAGTATTAGCATCAACTATTGGAAGTTCTCTACTATGAGAGTTTTACATCATCTGCCCACCCCATTTAGTTAATTTTTAAATAATTCCTTTCATTTATTTATTTAGCAGGTATTAAGTATGCAAAGGAGGTTTTATTTTGATACCTTTATATGTGTACATAATATATTTTGATTATATTCAACCCTGTTACACTCTCTTATCTGCCTCCCTCTCCTACTCACGCTAGGTTTTTTTTTTGTTTTTTTTTTTTTCCCAACTTGCCAACCCCTCTTCAGGTCCTGAAGTGCATTCTGTACATGACTCGTTGAGTTCCATCAAGGTTGTTTATGGAAGCCTGGACACCTTGTAAGTGGCCACACCACTGAAGAAAATGTCTTTCTCACCTCTGTCAATCAATGACTCTATAGCAATCCTCAGGAAGGAATCAGGTCCCATCATCCCCTTACCCATCAATCTTGTGCACGTAATCATAGTTGCTGTGAGTTCAAAAGTACAGCAGCCATGTAATGACACCAAATGGATGTTCAATACAACTTCGCTGCTCCCTTCCTCAAGATCATGAATTCTTTCCACCCCTTCTTTTGTTCTCTGAGTCTGAGAGTGTGATATAAATGTTTCGTTTTTGGGTGGACATTTGTTATCAGTTCTTTGCTCAGTTATGAGTCTCTGCAGTCACCAGTGACTACTTCAATATTAATCTTTTTCTTACCAAACTTGACAGCATCACTAATGTAGGAGTATAAAAACAGCTATTTAAAAAGCAATATGACAGGTGTATCATGTCCACTTAGCAAAAGAACAACAGTAGATTCTTCTCCACTAAGCCCAAAGCCTCCCCAGCAAAATCAGGCAGAAATTTCTTCCTGTAAAGTAGACATCAAATCCCATGAGAAAGCAGTTGGTTCCCCCATTAGCAGATTTACCTCTGTTGTACCAGTGAGCTTATTGTACTTGGCTGTGTATCAGGGGAAGGTAGTCTCTGCAATCACCATGACCATGAGAATGTTGATCACTGAGAGGTAAGGAGAAGTCTGAATCAACATGACTCAGTAGTCAGTGTCCGTACCAACTTCAAGAGTCTGACCTTAGGTAGTTTATTTTGGGCATATTTGGGTACAGCGCAATTTAGAAAAAAACAAAAACAAAACCTTTTCTTGTGATAATTAACTCAATCCTGTGTAAACAACAAAGCTTAGGTCATGATTAGAGTGAAACTTTTTTCCTAAGTACATTTACCCTCTTCTAGTACTATTAACTGAGAAACAGTGCTCAAGATAAGGGTCTAGAGTATGACTGAGATAAACAGGAGATTCTGGGAGCCAGGAATAGCCTGGCCCAACAGATAGCCCAGAAATCACAAGACTATTAACCATATCTATTCCCAGCCTTTGGACAGAAAACAAGTTTTATATCTATTCCTTTGAAGAGGCAACACTGTATGTTTAACTTTCCTGATTTTCCTAGTGGTTATCTGTGCATGGAGTTCACAACTGAGTGAAATTGTTGATGTCAGTTCTTTCCCTGTGTAGGAAGTGCTAGAACTATAAGGATTAGCCAGCAGGGAAACAGCTTCCAACTCACTTCTAGCGTTATTTTTTTGTGTCCTATGACTGAGGCATGTTGTGTCCTCAGCAGTAGGCTCTTATCAGCTGGGTCTAATGGGCAACCTACAGCAGGTAGCAATTGTCTGTATTATGTGATGACCTCAGAGGCCTTCCTGACCAATGATTCATAGGGAAGTATCACATCCTTGGCAGTTTTCATTTAATAACATGTGGTTTAGGGAGTATCTTTCTCAAGCACAAAGGTTACCTCCAGTCAAACTTAGTTAAGAACAGTTTTTTAACACATGGTATATACTCACTTATATAGACCTATAAGATAGGATAAACATACTGAAATCTATACACCTAAAGAAGATAAACAAGAAAGAGGACCTGGGGTAAGATGATTAATCCTCACTTAGAAAGACAAATGGGATGGAGATTGGACGTAGGAGAAAACAAGTAGCAGGACAAGAGCCTACCACAGAGGGCCTTGGAAAGACTCTACCTATCAGTGTATCAAAGCAAATATTAAGACACATAACCAACCCTTTGGCAGAGCGCAGGGAATCATATGAAAGAAGGGGAGATAGTATGACCTGGAGAGGTCAGGAGCTCCGCAAGGACCAAATATATCAGGGCACAGCACAGGGGTCTTTTTTGAGACTGTTTCTCCAACCAAGGACCATGTATGGATATAACCTAGAACCTCTGCTTGAATGTAGCAAATGGTAGCTCAATATCCAAGTGGGGTACCCTAGTAAGGTGAACAGGGACTATTTCGGACGTGAACTCAATGGCTGGCTCTTTGACCCCCCGCCCCCCGAAGCTAGGAGCAGCCTTGCTAGGCCACAGAAGAGGACATTGCAGCCATTCCTGAAGAGACCTGATAAGCTAGAGTTAGATGGAAGGGGAGGAGGTCCTCCCCTATCAGTGGACTTAGAAAGGAGCAGGGAGGAGATGAGGGAGGGATGGGGGGGATAGGGAGGGAATGTGTGAAGGGGCTACGGCTGGGATACAAAGTACATAACCTGCGATTAATATAAAATATAATGTTAATAAAAAATTAATTTACCAAATAATGAGATTTTCAGGTTGAGTTTCCCATACTGTTAGTTTCATTGACCCTCTCTGCAAATCTCTTCTTTCTCCCCATTTTCTCTGTCCCCCAGAACTTTATAACCCTGAATATTACCTTCTCCACTTATCTATCATATATATTCTATAACACTTGCCACCTCTTCAGAGCCTAAGAACCTGTACTTTTCCCCTCTCTAGGACATTTTTTTTAGAGTTCCAGAACACTCATTCACACATAAACTCACATATACAAAAGAAACTAGGATATGCATTTGAGAGAGAGCATACTGTATTTGTCTTTCTGCTCCTGAGGTATGTCATTTAATATAATGTTCTAAAGTTCCATCCATTTTCCTGAGCATCTCATAAGTTGATTTTTGTTGGTAGTCTATTAAATTACCACTGTGCATCTATACCATAATTTCACTATCAGTTTTAAAGTTGGTGCACATACAGATTTCATTCTCTTGCTACAGTGAGTAGAGAAGAATTGAATATGGGAGTATAGGACATAAAGTATTTTGTATATATTCCCAGTAGTATTGCATGGTCATATCAAAGTTCTACTTTTAGCTTTTGAAGACGCTTACACACTGTTTTCCACAGCAGTTACACCAGTTCACATTCTCATCAAGCGAATCAGTGTTCCCCTCTCTCCACAAACTCAGCAAGCACTCTTAGTTGCCACTTGTTTTCTTGATGAGAACCATTCTAATGGGTGAGATAGAACCTCAAAATACTTTTCATTTGCATGTCCCTGGTGGCTAAGGGTGTTGAACAGTTTAAATATTTGTATTGAATATTCAATACAAATATTTGTATTGAAATCCTAACCCCAAAGCTATTCGAGAGGTGGGTCTTTGGAGGAGAACTGGGTTGTGAACAATTTACCTCTTATGTAGAATTACTGTGCTTGCTCCAGCTACTACACACAGACATTGTAAGAACATATTTATAAGCAAGAGAGGATGGCCCTGGACAGAAACCAAATTTGCTTATGCCTTCATCTTGGACTTTCTAGCTCTCATTTCTATAACTAATAAATTCCCTTTGCTTATGAGCATCCCGTTTATGAGACTTTTGTCACAGCAGGCTGAAGGGACTGAGACAAGCCGCCAGCGTTCCGGTCTATTTGATTCTTGAAGGCATCCACTCCCAATGAGCAGGTCCAGGCTGTGTCTTTGCAAATTCATCTTCCTCTGAGAAATACAGAATGGAGTGTCGCCCTGAAAACCCAGTTAAAGCTTGAGTTGCCTGAATGCCTCTTGTAAGGATTGTGAGCAACAACATTCAATTACTTCATATATCAGGGCGGAAGCTGGCAATCTGTATCGTCAAGACTAGATATAAACTTTACTGATATTTTGTGTAATTCACACTGCTCTTCCAACCTTGAATTTTTGAATGACCATGTCATTGAAATTGCCTATTACCTTCCTCTTCAGATTCACTCTTGCTGTGAGTGCTTATCTAGCGGTGTTCCGTCCCTGTCACTCTATCTTTAGCTGCTTTCGATAACTTCTTCCCTTCTCTTCATCTACTACATGAGTCATGCCAGTTCTCCTCTGACAACCAAGGTTTAAAGATATTGATTCTGGGTGAGAGTTGCAATATAGCTCAGTAGGAAAAAAATGTTTGACACAAAAACATAAGAACATAAATTTGATTCCCACAAGCCATGTCAAAAATGCTCAGTGCTTCCACATGGACTTGTAACCCTATGCTGAGAGGTGGCAAGAGGAAGATTACTGGGGCTTGGTGTTCAGCAATCTAGTCTGCTTGGTAAGCTCCAGGCAAGTGCGAGGCCCTGTCTCAAAAAGAGGGTGATGGGCAATGTCTAAACAACGACTCTCAGCAGATACACATGATGAGGATAGGTTTTGGGGTGTCATTCTCTAGTCTTATTGCAAGTTGGTATGCTATATTTGGTTGATATTCCTGGGAAACATGCTCTTTCTTGAAAGGAAACAGAGGAGGAATGGATCTGGGAAAGATGAGGGGTTGTGGAGCTGAGACTGGAAAACGATAAAGGAGGGGAAACTGTGGTTTGGATGTCATATATAAGAGAAGAATGAAAAAAAAGAGAATGACACCCAAAGTTGACCTCTAGCCTCCATGTACATCCATACAAAGCACAAACACATACATTAAAAGATATCAGTTCTGACTTTCTTATGGCATAGCAAATAATCAAACCAGGTAACTAACGACTAGCATAACTCCAGGTGTCACTTACCAGGAGGACACACTATTTATAATAGGCAAACTATAATTACAAGCAATGAGTCTTTTTAAAGGCATGGCATACTCCCTGGATATTGCTACTGCTGTGTCCTCTTCCTCCTCCTTTTCTTCTTCCTCCTCCTCTTCCTCCTTCCCTTCCTCCTCTTCTTCTCTACTTTCAATTGTTCTGTTGTCAGTTTTGGTGTCGCACCTCTTTCTGCATCTCTGTGTGTGTGTGTGTGTCTTTGTCTCTGTCACTGTCTTTTTCTTGTTGTTTCTTTGTTTTCCTGCCTCTCTTCCTCTCTCTCTCTTCAGCTGTCTGTCTCTCTGTTTTGTCACTGATGTTTTATAAATTCTGAATTTGAAAGCTGAGCCCAGACTAACAACTGTATCCACGCACAGGACCAAGTGCAACCTGGTGCTTCCTGACAATAAATATTTAATCTTCATTCCTTGGAGACTTCAGAAAACTCTAGTAATTGAGGAAACAAGGATATCTAACCCTGGAGTCCAACTCGTTATACACACTGTGTACTGTATGGCACACAAGGGCTCTTTTAAGAGAAGACACCAGTTCAGTAAGATTACCCTTTGACAAATGATTGCTTTACTGTATGCAATCCTCCCTACAAAAATTTTACTACTCTTACACAAAAGGGTAATAAAACAAGATACACCTTCCCCCTCTCTATTTGCTTGACTGTAACCAAATATAATGTTTACCTGAGAGGAAAGTAATAATTCCTGAGGAGCCCTGTGTGGCATGGATGAACTGATCAGTGAGCCTGCCTAAAGTGCAGTTTCCTGGCTTGATGCTGAAGGAGCAATACCTTTTCAGTGTCTGTCACACCTACCCCACCCATAATCTGTCAGTCTGTACTCAGATGTCGAGGGACGATGACCTTGCTGAAAGGAGTATTACTCAAGCTTAATAAGAAATTCTCTCTATGAAGATCAAGGGGTACTTTCTTTTAATTATTATTTGACGGCACATTCTGTTAGGAAAAATTATTCAATCCTGACGCAGAAATTTAGCAGTGTCGCTGCCCTGCCTTTCTCATTCCCACGCTGTTTGCCCAAAACAAAATTCGTCCTGAGATGATATCAGATGGAAACAACAATACACCCCATTAATTACTCTCTCTAAGGAAGAGGCATGTGACACATCTTACAGAATCAGCTCAAAAGACAGAAAATCCAGAGCACTCATTATATGTTTTCTCCTGACACAGCACATTAAAATTTGAAGAAAGAAGACCATCTCATAAAGTCAGCAAAAAGGAAAACAAAACAAAGCTCCTATTTGCACACCTCTGGCCCTTGGAAGATTATGCATTATGCTACAAATATTGCTTTCCAAAAATCCCACAGTGTAGTGGAGGGAACACTGAATTACTAAATGAAAACCAGTCAAGTCTCTCACAACTTCCTCTTGTTGCTTGAACCTCTCTTTCCCTTATATGTAAAATGCCACTTCCCAAGAAGGGGTCCAAGCAAAGTACTTAGGAAACTAAGAAAGATCACTTAGCAATGATGTAGAATCACTCCTCTGTCTTCACCAGCAGTCTAGTACAGCCCACAGACACTAACTTCAGGTTTCAAAACACATCCTATCTCAAGGTGGTGACCTTTGACATCTAAGTACATGTCATTTTAAATAACTCTTGTCTGT
>CM053765.1:75921314-75961083 GCA_028658305.1 Pachyuromys duprasi | reverse complement strand
GAAGCATCAAGTTCTATTATGACCCTCAACACTTATTTAGCCCCTGAGCAGTGAAAAGAGAAGAGAGGAAAGGAGAGGTTGACAAGAGAGAAGATGACTGGTTCAAGCTCCCAATGTGCCCCATTACTAGGAGTCTTTCCTAGGGTTACTTTTCTAGATTCCATGGAGTTGCCATTGTACTAGGTTTCCATCTCATCACCGAAAATGCCCCCCCATTCCAGTCCCTTCTTCCAGTTTTCTCCCTCCTTCCCCCAAACCTGATCCCTCCTGTTCCTCACTCCACTGACCCCCAGTCCACCTGAAAAATCTATTGTATTTCCCTTTCTAAAGTAAATCTTTGCATACCCGCTAAGTCCTTCTTGTTATTTAGCCTCTCTGGTTCTATGGACCCATGATTGTCTTTTAGTTTACAGCTAATATCTACTTACAAGTGAATACATATGATATTTGTGTAACCAAGCAAGTAAAAGACCTGTATGATTAAAAACCTAAAGTCTTTGAAGAAGAAAAATAAAGATGCTATCAGAAGATGGAAAGAACCTCCATGCTCAAAGACCAGGAGGATTAACATAGTAAAAATGGACATCCTACCAACAGAAATCTAAAGGTTCAGTGCAATTCCCATCAAAATTCCAGCACAATTCTTCACAGTTGAGTATTGAAGAAACAATACTCAACTTCATATAGAAAGATAAAATAACAGAATAGCTAAAACAATTCTGTACAAGAATTTTCAGAGGTGTAACCATCCCTAATTTCAAGCTGTACTGCAGAGAGATAGTTTAAAAAACAACAACAACACATAGGATTGGTGTAAAAACAGACAGGTTGATCAGTGGAATTGAATCCACACACCTATAGACACCTGATGTTTTTCATTTAAAAAAAATCCAGAAATACACAATGAGAAAAAGAAAGAAAGAAAGAAAGAAAGAAAGAAAGAAAGAAAGAAAGAAACATTTCTTTCTGTTACTTCACAGCCTTTGGTTGCCAGAGTAAGGGGGTAGAGCAAGCTTTCTCAAGGAAATCATTCCATTTCTCTGCCATATTATGCTAACACTATCAGATTAGAAACAATATGTTATCGCATTAGAAACAGTATGTTCAGGCTCCTCAGTTGTTTCTGTGCACACACATGTTGATGTGTTTGTCTAGATGTGTATGTATAAGTTCCTGGAAAACATGAATAGAGTAGAAAAACAGGCGCTAAAGAAAACGTTTGAAGACCATTCCCAATTTTAGCCTTTGTGATTTTCATGTTACAATAGCTAGGAAAACACAGAAAGAGACAAGAGTGCATAATAAACCAAGAAAGTAAGATTGACAAGTAATCTATTGCCAAAATCTTAGAGGAATTTCCTCTAATTACAATATTCATGGAGTGGAAAAGAGAAACACAATTGTCACCTGACATTAGCACATAACTTGTCACTTGCAGAAGACCAAAACTGCCAATGTGAAGGACAGAGCAGAAGCAGAAAGCAGGCCTCCACATTTTCTTTGCTTTGGATCAGAAATGCAGAATCCACGACAGGTAGCAGGAACAGAATGGCTGTCAAACCATAGCTGTACTAGACCGAATGTGAGCACTGGTTCTAAAGCAGCCTGTGTATTTTATGTGTTTATGTGTATCTATGTATTTTTGCATATATGCATTAGAAATGAACAAGATCACATATTTGTATCCATATATATATATAGTACATTTTAATTCAGGATCCCCAATTTGTATTGCTCCTTCCAAATACAAAGGTAATAACTTTCAGCAATGCTTTAAACCTGAGGGCAGCAGAGTTTTATGATGACATATTTATATTTGGCATAAAACCTCAATAATAATTGGCAATATTGATTCAGAAAAGAAAAACAACTCACTACTTTAGATCATCCACAAATAAATTTTTTCAGGTCATGATTATAACAAATACTATAAACATTGAAAATGGAGAACTTGCTGGCAGTCATTATGCTTTAATTCTAAACCTTCTCCTACATTTTACAAGCCATGTGTCCCTGCATGATTAACTTATTATAGAAATCTGTCAATTCTTTCACATGCAATATAGAAATGTGTATAGTCAGGCCAGGTGTGGTGGCACATATCCATAATCACAATGGAACCTGATATGAGAAGATGGTGAGTTCAAGTCTGAGCATAGCTGCATAGCTAGAATTTGCTCAAACATAGTTTCAAAATTAGGGAAATCTGCATGGGGATGTGTTTAAAGCACTTCAGTCTGTCATATGTGCAATATTAATATCAAATCTGCATGTTTGATGGAGAATTAAAAAGCAATTAAGATTCAGAAAGCAAACACTTAAAAAGTTACAAAGGGAAACAGAAATTGGAAATGTCTTCTTTGTAATCTCAATAAAATATAAAAACTACAGTCTCTGAGTAAAGAGATGAAAGATGAGATTATATGAAAATAAGTTGAGATAAGAAGGGAGGGGCCTAAGAGGCGGCTAGAAGCAAAATAGGTTGGCATGATAAAGATTAGGAGGAGATTAAAATTGCAATAAAAGAATAGAAATCTTCATTAAAAGCAATGAAGAGAAACATTAAGACTATAGAATTAATGATGATGAGTTTAAACTTCAGAATAAACAGAAGAAACCCAGAACCAAGAAGAAAATCTCACAGAAACACTTATTGCTGCAAGAAAGACAAAGTATACTTGCCTCTTATAAAGGTACACAGTTACAAGAAAAGTGATTAGTAAATACAGATTTGATAATTCATATTATATGAATGCAAAGAGGCAGTGTTTGCAATAAAAGGGTTATTAATGTGTGATATATATGTGACTGGCATTTGTATTTTCAATATGTTTGATCACTGTTCTTGAAAAATTCAGTGAAAGAAAAATATTTTTAAATTTCCCACATTATGTTGCAGAGGAATATTATTAACTGCACTATTAATTAAATACTATGTGTTGAAGACAGATCATGAATATTAATGAAATCTTTCAAACATAGGAAATATTAATGAAATTTAATAATGAGTAACTAATCCATAACTTTACTCCTATGCTTTCTTCTCAAAAGCAGAACTGGTGATGTGGCTTGACAGCAGCATGACTACTTACCATGTTCACGATGGTAAGATTTTGGGTTTCTTACACAATAAACAAGCCAGAAACACAGTTATCATCAGCTGGAGGCTGAAGCAAAGTACTGACCATTTAAAAATATCAAATAAATGCAGAAACTTTTGAAAACTGAAAATTTTTACATCATTCTGAGGAATATTCTTGAATGTGTCTTTCTATGCAAATAGAAATCAATACAAACAGGATGATACAGAATTGACCAATGGTAAATACAGAAACAACTTGACATGAAATATATTTAATGATTCTTTTTATATAATCAAGTCTATGTTAATACATTTAAAAATTTAAAGTACTGTATATATTTTCATGCCAAATAATATAGATTTATCTTATCACACTTACAACATTATATTAACATGTAGATCTAGGGCTTGATTTACTTAATTCAGAGCTTACTAATGAAAAACGACTTATTTATTGATAGAGCTCCCACACTCAGTTTTCTCGTGTTTGTGGATAAATAATACTACCCTTGGATTAAATGGATACTTGAAGTGGTACATGTTTGTACACATGTCCAAAACAGAAAAAGTGTTGAGAACAATATGGTAGCCACATTAAGGACCTGACATTTTCTCACAACTGGATGATACTTTATCTTTTTAACAAAAATATGACTAGCCTGAAGAGAATGAATATTTATTTTGTAAATCAGGATTTTTTTTGGTTTGGTTTCTCAACAAGGTGAAAATGAAGAGCTGAAAGTGCCATCTTTAAGAAATAAAATTTAAAATTAGGCAATGAAATATCTAAGATTCGGGAAGATCACAGAAATGAGAAAAAAAAGAAAGCAACGACAATACCATGTATATTTAAGACATCACTTAGCACCCTCACAGGAGCATGCTACACTCTTGGTAAATGCTGCCTGTGTAGTCCCAGAGGGCTGGGAGAGGAGAGAAACAATACCTGAAACAATATGGCTGGAAACTGAATGCTGAAGTTTACACCAGTCTAAGCTCCTCTCTGAAGTGAACAAAGCTACTTACATCTGCAGAGTGTGCACGTTTCATTTCCTCACTCCTGTTTTACCACACTGGAATTGTTCAAGAAGCAAGTCTTCAGCCTCCCCCAACCTTTTAAACTGAAAATAGTTTTTATTTTTCATACAGTATATTCTGATCAGACTTCCTCTCTCCCCCAGTTCGCCCCAGATCTTCTGTACATGCCCACTTACCCAAATCCACAACCTTTCTTGCTCTCTCTCATTAGGAAATAGCAGTAAACTAGAGAAAAACAAATAAGTTGAATAGAACAAAACAAATAAACACAATGTAAAGCAAAAACAAGAACAAATCAAACACAAACACAAGAAACACAGGTATGCACATATAGATGCAGGGACACATGCACACACACACACACACAAACACAGAAATTCCACAAAAACACAAAATTGGAAACCACAATATATAAGTTAAAAAAAAAGTAATGTTTTTTTTTTCCTTTTTTTTTAAGTGCCTAGACAAAGCATTAGGAGACAACATCCTTCCAAAGATAACATTGACTTTATTTTTTGTTGACCATCTATTGCTGTGCATGGGGATTATTATTAAGTGTGGTTTGTATACCCACCAACACTCCACTGGAGAAAACTGCTGCTTTCCTTTATGAGAAGCTTCCTTTATGAGATAGCTTCTGGGGTAAGGATGGGGACTTGTGTCTCTTTCCTTCTCAGCACTGGGACTTCACCCAGCTTAGACCTGTGCAGGACTGGATCATGCTGCCACCATCTATCTGAGTTTATGCGCACACTGTCCACACTGTCCAGGTGTGGGTCTCTGTATTTGTTTTTATCAATTGCATAAGGAAGCTTCTCTAATGATGGATGAGCAAGGCACTCATCTGTGAGCATAGCAGAATGTCATTAGAAGTAATTTTATTACTACGTCTGTGGACTATTTGGTCTTCTGTTCTTGGCCACCAGAGCAGTTCCAGGCATGGATCCTATCGTAGGGAGTGGCCTGAAATCCAATCAGATGGTGGTTGGTTACCTCCATAGCATTTATGCCACTGTTGCACCAATGTATCATGCAGGTAGTTGACCATTGTAGATCAAAAGATTTGTAGCTAAGTTGGTGTCTACTTTTCTCCTCTGGAAATGTGCAGAGTGCTTTTCAGGTACTAGTCAGTAGGACTGAAAACTCTAGATAGGTACCAGTTTGATTTTTCTGAATTCACTGAATTATGTAGGTGATCTTTTCAGCAATATAACCTTACCCTCAGCTTTGAAAGAGCAACCTGTAAATTTGGTAATAGCCTGGGCTTTGGGGGTTTTTATGGGGCCTATTTGGCCAACAACTTAAATATATGTAACTCAACTCTGCAATTGAGGTTTCCTTTAGTAGAGAGATGTCTAGTTAGGGCTTTGTCTTCCCTGTTACTTGATGATTCCATTGATATGTTTATTTTATATTCACAGATTTTCATTTGATTGCTTATGTTTATTTTTATTAGGTGTGATCTTTTGTCTTAACAAATGGCCTTTCACATATTTTCTCATATGTAAGACAGCATAAAGCAAAAACAAATTGCCCCACATCATCTTAATCATCAGAAATATGCATAGATTCTCAGTGGGAAAGTAAGTTAATATAGCTACAAAATAGAGCTGCCATATATTACAGCTATCTCAGTTTCAGGTGCACATTTTTATGAAAATGAAAATAAAGTCAACATACCAAAGAAATACCTGCTGTCTGAATTTATTTCAGCCCTATTCACAGTAATTAAG
Source organism: Pachyuromys duprasi (assembly GCA_028658305.1). NCBI lineage: Eukaryota > Metazoa > Chordata > Mammalia > Rodentia > Muridae > Pachyuromys > Pachyuromys duprasi. The sequence continues at coordinate 75,955,230 of CM053765.1, read as the reverse complement.
CTATGGATTCAAGTAGAGTGAAAATCATCAGGTGAAGGGATAAAGGTAGTTTTTATACACAACAAAATATCATTCTACCATAAAGAAGAATAAAATCCTGTCATTTTAGCAAATTAAATAGAACCCAATATGTTAAGTGAACTAAGCCAGACACAGAAACATAAAATCTGAATGTTCCAATTTGTGTTTGAGACCTTTCTAAAGGGTTCCTTGCATGACCGAGAGAGGTTGTATGACTAAAGCACTGCTGGTTTTATTATAGCATACTATAGGCCATGATAAGATATGATACTAAATCCTAATACCATGTATAATTTGTATATATTAATCATATTTAAAATAAGATATGTTTAAAATCTGACATTTATTTAATCTACTTAAATAGGTAGTAAAGGAAGGTTAAACATACTGATAGTAGCATACTCATGGTAAATTTTGAAAGATTTATTTTAACTTTATCTAAATTTACAGAGGATAGCAACGGTGGAGAAGTGGGATGGGAGATAGTGTGAGTGAATATGAGCAAAGTACGAATATAAATACATATATTTATATATGCATATATACATCACATAAATGAAAATGTCATAGTGTATCCTACTGTTTTGTATGCCAAGAAAAACATTAACAAAATAGTAAAGTAACAGGCAAAAACGAAAGGTAGTTAATTTAAAGGAAGTAATATACTTTAAATAAAATATTTTATTTGATTTTTAAATTATGAGACATTGAACCTTTTGATTCTTTTGGGTTAAGCAGAAAACAATGACAATCTTCAAGAGCTGAGGTTGTGCTTCATCTGCGAACATGGCTGATGAGGAAACCTTTGTGAACTGCTTGCTATGAAATATAACATAACTTGGCGTACAATTCATCTGTTTTTAGCTTTTGTTTTAGGTGTGTATCCTTTGTTTCAGACCTGGAAACATTCACACTCTGCTCTGTCATCACACTTCGCAGTCAACTTTATTTAATTATCCCATGTATGTTCTTCCTCTTTCTTGAATGTTTTTATTATCATCTAAGTATTGCACCTGGGATCAGAAGGGAGCCAGATGAATGCAGGCACTTGGCTTCCTTTCTTCTGTCAATCCTGTCCTGTATCCTACACTCAGCCCATGGAATGGTCCGTCTGTCTCACTGCTGTGTCAGTTATTTTGCTCTCCTGTCACTATAACACCAGATGAACAGCTTACAAGGGAACAGTTTATTTTGGCTCATAGTCTTAGAGGGGTCAGTCCAGCATCACATGGCTTCTTCTTTCGGCCCCAATATAGAGGAAACCTCCGTAGGGGTGGAAGCAGGCACTGAGTAGGACTGTTTAGTGCACAGTAGTCAGGAAGATGCAAACAAGACAAAAAGGAGGCAGGAAAATATACCTCTCCAAGGATTCACCTTTACTGGCTTATTTCCTCCAGCAGGCTGTAATCTTAAACTTTCCAGAACACCCTGAAATCACCATCAGCTGGGGACTAAAATGTTGGCCAGATGAAGCTGTGAATACTATTTCACATGTAAACCACAACTGCGTTTAAACAAATGTGTATTCATTCTTCTTTTTTTTATTTATTTTTCCTCTGGAATATCTTATAATGCAACAGAGGCAGTCCAAAGGAAGAGTGTTGAATATCTCTGCCTCTCTAGTGCTTAGGTAAATATTAATGATGAGAAAATGAATATTAAGATGTTCACATTCCTTGTAAGATCAGAGTGACATCTGAAAGCCCCGTATCCTAAACTCAGGAATCTGGCCTTAAAAAAAAAAAAAGCATTCCTACCACAAGTTTGCAGCCCCTCTAAATTGTTCATTCTAAAGAAAGTTAATTGATGTATTCAAGATGCACTACAGAAGAACTTTATTATTCAAGCTTGTTCAGCTTTATGTATGACTAAGCTCTGAAACCTAGAAACACAACATGGAAGAGGCTGATCAAGCTCCTGACTGTCACTGAACTTTTAACTCACTGAAGAAAAGGCAGAATGATGCAGGCACATATCAAGTGAAATAAAAAAAAAATAACTCTAATATATACTCATACCTCAGATTTAAAAATACCCCATTTAAAAGTAAAATACATCCTTAATCTATCAAATTGGAGTTGCAAATAATAATCAAGTGGATTTTCATATACGCAAAGAAACAAGCTAAACATCTAAAAGAGGGAGCGGGGGAGAGAAAGAGAGAGAGAGGTTCGTATGAATGATGGTGTCTTCATACAATGAAAGATTATGCAGTCTTTGCCTCTCAAGGAACATGAGATTAAGTAGGCACAGGACTCTACCCTCTGGGCATATCAATAGTAGCATTATGAATTGGATATCATTTCAGCACATTTAAGGCTGAAACAAGGAATAGATCTTCTCAGCCACCATGAGTCACCTGATCCTATTTGTGAGGCTCTTGAACACTAAATGGCTCTTTGAAAATAGTCTTTTTATACCTTAAGTACAGCTCAAATCAGAAACATATATATATTGCAGCTATTTGAATCACAAAATGATTGAGTTTTTTTTTGTCAGTTTAAGAGGGATTATCAACCCTGCATATCATATCTTTAAAATGCTGGTAGGTTTTCCTCTGTTAAGGGATTTGGACTGGGAGAAACACACTATGCTGTCTGACACAACTCAGTTCTGACCATGTAAATTTCCACATTCTTTTTACATATTTTAGTTACCTATAAATAAGGACTATAAAAAAGTAGTCTTAATGTATTGAATGTGCTCAGAATCATAATATACACAGATTCATGTCACATGGCTGGGACTGTAAAAAAAAATGAGTTCTGATTTCTGCTTCTCCTTCCTTTCTTTGCCTTATTATTCTTTCCGTATACTAGAAGGCTTAGGTGAAAAGTAAAAGAAGAATCAAGAGAGCATTGTGGAATGGGGGTATGGCTCTTTAAGCTTGGCTGAGAATGGAAGACCTAATTCCAGTCCCTGTAACCACAAAGGCTACATGTTACCCAAGATGAACTTCAAGCTGGTTCATAGACTCATCTGGGAATAAAGAAGTTCTCAGTAATAACAGGAGTGCCAGGCAAATATAAAGAGGCAGAGACCATTTTCGGCTCAGACCATCTGGGTGACCTAAGCTCATAATAAAGGCAGACAGGATATAAAAATCCCAATATGTCATTCAAATAGTCTGAAATTGTGCTAAGGATGCTAAGCCTTGGCCAGGTAAAGTAGGGACAAAAGCTACTTCTAACACAGAATACAATTAATGCTTCATAAAATTTTAATTAATCTTTAATAGTTATATTATTTGGTAAGAGAAATGATTCATGAAATAATAAAATGTATAACAAATTGAAATGAATCTGTTTTAAAGATCCCTCTTATTTTCTAAAGCATGTGTGCACATGTGTTTGTGTGTTGAGGGGATGCACAAGAGTGCAGTGCCCATGACAGCCAAAGCAGAGAGCTAGATCTCCTGGTGTTAGAGGAGTTGTGAGCTTCCCAGTGAGGGTGAGGGCACTGGGAATCAAACTCAGCACTTCTGCAACAGTGCGCACCCTTAACTGCTAAGTCATCTCTCCGGCTCCATATAGTCTTAGAAACTACACTGATGGCCTGCGTTCATTTTGGCAGTAATAACAAAGCATAATAATCTAAGCTGGATACAAAGAAAAGATAATTGTTCTGGCACTCCTGAAGCTTTGAAGTCTAAGATTATGGCTCTAGCAGATTTGTGTCAGCATCCTGGGGCACAGGTGCTGTCTTCTTACAAGGTCTCTTCTTGGTACAAAGGCAAGGAAGGTGCCTAGGTCTTTTTCAGGAAAGCAGAAATCTCACTTGGGAAGTCTTTACACCCATTGTCTGTGACATCCCCAAGTACCAGCACAGTCACAGTGTTGGTTATCCTTAAACCTAAAGATTTGGGGGCAGCACAAACATTCAGTCTACAGCACAGGATTTTAGAAGCAAAGGACAAGTAAGCAATAATAAAGCAGAGTGCAGAGCGAGCAAAGCAATTATGTTATAAGTCCATATAGCTGAAACTCCTAGACAAGGTCAAGAAAGAATGGTTCTCAGGAATGCTGGTGCAGGTCAATAACCCCAGCACTTTGGAGGAGTGAGGTAGGGGGGTGGAGATAGGGTATGGAAGCCCTTAGCTTGTGGATAATGAGGGCTATATAGCCAGACCCTGTCCAAAGAAACAAAAGCAACCACTACCACAACAAAATAACTAAAACAGAAACATGGTTTAGAAGAGAAATCCATGGCTCTCCTATGCCGACATTTATTCCAAGCTGAGAGGCATTTATTGCTCTGAAAACTACTTACGTGCTTCAGAGCTAGCACTCAGCAGAGTGCCATGTGCACAATTTATAGCTGGTGAATGTTGGCTCACTCTTTTGTCTTTTGACACTTGCCCTGCTCTGTGGCATTTATAAGGCCATGATCTAGTGATTAGACCCTCTGAACATGTTTGTAAAATTTCCTAACTACAGAGGCCAACTCCTATGTCTTGCCTGGTCCTGACTGCTGCAGCCTTGACAACACATTGGAATGTCAGGTATGGTAAGACACTTTCCAAGATGACACACATCTCTAAACTTTCTGTTGTGTAGACAACTTTCTACCTCGATCTCAGACAATTGACTCTGAAAAATATGGAAGAAAATTTGAGGCTACCAGGATGTTTCTAAGAGAAAAACCTAGAAGTTCATTTTATTTGAAATTACCAATATTAAGTCCCAATTGACTCTGTGATAACTACCAAGACAGATGTGTCTCCAAGTTGGAACTCTCATTGTGCAAAACAAGCACAGAGAGGAGGCACTTATGCTGGGATCTATAGAGCAAGTACTCCAGATTTAATGGAACACAGGAGTGTGTCCAAGACATAAGAAATTATCATGACTAAAGCCAAGGAAGGGTGTTTTAAAATCTCATGACCTTCAGTCAACTGAAGTGCAGAATGGCTTTAGTGTGCAGAATACACCACTCAAAACATGCAAAAAATGAACCCACTTAAAAGTTTAAGAATACAGTGTGTGTATTCATGATGCTCTGCTCTGCTTACAGATAGCAGTTTAACATGACTGTTATCTGGGAGGTTTCACCCAGCAGCAAAATGAGACAGATGCTAGGACTTGCAGCCAAGCATGGGGTAGAGCTCCAGGGGCTTTTGTGGAAGTGTAGGGGGGAAGATGGAAGGAGCTTTAGGGGACAGGAACTCCACAAGCAGACCAACAAAGACAACTAACCCAGTCCCATGGTGGATTACAGAGACTGAGACATCAGCTAAGGAGCATGCATCCTCTAGACCTAGGCACATTCATGGCTGATGGGCAGCTTGGTCTTCATATAGGGCACATGGTGAGTGGAGTGGAAGGATGTTCCTAACATGGACTCTATTGCCTGCTTTTGGATCACTTTGCCTGGCAGGGATGTTTTACTTTACCTCGAGGGATGAGGATATGCTCAGTCCTGCTGTGACTTGATATCCTGGGAAGGATTGATATGAGGGAGTGGGAGGAACCTGCCCTTTTCTGGAGGGAAGGGGAGACAAATAGAGAAGAAGAATGGGGAAGGAGGAATGGGAAGAGAGGTGAGATGGGGCCACCCTTGTGAATAAAGTAAATAAACTTAAATTAAAATTTTCTTTTGGAAAAAGAGAAAGAATACAGTGTGTAAGAAGCAAAGAGAATATGTTTAGTGGGTGCTTCTAGCATGACAACAGCAAAAGTCACTGGAATAAAAATTAATGGAAAAGAAATCATCATTCATTAAATTAGTATTAGGTGTCAATTTTATGCAAATTTTGTCATTCATTTATTCAATCAACAATTATTTGTCAAGCACCTAACACAATGTTATTTACCACAGGATGTCAAAGTAAAAAAAAAAAATATTGGTGACTTTAAATAGCGTAAAGCATGAGAGACACTGAGTGAAATAATAAACATGAAATATATTAGCCATAACTTGCTATAAAGAAAATTAAATCAAGAATAACGTCTGGTGAGAGTGTGAGAAACATTTTTATAACTTTCTGTCAATATGAAGAAAAAAATGATTAATTCAAGGAAAACCATTATAAACGTACCAACTCCCAGGTCAGGCTGAAGACATGATTACATGATTATGATGACATTTGGATTCAAGTGACTTTAAAACACACTCTCAAGCACACGTCTTCTGCACTATTAATAGTTAAGAGGCAACAAGACTGAAACACAACTTAATAATCTTCCACAATCAAATGAATATTATTTTTAAATTATTTTATGTAAGCTATAGGGTAATGGAAGTTAAGTAATCTCATTAATGTCATATTACAAAGCCACTTATTTTGAGAATAAGTGAAAATAAACAAGAATTTACCTATAGAAATATTTCATGGGGTTGGAGCATTTAGTCAGAGTCCTCCTTCTTGATTAGTTTCTTTAGGTGTACTGATTTCAGTAGGTATATCCTATATTATATGTCTAATATCCACTTATGAGTGAGTATATACCCTGTGTGTCATTTTGCTTCTGGGATACCTCACTCAGGATGATCTTTTCCAGCTCCCACCATTTACCTTCATATTTCATGATGTCCTTGTTTTTTTATTGCTGAGTAATATTCCATTGTGTAGATGTACCACAATTTCTGTATCCATTCCTCAATTGAGAGGCATCTGGGTTGTTTCTAGCTTCTGGCTATTACAAATAAAGCTGCTACAAACATGGTTGAGCAAATGTCTTTATTGTGTAGTTGAGCATCTTTTGGATATGAGCCTAGGAGAGGTATAGCTTTATCTTGAGGAAGCGCTATTCCTAATTGTCTGAAAAAGTGCCAGATTGATTTCCAGGGAACAAGTCAGGAGCCTGCCACAGAGGACCTCTGAAAGGCTCTACCCTGCAGCATATCAAAGCAGATGCTGAGACTTATGACCAACTTTTGGGCAGAGTACAGGGAATTTCATGAAAGAAGTAGGAAATAAAAAGACCTGGAGAGGACAGGAGCTCCACAAGGAGAACAACAGAACCAAAAAATCTGGGCACAGGGGTCTTTTCTGAGACTGATACTCCAACCAAGGACCACTGACACAGATAAACTAGAATGCCTGCACAGATGTTGCCCATGCTAGTTCTGTGTCCAAGTGGTTTCCATAGTAATGGGAACAGGGACTGTCTCTGACATGAACTGATAGGCTTGCTCTTTGATCACCTCACCCTAAGGGGGAGCAACCTTACCAGGTCACAGAGGAAGACAATGCAGCTACTCCTGATGAGACCCGATAGACTAGGATCAGAAGGAAGGAGAGGAAGACCTCCCCTATCAGTGGACTTGGGGAGGGGCATGTGTGGAGAAGGGAGAGGCAGGGTAAATATGGGAGGAGAGAAGGGAGGAGGCCACAGGGGGATACAAAGTGAATAAAGTGTAATTAATAAAAATTAAAATTAAAATGGAAAAAAGCATTAAAAAAGAAATATTTTTAAATCCTTGTAATACATATCTGAATTGGAAATATCATATATAATTATATTTGCTAATACAAACTATGTGCTTCATAGCCGGAAAGCAATGCTCCTTACTATCCTCAGTTTAAATCCCTATATGTTTCATCAATGGCATTATGGCCCTTTGACAAATAAGAGTGAGGCATTTGTGTGTGTGTGTGTGTGTGCCAAAACTAAGGAATACTACAAAAGACTAAATGTGCCTCCATCAATCTGTCCTAGAGTGCACAAAGCATTTTAATTCAATTTAAAAACAAAATCTTTATTTTTTCCCCAACCCCCACCCAGCATTACCTGGGTATGTCATTTATCTATTACATTAAGCCAAAAACTCTGATAATGTGGGTAATATTATAATATTCACCCATATAATGCATACCTGTATGTTCACATAGACATTCATACATGAATATGAATATATAAATTTTCAGACTGAATTCCTAGGACATATTAACTCCTTGAAGTCTACCAGACCATACATATACTACAGGTATTTATGTATAAGGTTTTATTTCACTGCTGAATCACTGAAGTGCAAACAATAACCCACAAGAGTAACATTCAAAATACACAAAATACACATCTTCACACCACAATGATTTCACACACACAAACTGTAAAAACTTAGGAAATCAAAGGCTTCCAGAATGGAATGCAGAATGTGACATAACACAATCTCTAGTAGAGTCCTCAGCAAACATCACTAAAGGGGTAGAAAGTGAGAGCAGGCAGGAGGGAGATGCTAATCTAAGCAGCAGGAAATGAGCACAGACTGTAAGACTAAAGGCAAAAGAAGCTAGACATAAGTACTGTACTCTAGTTGATGAAGCTGTGTCTCCTGGGCTTAGAGGTTAATAACTCGGATACGTCTGTATGTGTACACAGTAATTGAAAAGTTAAACGTTGGCAGATGGTAGGAGCCAGGTTTCTCACTGTTGGAGTAGAGGATATAGATAAGCAAGTGGAAAAGTCTCGAATGAACTAAATTGCAAGATTCACAGACATCAGTATGAATTTATATCCAATGTAATATAGATACAGACTGATGCACATAGAAATATGTATAGATACCTAAGCATGCACATGTTGGCATGTATAACCACATATTCCCTAGGTATGTCAGCTAATGACAAGACTTCTTAGCAGTAAGGAGTTCATCTGGAGACAAGACCTTGATTTTTAACACCATTCTCCACTGAATGGAACCAGGGTCCCTTGGGAGAAATGTCTGATTTGAAAGCAGGGGCTGGAAAGTGTACCAATGCCTTAGTACAATAGTGTCAGAAATTAGGATCATGAGAGGACAAATGATAAGGAGTGAGATCTAGGAGTGAAGATCAGTGATGCAGCTAGCATGATGTGAGATCTTGCCTTCAATCTCAATGCTGAAAAGTGAATATGTAACTGAATACACAAAGTGAAAATAGGATGAAAAGGGATCATGGAACCAATCATGGAACTGAAGGAGTTTAGTAGAAACAAATAGAAAAATTATGAAGCAGGATGGCATGTTAAAGCATAAGGAATACACATAAGTGCATACTAATTCAAAGGGAAAGCAAAGAGACAAATCATTTTCAGAAGAATTTCAAACAACTCCCTTACTCTGTAGTCCACCAGCTAGCTACATTTTAACTCCCCATCCTTAAGTGTGGTCTGCACAGTGCTTTTTTTTATTTTAATAAAATGCAGACAAGTTTAAGTAAAGAGTTTACTTAATGTATAGAGTGCAGAAGTTAATGGCAAACACTCCCTTAACTTGACGACCAAGGTCAACAGCAGCAGTGAAAGTCGTGTTGGCAGTGCACCTTTGTGTGACGCAGTAAAAATAGTTCTACTCCCGGGGACTCTATGTAAAACTTGCTAATCTGGTCCAGTCACAAGACAAATGTGAGATTAAAATGAGAGACACTCTTCAAAACACCTGACTAGCACACTCTAAAGTGTGTCACAGAAACCAAGGGAAAACAAGGACGTGTCACAATAAGAAGCCTCCTGAGGCACAACTATCTCATGAAACATACTGTCTTGGATAAGATTCAGAAACCAGAGGAATGGGAGGCAAAGGTTGAGCAAGTCCTAATGGAGTGTTAACATTGGTTAACAATAATGTTTCAATATTTCTTTATTAATTACATTAAATAACTTATACTACTCTGAGATACTAATAATGTATGGATTATACTTTCCATAATCTCAAATTTCTATAAATCTGTGATAGTTTTAAATAAAATGCTGATAAAAAAAAAACATATACTTGCTTCCTCACAGGGCTGAAAGCCCATAGTGTCTCTGCCTCCATGCTCATGTTGCTGCATAGTTAGAATCACGTCAAAAAGCTCAGAGAAATGCTGATGCCAGAGCCCCACCTCAAAACAGCTGACCCTCAATATTTCTGGAAGGCAGAACTCCAGCCATACCACATCCGTACTTATATTTAACCCCACAGATTCCTGTAGCATGAGAGTACAGTTAACAATCACTAGTTCCATATTCTCTTTACCAAACTAACATGTAGGAAGCCTGCTTCGCTTAGAAACTTTTCTTTTAAATAAACATAGCATGTAGAATGACAGCAAAAAAGTTCATGCTTTGACAGACAGGTGCCACTGGTGTATCTGTGTCCACAATGTAAGCTGATGAATTTTCATGTTCAATTCAAAGAAACATATCTTTATTTATACATACTTCCAACTCATCTTATGGAAGAAAAGGAATCATATTTCTATCAGAAATCTGAAGTCAGAGCACAGCTCCCCCCAGCATTCCCTAAGTGGGCTGTGAGGCTTGCCAGCACTGGGGGATATCAGAGAGAGACTGCAGGAGTCCAGTCTTGATTAGTCTCCTATTATTTCTGGATTCAAAGGGGATCATTCCTACGGGTATAAATGGTCAGTTCTTAATGCAGTCCCTTTCCTCTGATGACCAGGTGAGAAATGGGGTCTTGAAGGTGGCGGGAGACATTGCACATGACTCATTCATGGGAGGCATTGCTTAGGATACAGTAAACATATATATGCATAGATGTGTATGTATTTTCAGCTCTTCCCTTCAGCAAAGTGAGAACAAGAATGAGAGCATGGTTCAGGAGAGTTTTGTTACTGTTCTTGTCATTCATATTTTCTGGATCAGTCTGAGAACAGACACAAGCATCATGTCTGAAAATAATAACAATTAAAATATTACATACAGCAATAGAATGGTAGTTTTATGAAATAAAATAAGTTTTGCAGAAAATGCAATTCTATGCAATATCTATTAATACAAAAGCATAGAAGAGGGATCTAAAGTTTTTCATAAAAGCATTAAAAGTCTGGTAGTTGGGTACTATAGACTTGGCAATAACCTAATGTTTTTAAGCTGGAAGTACTCCTTCATCTCCTTAAGTGATCTGGCATGTTCATTTGCTGTTTATGCTACTGTGATTTGGTACTCAAAGAACAGCTGGGTTTTCCCTATCTAAATATTGGCGACACCTTACTTACCATCCATATTTACAAGTAGGTTTGCCTCTACCTTTCACGGTTTTTTTTTTTCAAGTCTTTGGCTAGGGAGACATACATACCTCACTGGCTTTATATATCTGACTTCATCAGATACATCTGCCAGTCTGTCATACAGATGTCGATCATAAATACATCTGCCTGAATCAAGTATATGTATCATTTCCCCCAAATCATTTTAAGTTTAAATTTTGTTCTACCTTATTGTTTTCAGTATAGTCTCACAGTCTTGTTTTTATCCTATGAAAGCGGTCTGGAGGAACACTTCTCTTTTCTAAAACTTATTGGTTTTGACTTTCATTCCCAAGCTTAGAACTTCTATGAGTTTGAGTGATAGTGTTATTTCAAGACTGGAAGAAAAACAAACAACAAAAAGCAGAGAAAATCAGCACATAATACTGTTTTTCCTGGTTCCTAGTCTTTGATAATCTGGGTAATCATTCAAGATATCATCTATTTCTTGCAAATACTAGCTACATTAAATATAAAGGAAAGGGAAAATTTTAGGCCTTGACTTGCTTCCGCTGATAACTATTAAGAGACCTTTTCTGGGGCTGGAGGGAAAGCTTAGCTGTAAAGAGGGCATATGGTTCTTCCAGAAACCAAAGCTGTGTTCCAGCATTCATAGGGTAGCTCCCAACCACCTGTAACTACCATTCCAAGGGAACTTAGGCCCTCTTCTGACTTACTCAGACACCAGGAACAACACATGAAGGCAAAACATTCATATACATAAAAATAAATAATTTGGAGAGAGACAGAGACAGAAAGAGGCAGACTCAGAGAGAGACAAAGATTTTGCTACCAATATCAGCCAGTGGTAGGAGGACACAGAGAGACAAGAAGAGAAGACAGAGACAGAGGCAGAGACCTAACTAGCACAATTCACATTTCTTAATTATTTCCTTCCAGCACACAGTTCAGAGAATGACAGTGCTTGTGTTTATTGTCGGTCATCTCAACAAATGTTCAGTTGGGTTGTACAATTTCTATATGCCAAAAGCACTTCAAAGCCCTAGAAGTATAAAATCAGAGACACACCCTAGGCAACAAACAAACAAACAAACAAACAAAACCCAAAAGAGTCACAGATGCTGCATTTATCCTTTAATGGAATAAAGCAGCAGGATAAACATAAAAGAAAAATCAATATGATAAGAACCAATGAAAAACATACACAAAAAACATTTTGGTAACACGAGAGTTGCTTGTAGCTACATCCAAGTGATACTGAAAAGGAAAGACAGGGACATACAAATGAATAAACATTGAAAGCCATGTACAACAACAGCAACAAAAGATTTAAAAAAACAAAGCAAGCAAGAAAGCAAACATTTCCGGGGGGTCAATGCAGGGAGCTTTGAGAAACTGAGCAGGGTAATGGTGTCTGCTGCAAGATGTGGAGGACAGGTCAAGCTGTAGAAGAGTTTGAAGATGGTCCTCTGCCACCAAAGACTTCAGAATCATTCCATAAATGATGAGGAGCTCCTGAAAGGATTCAAGGCTTAAGATTATTTTCCCAGATTTCTAATAAGAGTATCAGAAAGAAAATAAGTGGCCTTTATTATGTAATAAAGTGCAGGAAGAAGGAAGACATAGGATGGGATGGTGAGAGGCTGGTGTCAGCATGTTATTCACAGAAGTCTGAGAAAAACCCACCAGGGTTTTCTCAGCAGGTTGGCCACTTTCAGAGTTTTAAAGTATGAATGAGGTAAAAAGAGAGTCATATGAGTCATCAGTGTAAAAATGCTTCTAAAATTATGGAGGTGAAGAGTATGACCAATGTCAGCCTGTGGTAGGAAGTAGGGTCACATGGAGTAGAACTTTGGAGGAACTTATTCATCCATCAAGGAAAGCAAAGCATCCTAGAAGGGATGAAACTGGGGGGGGGGGTAGACTTCCTGTGGAGGAATCTCAACAGTCACTTGGGAGGTCGTTCAAATGCATGTTGAGGTCTCATTTCTGTCCTCTCAAATCTGAGTCAGTACCTTCCAGGAAGGGCCTGGCCATGTGTAATTTGGAAAAGGTCCACATTGATTCAGATTCATGCTTCCAGATAAACTGTGAAGTAGAAATTGAGAGTTTGAAATGGTGTAGGGACAAATGTCAGTGAGATAGGCTGTAAACTAAACACAAGAGGCTTATTGTATTGACAATGTGACCACCATGTTACTTCTGCTAGAATAAATCAGTGGGAAGAAAAAAGTGAAGGGGGTTCGCGTTCAAAAGCTCTTCAGTTGGTTATGTCCCATAAGAAGTTGCCACATACTCAACTGCTCTAAGGAATACATTTATATTGTCATATATTCTGTGGGATATGGGAACATCTTGGCTCGGGTCTCTTCCTACTTAATCTCTTACAAGACCATAATTAAGGTATAGATAGCCAGTATTCATGTCTCCTGAATGGGATGCCCTAATTTCTAAGATCACTCAGGTTCTCAAAAGTGGTTTCCTGCAGGTCCCGGCTCATTGCTGACTCCTAGCTGAAAACAATGGATAACTCCCAACCCCCCTTATTTTCATGAATGCTTTTCTAATATAAGCACTTAATTTTAAGGAAATAGTTGGTTTTCCCACAGTTCTGGAATCTGGAATTCCTGGCAGTATGCATACAACATCTGAGGAGGGCCCTCATGTCCTATCAAAATATGTGTAGAAAGCAGAGGTGATATGACAAAGGAAGAAGATAGGATTCAAACTGTTGCTGCAACTGTCCTACATCCAACATTATAATGTTCATTTGCTTGACGGGGAGGGGCCCTCATGACCTAATCACCTCTTTAAACTCTCACCTCTTTATGGATTTATAATGGTAATTAAATTTCAATATAACTTTTATAGGAGACTTGTGAGCTACTGCAAAGTGCCACTGTCAAAGGTACTGGCCTGACATCACTCTCTTCCTTAGAGTGCTCTGTGCTTCTAGGACTAAGTGAGTCTACAAAGGTAAACACTTTCCATCTGTAAAGATGTGAGAAGTCACAGTGCACAACAGAAATGAGACACATACTTCTTTTTCATAGAAGTTTGTGGGTTTCTGTTGTCAAAAACTTTTGTTGTTGTTTCTTTGGTTGGTTTGTTTGTTTTTGCCTGCTGCCCTGCCTTAATAAAAATGAAATGAATGAATTTTGTAAGCTACTTCAAGTCTCCCTAAAGCAAAGCTTTTCTTTAGTCTTTCTATTTCTCCATTATTACTTCTCTCAATATTATCCTCTGTCCTCCTCCACACACACCCAACATAACTTCTCATATTCCTTCTCTTCTAAAGCTATCTACTCTGGAATTGATACTGATTTCTCTATCTTCCCAGCTATGTATCAACTAGGTTTGAATTTAAAACTTTTGGTAGTGGAAATGTAACTATCACTTACCTGAAAGGGTTGTTTTGAAGGTGTAATAAGCTTTTTTGAGTTCTGCTACTAATACAGGGCATAGTGCCTAACATAAGAAGCATGCTGTAATGGATACCTATAGTTATTATAAATGGTGAGAAAAATAACGATATAAGGGCACAGACACGTAATTGTAACTTTGGTGCATGGATTTGTGGAATAACAGCTACTACAGAAGCGATTTCAACAAGAAAGGAAGCACATCAAAGAGCTGGCACAAGGTGTCCTAAACCCTACTTTCACCCAAATAAAGGGAAATTTTAGGACAAATGACGACTGACAAAATCAATAGCTCACAGTGTGAGGTACTTTCGTGTTGCCCAATGAAAGGAGTAAATAAGGTGGGGAGTGGATTCAGCCAACTCATGTTAGCTTTTGACATTTGTTTATGTGTTAAGGGAACATCGATCAATAAATCAGACAGGAACATTTACTAATCACTTATGAATGGCATTTCTAAAGACAGTGCCCTGTCTTTGGAATCTGTATTTCACCATCAGGGGGCAGTCACTAATTCCAAACTCACACAACTGATGCAGAATGTCTGCAGGACATGCACCACCTCTTCCAAGAGAGTGTTAAGAAGGCAATTCTGGTTTGGAGGCATGAACAAGACGGATTATTGGGTGACCACAGGAGTGAGAGAAACCAAAAGGGACTCGTGTAGAAAAACCAAATGAGCCATGAAAATGTTTTTGAAAGCTTTAATGGAGTGAGACAAAGCCAATGTACAATTATAAGTTTAAAAAAGCACAAAATTGAAAAGTGTATATGCAGCAAATATTCTGAGACATTTATAGTCTAGTTCATCTTTAGATTACTGTCAGGTCATCCATCCCAATGCACACCCATCATTAGAAAAAAGTACTATGATTATAATGGTTTATGATATTTGGATGGTAGAATCCAAGATAATTTATTTAGTTGGTTTTTTTTTTTGTCTTTTATTATCTCAACACTTCTGTATCCAACTGATACAGATGGATCAGTTCTACAATTGACAAAAAAAAATGGAAAGACTAAAGCTTGTTTTCTTGTTTTCTGTGTCATACCACCTGACACAGCTAACTCACTTGTTTTAGTTTTATTATTTCTGGGAGGACATTTCAATCCAGAAACAGGAAGCTCGGAGCCCTTCCTGTCATCCCCACAGCGCTTTTCTTCATCTTCACCACGTGTCCTATACAATGTAATTAATTTGCTGTTGCTATACTAAACTGTAAACCATGTGTGACCTCATTATTGTTGTGGGCCTTCTCCGGTGTTTATATTTCCTGGCACAAAGTAAGAACAGACAGAAGACAAAACAGAATGTATAACAAAATTATTATTTGTACAAAAGAGAGTGAAGGGTTGGGTTCACGTTAATGATGAGAAAAGGTTGGGACACATGTTATTAAGTGAAAGGATCAGGGGTGTGCCTTAGGGGGAACCTGGTAAAATCAGGCAGGACAAGAATGGTCTGCTCCAGATAGTCACAGCCTGCCGAGGGAAAAATAGGGTGAGACCCTGTGACCTCTGAAGTTTGATAATATATAGTCCCTCGATACAAGAGGTAAAAGAGATATTTTCCAGAAGAATAGAGAAGAGAATTGGCGTGGGGCAAAGAAACCAGGAGGAGGAGTTTCCTCTATGCTACTAGAGAATGCTTTAAAGAGATAATTCATGCCTGCCACCTCTACTCCAGGAGGAAGCACACTTGCATTCTTTGTTTCTCTGGAGTCCTCAAGTGCTGTGTCATCCTGCTGCAACGTCTGTGACAGCAAGCCTGACAACAGCCTCCTCTCCACTCTCTCCATGTGAGCTAGGATGGGAGGAGCACCGGGAAGGAGCCTGAGCTAAGGAAATGCTGAGTCTAAGCAAACATAGTCCTCCGGACCCACCCATCTTCCCACCCCTACTCCTGCCCTCTAACCAAACCTGTGTACCCTCCTTATGGAGGGGTAGTGGGTCTGTTTGCATTCTTTTGTGGAAATATGTTTACAACTCAAACGTGTTATTAAGATTTACCCTCTAGTAAGTGAATAGGACCAGAGAGCAAAGTCTTTCCTAAGGACAGAACTCAAATTCAGTTTTGTCAGTTTCTTCCTTGAAGTGTTCTAACTGAGAGTATTTTCCTCAGTGAGTTATAGGTGCTTGAACGATCGGAATGTTTATCATGGGGAAGGTCATTATGTAAAAGACTATAAGGAAGTGACTGACATTTGCGGTCTGGTTTGCCTCTGCCCTCATCAGAGTTATTATAAATCCAGTGTACCGCTTCAGAGACACTTGAAAAATGAGAACATTGGAGAATCACCCTCTCCTCTTTACAATTTTAGAGGTGTTTTTGAATGGTCAAAAGATATATTCTTCTCAACAAAAGGTCATGAATAGTCAGGATAACAGCAGGAGGAAGAAACAAAAAGGACAAAGAAAGAAAGTCTGTACATCTAAGAATCTGGGCAATTCAGGAACATCAGATAATTAAAGATTCTACAACCTGCTGCAGTTCTCAGCTTCAATTTGCAAAGTGACATTTTATACCCAGAGTCCACCTGTCTGTGGTCATGTGAGAATATTAATTCTTAATTCTGACTAGAGCCTAAAGTGTGTTTATGACACTGAAAACACATTTTAAAGCTTAGAATTGGTATATTGTGGTCATTGTTGTTTTTGTAGGTAAGGTGACTTTATAGAATTTATCCTTTATGTTTAAGTTTATCTAGATGTTGAACGTGCTTCCTTTCATTGAGTTAGAAGAAAATGTTGTCCAGTAATTACAAGGCACAGTGATTGCTAACGTGGGTATCATCAGTGTTTTGTGGGAAAGCAATGGGTACTTAGTCTAGATTAAATTAGTGGAACATAATTCATTGGAAGAGTCGGAAGAAAGTTACAAAGCTAATGGAAATTGGAGAGGTTGGGTTTACAAATAAACATATCAAAAAAACTTCACAGTGTTGTTGATTATTAATATTTATTGTTGCTTTATCTTTTAGTTAAACAGCGGTTATTCCTAAACCTTAGCTGTATACCCAAATCACCACACAGAGACTAGGATTTATTTAGTTAACCTAGAGCACAATGCTGGGCAATTATTACTCTGTCCAAATCCTCCAAGCCCGCATGGCTTCTTCCCATTCAGATTTCCCATGTTTATACTTGTTTTTCAGTCATATCTTAGGTCCGGTTGACTCATCACTCCTGGTGTTTCCAGCTCCTCTTCTCTCAGATCTCTCTCTCTAACTATTCTCTCATTCACTTCTTTCTCCTCCCCTCCAGACCAGTATGTCCCACACTAATCTCTCCATTGCTCAGCATTGGCTGGTTGTTTTATAGACAATACAGAGAACAAATGGTAGCATGTTTACACAAATTTGAGACAGGTGATGTTTAGAATAAGCATTATAATGCAATGTCCAGTTTAAAACCAAATAGTGCGGTAGAGAAATCAGCATGTGAATGAACAAGGGTGAATTGTATACATTCCACAAAACATTATACCAGCAACACAGTATTTGGTAGGCTGAGACATTGTAATCACTTCATTACAGTGCCCTGTTCTGAGTTCCTTAGAGACAAAATGTTCCCTGCAGGATAACAGACTAAGTTTCCTGACACTCAAGAAGTAATCATCTCCTAAATCTTAGGAAGTTTCTGAAACTAGTCAGATTTACTAGGTCCCTCTTTAGTGCTATGTAAAAAGTAAATAACTGATAAGGAGAAAGAGAATTTCAAGCCAGGTGACTGCTTAGAGAAGATTCCCAAACCTGTCCATCTTCCTATGAATCATACAGAGAACTACAAGAATATGGATTTAGTGAGTTCTCAACTGTTCTAGGTGGGCATTCCACTAATGCAGCTAAATTTAAAATCTCCATAGTCATGTGTATAACCCATCATTCATACACCTTCAGTAAATCCGGTGAACTCATTGGTTTGGCAAAGGGACTTTGGAGGAAATACTACTTTTATCTGTTGTATCTAGGGTAAGAAGATATTTGTTCAAGGCTTTCCAGGGAAAGTCTTATTAAACAGGCTGGAAATACATAGCAAATAGAGAGAAAATTATATCTGGTATATTCTAACATCACTTGGTAAAGATTAGAAGCTTCAGTCTTTTAATTATGTTGTACCCAGTTTACAAGACCCCAAAAGACCCCCAACCACACCAGGAGTCAGAAATCATCTGTAAAAGCAAAGAACCTTTATTTCAGGCTTAAACTCAGACTACCAGCATGAACTGACATAGAAGTCAGAGACCAGGGGCCCCTAGCCTAGAAAGAAGCTGATTTTTATAGGGTTTTTAGGAAGGGGAAGGGGCTTCCAGACTTGGCGATTACATGATTGGGTGAGATTTAGCAAGATTGGGCTTGTTATATAGTGATTGGCTATAGGCAAGTTGGAGTTACTATTTTGGCAACAACAAGGAAAACATGTAATTGTTTAACAACCACAACGACAATAGTCCTTTCGACCTATTTCCTGATTGACTGGTGTCAATGTGGGCACATTGTGTCTTCTGGAATGTTATGGTGTCCTGCAGGTAGAGACATGTTTTGTAGGTTCTGTGGGTGAGAGCTAGGTCAAAAACAAGATGGAGACTAGTACCAAAATGGAGTCTATTGTGCTAAGAGTCTTTAATTATAAATGAAGAATCTTTTCATTTGTTTGTGTATTCAAAATTGTTTTTCACTGATATTTTGTAGTTTTCTGTATATTAAGTCTATTTTTTCAGATTTATTTTATTTTTATTTGGATGCATTTACGTGTATCTTTGTGAATGTCTGCACATGTGTGTGGGTACCCATTGAGGCCAGAAGAAGAGTCCAGATACCTTGAAGCTAGAATTACAAGCATCTGTGAACTGCCTGAGATGGATCCTGGGATTGTAACTACCTGAGTTCTCTGGAAAAACAGCAAATGCTCTTTTGGTTTGGGTTGGTTGGTTGGTTGGTTGGTTGGTTTTGTTTTTTGATTGTTTGTTTGTTTTGTTTTGTTTTTCAAGACAGGATTTCTATGTGTATTTTTAGCTGTTCTAGACACTTTGTAGACCAGACTGTTTTTGAACTTACAGTGATCAGTCTGCCTTTGCCTCCCAGAGTGCTGGTATTACAGGCATGCAATTGCCTGACTCAGCAAGCAGACTTAAGAGCTGAACAATCTCTCTATCCCTGACAAGTCTTGACTTCTTTAGCTAAAGAAACCTCAGCATTTTGTTTTTCTGAGTATTATACTAAATAGGATTGTTTTCCACTTATTTCCTTGTTTCATTGTTAGTGTGCAGAAGTGCAACTGATTTTTGCATGTTTGTTATGTATCCTCAACTTTACTAACAAAATTTTTAGGTTTCCTAAATATAAAATCATGTAATTTGCCAAAAGGGATAAATAAATTTGCTGAATATCATTTTTAATGTGGATGTCTTTATTTTCTTTCTCCCCTTAATTTCTCTGGCTAGAACTTTTATTAGTAACAGGAATATTAGGGACAATAATTGACACCTGAAACAACCTATGTTGAGTCATAAAACAGAATTCCTTCAGAAGTCAAGCACCATTAGAGATCTCCACAGTCTGCTTTCCTCAAGCTAGTCTAAGCACTGCAGTGTTACTATCAGGTAAAAAACACCTTCTAAAGTCAGGTGGCCTAGATTCCAATCAAAGGATCTCTTTAAATTTATGACGGCAGGAAATGTGCAACATACAAGGTACTTTTCACTTGAGTGTATATGCCTCTGTATCTGAAGACGAACAAATGTTCAACAAATGTGAAGTGTATGTTTGTGTGTCTGTGTGTCTGTGTGTGTTTAAAACTAAGGGCCAGAACATGACATTAGGTGCCATTTATGAGTTAACAATTCAAATTCTCCGTCTGAGCAAAATTTCAGTACCACATTACAAATAGATAACCAAGTCTTACATGATCTCATTCATTGCTAGGATCCATGAGTTAATTCTATGGACATTAAAAGTAGGGTGCATATGGTTTAGGAAACATTAGGAGGAAGAGAAGATCAGGGGTAGGTTGATCAATAGATAAGAAGTTACAGGTGGCCATAAGCAAGAAGTCCTAGTATGCTATTATACAATAGATTGACTACCAGTAAAAATAAACCAAACATAGTGGGTAATCCAGCTTCTCAGGGGATAGGAAAATGGCCTAGTTGTGATAACTATCCTGTTTCTGCTCCTGTCTGTCGTGGCAGGGAACATGCTTGTCTATGTACTCTACATCCCTTAGAGAAAGGATTTTCTCTGGTAAAGCTTTACAAATTTTTCTCTTATAGGGTTTCTCATTCAGAGAATCCCCAAAGTCTAAGATAAGTGTCTTTCTTGGTGATGTTTGTATGTACCATGTAAGTTATTGTTGTTTGGATGACCAAAATGAGTTCCTTGTGCTTTACTTTTATATATGCTAGGGTGATCCAATGTCATTGTCAGTTAAATAAGTGAGAAAGAGACAAATTTTCTTTCTACCTATTTAATCTTGGGGTTCAGTATAAACTATCTTGAGCCAGGCTGCAGAGAAATACCAACATCTTTACCTGACACTGTTGCTACTCTGAAGAGATTCTTAAGAGGTCTTCTGAGAAAGACAGGTTAGCCCAGACCTGTGACATTGATATTTTCTGTCCCAACATCTAGGTCCAATGATTAATTGATACTTGTAACTTTTTGATACCAGAAATAGTCTACATTCCTTGCTAGCTTATCAACATTTAACGTGGTGTAAAAGTTTTTTTTTTGTTAGACATTTCTTTTCATGAGGTTATTACTAATTATTCCAGGTATAATTCATAGAATGAATGTTTTAAAGACCCTATACTGGTCCTCTTCCTAAAAGTGATTGAAAGAAATAAATAGGATATGATCTATTTCACTAATGTTGTGGTCACTATGTGTCTTTTGCAATTGTAAATAAGGAAAAATTATCAGAGAAAAAAAAAACTTTTGGATAACCCGGGAACTCAGAACTCTATCAATTATGACCTGATTAGGTCATAATTGGTAGTGTTATCAGCCTACCTTGGAGTATATTTATCTCCATGACAAATCACTATGTGTCATTGTGTGTTTGTGATGAGTCTTTCAGTAACCATGAGAATAGGTACAAATAGTCCTAAAAGATAAATGACCGATAAAGTATTTTAGAGATCCACTGAACTGTGGGTCTAGGTCCAGGAGAGATAGCATAAGACATAGAAAGTTAGTAATGTTCGGTGAGATCAAAGCAGTAAGTTTTGATTTCGGTGCGTAATGGCCTACAAGCCTATTTTTTCTCAAGCTTGGCTTCTAACTCAGCCTCACTGTGGCCTTTCATCATGGCTCTGTGGATAGTGACATGACACTAAAAATCCCAAAAATCATCCCTTCCTATTCTTCTTTTGTGGATGATTTGTACATAGACCCAATGTTGTCTTCTCCATAAAAGCCAATTGGAGTGATTCTATACTTTGATCTTAAATGTGCCCTAGAGGTCTGTAGGCTACAGTCTTAGTTTCCAAGATTGTAGTCCTACTGGGAGATGATTTAGACATTAAGAAACCTCAGCATTTTGTTTTTCTGAGTATTATACTAAATAGGATTGTTTTCCACTTATTCCCTTGTTTCATTCTTAGTTTGCAGAAGTGCAACTGATTTTTGCATGTTTGATATGCATCCTCAACTTTACTAACAAAATCTTTAGGTTTCCTAAATATAAAATCATGTAATCATGATCTTTAGGTCATGGGGATTCAACTCTTGATGGGATTATGGCACCATATTCTTCTCTCATGCTTCCTGGTCACAAAATCATGTGCTCTTGCCATGATATGCTTGCTTTCATGAGCCAATATGGCCACTTAATCACAGACCAAATCTTTCAAAACTATGGGCCAATTGAATACATTCTTATAAACTGATTATCTCAAACAGTTGTTATAGTGATAAACTACCATTAATACAGATCATTTAAATTTTTTTTCATAAACTGTGACTACTTGCACCTACATATTCATGAGTGAATATTTGTCTCTTATGTGGTTCTATCAAGAGATCTTAAGCACTTAATATTCACTGTCTGCATTTCTGTTGATTCCCATTCCATCTCAGCATTCAGTACAATGCTGAGCATGCTTGATATGCAATAAATGCCTGTGGAATGGAAAATAAATAAATATCATGTATAATCTAGTCATATCCTGAATACATCATGCCAGCTAACAAGTCCGAGATGTTGTACCCTACAAACCACTTCTAATTTCTCTGCCTCCAAAGTTTTTGGCTCATGTGTTGTGACCACTACCAACTGTTTCCTTTCTTGTCCTGCTTTCCAAGACTTACCATTTACCATCAGAAAAACAGTCTTCCTCTGTGTAACCCTGATTTACCTGGGAATATTTCATAGCAGCAAGCCACTGCACTTCATTGAAAATCATACTACTGTTGCCTATACTCACTGTTCTGAGTTCCTGATAGTGATGTTGCATAGAGCCAGCAACTACTAGCAGAGGACAACAAACAGAGTAGGCATTTATTACATATTTCTGAAATGGGTGCACGAAATGAGAAAATAATATTTCATTGCTAAACGGAGATGTGTAGATGGCTCTATTTTATAAACGAGAAACCAGGAGCATGAGTTATTGATATTTAAATTCCCAAACATTGGAGTGAATTGTATATCTGTCTTGTCCATCATTACATCCTAATGTTTTATTTTGGCAGTATGTCTGTCAAATAAATAATGCTTTTAAAAGTCTCTAATTAACTATAGAGAAAGTTATAGAACATTAAATATTCTTAAATACGTATTCCTCTTCTGGATCCACAGTTGTCCACCATAGACTGGTGTTGACTGCCCTCTATTTGTTTGCATCTCAAACTTCATAAAATCTCTTGTTGACTATTTTCCCTGCTGCCTGTGTTTTCTCTATTCTAAGTTCAGTTCCCTCCTTTGAAAGACTTGCATAAGCCAGGCTCTCCAAAGACTCACTTCAAATCCAAATCAAATAGTCAGCCATGAGCAAAGAGTAGTCACAGCTGTGGTTCTTGGGAAAGCACCCCGCTCAGTGGATATTGACACAGAGTGGGTATAGGAGCACTTGTACTCCCTTGTCCATTTGTAAAAATGCCCTCACATCTTTCCTAATCCATCTCTAGGATCATGTTCAATGCTGCTCAAATAAATTGCAGCAGTTCAACACACTAAGATAGTTTGCAGCCATTTGGAATATTTCTAAGCATTTTCAATGAATGGGTAAAACTGTATATGATATTACACAGTGATTTTAGAGAGAAAATTGTATCTAGCATATGATTTTGATTTTGAGATAAGTGGGTAAGAAAAAGAAGTGTTTTTTTTTAAGCCTACATCAAAATATTGAGTGCTTTTCAAGAGTGGTAATTCTCTGATGACTTAAAATGTCTTCTTTTTTTTTTTTCCAGTTCTTCAAAAATTTTCCAGTAAGCATTTGAAACTCCTATAACTACACAAAGGTAGTGAGACAATATTTGATCCCAATGCAGTGACATGAAATTAGTCACACATCAGCATAGTTTCATTACTTTGCCCCCTCTAGGGGCAATTTTTCTCAGGCTCTTTCTCATTGTGAAATAAAAGGCTTTGTCTCCAGTTGAACACTCTCAAAAGCAAGACAAGGAATGGTGCTGAAGTACAAATTGCTTTGGGGAAAAGAGAGTGAGACTTCTGCAGCAAGAAACATACAAGTTGATGCCAGATTTGCCTCTTATCAGAAAGGTGATCTTCACCATGTCAGTTCAAGTGTTTCAGGCCAATTCATTCATGTGCAAACTGATGAGAAAGTGCAATTGACACAGAAAACAGTCATGGGCGTTGATGATAAAGACAGGATGGACGGGTTTAACTGGTTAACTTATGAAGACAGACTTCAGGTGAATCCATAATTTTCAAAGTACATTCCAGAGTATGATGCCAAGCAGCAAGCTTGGCTTTAAACATGCACTTTCCCCAAGTGAACAGGACTCAAGCTATGGTTTTCCTAAGTGGCATGGCAAAAGTCGTAGTCCTTGGGCAAGAAATTCAAAGCTGAAGTGCTCATGAACAGCAGCTTAGTTATGGATTTCATTGCTCCTTGTAGGTGATACCAATGAGCATTTAAAACCTACTAATGCCTCGGACCTGTCTAGAATCACTGGAGTTGAGTTAAGGTTTAAAGATTTATCCTTAAAAAAAATCTGTCAGGTGATTCTAAGATATTGTAAGAATTAAACTTGTATTCTTTTCTTTTTCAAAGGCAATAGACTGGTCATTCTTTTTCATCCCTATGATTTCAGGATGTTCACACTATCCTCAGAGTTATTGCATGTAAATCATCAAGGGCATAGGAAGGAACAGAATAAAATGGACAGTGCATGCCTGACTTAAAGGGCATCTGCTACACCGAGCTCATGTCAACTGCTGCATGGGTGAAGGCAGGCCCAATGTTGACGAGCTTTTTCTGAATAAGGATTTATTTGTTTTTTATGTGTGTGCATGAATTTCAGTTTGTGTACCACATGTATGTATATGCCAATGGAAACCTTAACAGAGTGACAGATCCCCTGGAACATTACAGGTGGAAGACTGGATGGTTGTGAGCTGCCATGTGGGTACTAGGAATGAAAACAAGATCCTCTGCCAGAGCAACGAATATTATTAGCCACTGAATGATCTTTTAAAATTAGAAACCAGAACTCAAGATTTTATACTCAGGCATGGTGCCTTTTATGCTGGTAATCTCAGCTCCTAGGAAGCTGAGGTAGGAGGATGGTTATGAATTCAAGCCCAATAGGGGTTATGTAGTATATTCTATTTTTATTAGCTTGAGCTGTGGTGAGAGTCCTTATCATATAATAAAGAAAAAAAGAAAAAGTGAAAAAATATTTAAAAGATTTTGTATAAAATTTTCATAAATTTTGCATATTGGCTTAATATTTTCCTAAGAAATGTGGCAGCCAAAAAAGCCACATCTGTGGGTCACTCCAACCTTCTAGTCTGTAGTTTGGGACTTTGGGCTTAAAATGAATTTTAGGCATCTATCACAGAACTCTGTGTGGGGCTGACAGAATGGGCTATTTTGTTTACATATGCCAGTTATGAACAGAGACCGTCTTCAGGCTGCTGAAGAGGTGCCACTTGGTCTGCAAGAGGGAAGCTGCACCTGCACTGGTGTTGGCAGAGTTCAGGTTTTAAATAAGCCTGATCACCTGGTTTGGGTTCCTGCCCAGAGAGCTCAGCCACTGCCTGCCGAGGCTCCAGTGATAATTCCTACCCCACTGGAGCTAACACTTGTAAAGTGCACATCCCAGCACCTGGACATGGAGAAGGTGTAGTAAATGCCTGTGTTCTTGCCACCTCCTACTTCTTCATTGCTTTTCTCTCTCTCCTTTTCCTTGTGCCTTGAAATAGCTTTTGACATACTACTTGCTTTTCCAGGAGAGTTTTACTTATGGCAATGGATGGCTATGTTGCTATCCTCTGCCATTTCACATGTGTGATCTGAACACTTACTGAGAATCTTCTTGTCTCCTCTATCCCATGACCAGAAGTGAGTTCTAACAGAGTAGAGATAAAGCAAAGTGAAAATTACATATAAAAAGTACAACGGGCTATTGCCTGCTCAAATATAAAATGTATAACCCTTTGACATAGGAACTAATTTAGAAATTATCTTATTAATAGGCCCCTCACTTACGCAAAGACATCGATTTAAAATGCTCAGTGTGAATTGCTTTGTGATTTCTAAAATTAGTACCAACTTGTGAATAAAAAGGGAGTACATATTTTTATAATAGGTCCCTCTAAAACAGTAGCAACCTAACTATGAATTGAAAGGGAGTATGTAGTTTTATAATCCTAAATATTAATTAAAGGGAAATGCATAGTTTTAAAATAAAGATCACTCTAAGACAGTGTTTTTCAACCAGGAGGTTCTCTGTACCCCAGGAGATATTTGGTAATATCTGGAAACATTTTGGTTGTCACAGAGATGTTCATGGCATGCCATGAATAGAAGGCAAGAATGCCATTAAATAATTTAGAGTACTTGGGACTACCTTTCCAAATAAATGGTAATCTGACCAAAATATTCATGGTGGCAAGAATGGGAAGTCAACCTTGAAAGGAAAGGAGTAAATTCTGCACGTGCAGACAGAGAGTGGTTTGTCCCATGCAGCCAAAAGAAGTAAAACAATGTCTACTCCCAGTAGTATGCCTGAGATCTATGCATATTAGCTTTTTGTTGTTGTTAGAATACCTGGTGAAAGCAACTTTACAAATCAATGGTTTATTTGGGTTCATGGTTGACTGTAAAGTCCATCACAGTGAGGAAGTTATGGTGTCAGGAACTTGAAGTGGCTCATCATATTATATCTACAGTCAGGTAACAGAGGATAATGCAGGATAGCATTCAGTTCACTTTCTCCTTTTCATTCACCCTGGGCCTCCAACACATAGAATGGTGTCACCTAGATTTAGGATACGTTTTCCTTCTGCAGCTAAACCTAGATATTGCCTGTCAGGCTGGCTCAGAGGTTTTGTTCCTAGTGACTTTTGATCCAGTCAGACTGATAATCAGTTTTAGGCACCACAATACACTGGCTACTCCACTAGGGATAGAATATCTATGTATATATGCTGAGAGTGTTCCTAGGAAAATATTCAAAACTTTCTTAACAATGGTCTCCAGGGAGGGAACTAAACAAACAGAGATTCACTTTTGGGAAAATAATTGAATTTTATTTCACTTCATTTGTTTTTCTGCCGTTTTAAGATTCTATCAAACTGAATTGCTTTATTGGTAGTTAATATTTACATTTTTATAGTTGCTTTTAGGGTGTATGAGCAAAGGTAGAAAGGGAGCGGGGTCACTGTGGCTCTTTTTCCCCACTCTTCACATCTCTCAATATGGCATCACCAAATTGGAACAGAACTTCCCTCTTGATGTGGAGTCTCCCAGGCAAAGCTCAGCTACTAGCAATTTTTGCTTTAATAAAAATTTAATTAAAATGTAAACTCTCTTAGGAAGATTTATGTGTTAAACCTTGTTTTCCAAATTCTGTTATGTAATAAAAGTCTGTGTGGTGTGTAGTGGGATTTTTAAGTATAGTGTATTCTGGAAGGCAATTTTGGAGCTTTTGAAATGAGGCCTCATATGGAAGCAAAAATCTCTCCTGTTTGGTTTTGTTTGGTTTTTATTATAAATAAGTTATGTTGTGTGTTTCTGTATATATGTGATGCATATATCTGTTTTTTATATGTGTGTTCATGTGCAGGTGTGCCTAATATGTGTGTAACTGTATGGAGACCAGAGGTGGATGTCAAGTGTGTTCTTCAGTTACTTTCCATCTTGGTTTTCAGACTGTTTCTCACTAAATCGTAAACTCATCCATTCAGTTTTCTGGCTGATGAGTAAAAACTAGTGATTTTCCTGTTTCCATTTCCTTGGCACTAGAATTACAAACATTCAGCATTTTACCTGGCTTTCACATGGCTGCTAGGAGCCCAAACTCAAATATTCAGCCTGTGCAGAAAGCACTTTACTGAGTCCTTTCCCCAGCCCTTATAGGTAATACTGAAGCTATAAAGGTGATGCTATGGGATGCCTGTAGATAGAAAAGAGGTATGTAGTTGAATGAGGAAAAGAAATAAGAAAGGAAATGACATGGCGGCTCCTAGGTATGGTGGAGGAGAAAGCTTATTATAGATATGTGGGAGGGCATAGCCAGAGTCAGAGGCATCTGGGAGAGTCCAGAGTGGTAATAACCCTGAGCCATGTGGGGAGACAGAGAGAGGAAAGGAGAAGGGAGACAGAGGAACCAGATGTAGCAACCAGGAAGCCAAAGGTACAAAAAGTGTGGGTAACCGAAATGTCTAGATTATATGGGGAAGAGCTTTTAAGGAAGGGCAACACAGCCCCTGGGGCTGGAGAGTTCAGGGTAGGGGACAGAGTATGCCAGCCATGCCTTGTAAAGGGTAGGGAATGAGGGATGCTGGGAGAACCTAGAGGCCAGTTCCACTTTGATGCACTGAATGAGCACCTCAGCTGTTTGTCAAGCGTTTGAAACTGAACAGCAGGGAACCACATTAATACACTCATAGTCTCACAATGCAATTACCCTTCTTTTGTCTTTTAGCTGAAATCTACTCAAATTGAAGATCAGTGAGTTTCACCAACAACCTCTGTACAGTACATTAATTCTCTAGACTTGGTCATCCCTCCTACCTGCTTCTCTGTCAGACCCACTCTGAGTACACTTTTTTTTCATCTTTATATCTGATTTTTATTTTATATTACATAGATAGATGAGACCGCACATCCTTTCTCTGTCTTGCTTGTTTTATTTAGCATAATGCTCTCATTTTGTCTCACCCCTGAGAGAGCCTAATATTATCTTTAGAGACAAGATCTTGCCTGTGTAGTCCCCACTGCCTTGAAATGGAAACTGATGATCAAGCTGGCCTCAAACTCAACAGCCATGCCTTGTAAAGGGTAGGGACTGAGGGATGCTGGAAAAGCCTAGACACAAGTTCTGCTTTGATTCGTTAAATGAACACCAAAGTCGTTTGTCCAGGGTTTGAAACCTAACAGTAATGAAGAAAATTAACATACATAGACAACAAATCTGGGCCTCGGGGGTCCTGTGAAGCCTGATGCACCAACCAAGGGCAATGTATGGAGAAGAGCTAGGTTCCTGGCTCAGATAGGTGGCTCAGTGTCCATGTGGGTTCCCTAGTAAGGGGACCAGGGGCTGTCTCTGACATGAACTCTGTTCTCTGATCTTTGATCATTTCCTCCTGGGTGAGGCAGCCTTGCCAGTCCACATAGGAAGAGCATGTAAGGAGTCCGAAAGAGAGTTGATAATCTGGGGTGAGCTGGTGAAGAAAAAGGCTTCCCCTTTCTGAGGCTACAGGATAAGGATGGGGTGGGAAGAAAGGGAGGGTGGGACGGGAAGGAGAGGAGAGAAGCGGATATGATTCTGATGTAAAATGAATAAATTAATATTGGAAACTGCCTGCCTCTTCCCCCCATGCCAAATGCCATTCTATTGCTTATAAGTACCACAGTTTCCCGTATCTCAACGTCACTCGAGCTTTGAGAGTGCAGATGAGCATTCCAAAGAGATGATTTCCTCCCTTGTTTCTAATTTCGTTAGGGATCTCTGTGGCGCTTCCTGTCATGGTTGTCGCCATGTTTACATCACCAGTGTTCCCTCTTCTCCTCACAGCATCGCTTGTTCTTCCTGACATTTTGATGGTAGCCGTTGGAATAGGCATGAGCCTCACACTGCTGTCGCCATGCGTTTCCCTTCTCCCTTGCTATGGGATTTAACCGATGAGGAGCATCTTGTGGGAGCTGAACTTCCTTATTCACAAGTCCAGAGGAGTCAGAAAACTCTCCCAAGGGATGAATTCAGCAAGATGTGCCACAGATTCACAGGATGCGTAGAGATATCATTCCCCTAACAAATCTGTCCCCAATTCCAAGAACCAATCATGAAAGTTAATTGACAGCTATTCTTTGTGATAAGCAACACGAAATTGAAGCTTTGTTCTAATTAAAAAAGAAAAACCTCAATAAATAAAGTAAATTGGAGCTTTTGGTTTTTATCTACAAAGGACAAAACAATCTGTGATGGGTAAAAGTTATGTAATTTAAACTGAAAAAAAAAAAAGCTAAATGATGGTGCAGGAATGGGTTTGATATCTGACATCCTAAATAACATTGACACATAAAATGGCTCTATGATTCCATCAGCATTTATTTTTTGCATATTTAAAATCTTCAAGGCAGTAAATACTTTTTTAATATGCTTCTTCTTTACTATGTAAAAGAGCCTTTTATAGATTGGCCTCTTGGTTAATATCAGCCCTTCCAATCAACCATCCAATTGTAATCCTGGCTCCCTCCTTTGAATCGTTCTTGCTAGTGGTATATTAAATATACAGCCAATACCATATAGTTATGATCTCCATCTGCAGACTCTGATATTTTCAACAGCCCTAGCAAGATTTCCTTTGGGTACTTTGAACAGAGACAAAATAGGCAATCGGCCGTCCTGAAGCAATTATAAAGCTGGGCTCTTCAATTTTGTATGGTGAGAATTCATTTGCCTTACTACTAACCTAACATCACTGCATATAAATGTAGTAAAAGCTATAGGCTCAAACTCAATCCTGGCATCATGTATCAGAACATCGTATCTTATCAAAAACATTTTCTCAGGTGAAATAAGCTGCCTATAGTAATGGAAATGCTTCAGCTGTAAATGTGATTGTCATTTTAAAAAAAACTAGCAAAAGGTCTACCATTTAGAGAGTCAAAAAAGCCATCCAGCATGCTTTCCAAAAAGACTCCATAGTTTCACCTGGTGGACCTCAAAATTAAAATACTTTTCAGTATGCCAAACACTGTAGCATACAGATCTGTAATGACTTAAGTCATGTGATCACTGTTGACATCTCCTAAGTAGTCTACTTTAATGGATAGCGGCAAACCTTTGAAAGCTAGTTTAGACTCTGCTGTGGGAATAATGTTTTTAGAGGTTCTTTTCTGGATATTCTCTGGTCCAAAACCATTGTCTTCCCTTTAGATTCTCATGGGCAGTCTCTTGCATCCTTCTTCCAATAGCAAGGCAACACTTCCCATGATCCTGCCCCAGCCCCTTACTCAAACTACCATTTTCTCCTTGTACTTCAGTAACACTGAAACATGAACATTTATAGTTCTGCTATCAGAGTTGTAAAGGTATAGTTTTAGTGATGTAAAAGGAATTTCTTCAAATGAAGAATTTTTAAAAATGCCCTCCAGAAGCAATCCTTAAAAACAATATTTTAATGCAATATTTTAAAAATCTAAATTAAAAAAAACTATAATTAATCATCATCTAAAGCACATATAACATTGTAAATATAAAAATACCAACTGATAATTAGCCCCTCTGCTTCACATGTCTGTCCTTTATTTGTTAATTTTGTCCATCTCCTTCATCTCTTCAAGAAACACTCTTCTAAGGAAAGCCATATGTGATTTTTATCTAGGAAAAAAAAATGAAGACAAACCACTAATGATTGTGTTACCTCATTCATGCTTCTGTTTGAGCACTTACTGCTGTGTATTTAATTCTTGGGTTAAATTACATTTGAACACTGTGCTAAGATACACACATCTGAAAGGTGTTCTACACTCCATGCTTGAGTGCCTTTTTAGATGGAAAGCAGAATTCCAAGACTCCATATGATCTGCATCCCTAGAGCAGCATGTCCATGAAAAAGCTATATTATCTAGCAAAGGTAAAGAAAGGGAATGACTCACTCATGGGCTAGATTAGGCTCCACTGTAACCCAAGGATAGACGAAAATTGCAGGTGTAATAAAGATTCCAAATCAATTGAATTTAATCTAAAGGGATAGTTTTTCTAGATGATGCTACCTTAAGCTAAGCCTTTAAAAAGATCTGGATTTTCCCAAAGACAGACTTTCCTGTGGCTCTGAAGAATAAACTACCATTAGATCATCAGAGCATGAATTCTGCTAGAGTATTGGGTGAAGCCACAAGTGAGTCCTTACAATTAGTTAATCTCTTGATCTTAGCTTTCTCTGACACTAAGAGAAAAATCCAAGGCACACTCAGAAACCGGAACTACTGACATTATTTTAAGTTTCTCTATCTCCTTTATTTGTCTTATTGCTCTAGCTAGGACATCAAGTACTACATTGAAGAGATATGGAGACAGTGGGCAGCCTTGCCTTGTCCCTGATTTCAGTGGGATTGATTTAAGTTTCTCTCCATTAAGTTTGATGTTGGCTATAGGATTGCTGTATATTGCCTTTACTATGTTTAGGTATGTGCCTTGTATCCCTGATCTCTCCAAGACTTTAAACATGAATAGATGTTGGATTTTTTCAAATAATTTTTCAGCATCTAGGGAGATGATCATGTGGTTTTTCTCCTTCAGTTTGTTTATATGGTGGATCACATTGATGGATTTCCGTATATTGAACCACCCTTGCATTCCTGGGATGAAGTCTACTTGGTCATGGTGGATGATATCTTTTATGTGTTCTTGGATTGTTTGCAAGTATTTTATTGAGTATTTTTGCATCAATGTTCATAACAGAGATAGGTCTGAAGTTCTCTTTTTCTGTTGGGTCATTGTGTGGTTTAGGAATCAAGGTGACTATGGCTTCACAGAATGAGTTTGGTAATGTCCTACTGTTTCTATTTTGTGGAATAGTTTAGAGAGAATAGGAGTTAGCACTTCTTTGAAGGTCTGGTAGAATTCTGGGCTGAAACCATCTGGTCCCGGGCATTTTTTGTTTGTTTGTTTGTTTGTTTGTTTGTTTGTTTGTTGGAAGGGAGACTGTTGATGACTGCTTCTATTTCCTTGGGAGATATAGGTCTATTCAATTTTTCTACCTGATCTTGACTTAATTTAGATAGATGGAATGTATCAAGAAAATCATCCATTTCATTTAGATTTTCAAATTTTGTGGCATATAGGCTTTGGCAGTAAGACCTAATGATTGTTTGGATTTCCTCAGTGTTTGTTGTTATGTCCCCCTTTTCATTTCTGATTTTGCTGATTTGGACTCTTTCTGTCTGCCTTTTTCTTAGTTTGGCTAAGGGCTTGTCTATTTTGTTGATTTTCTCAAGGAACCATTTCTTGATTTCATTGATTCTTTGAATAGTTTTATTTATTTCTAACTAATTGATTTCAGCCCTGAGTTTGATTATTTCCAGCAGTCTGTTCCTCTTAGGTGTATCTGCTTCTTTTATTTCTGGGGCTTTCAGTTGGGCCAGTAAGTTGCTTGCATGAGATGTTACAAATTTCTTCTTGAAGGCACTTAGTGCTATCAACTTTCCTCTTAACACTGCCTTCATTGTGTCCCATAGGTTTGGGTATGTTGTACTTTCATTTTCATTGAATTTTAAGAAGTCTTTAATTTCTTTCTTTATTTCATCCCTAACCAAGCTGTCATTGAGTAGCAAGTTGTTCAGTTTCAATGTATGGGCAGGCTTTTTGCTGTTTCTGTTGTTCTTGAGGTCCAACTTTAGACCATGATGGTCAGATAGGATGCAAGGGAGTATTTTTTTTTAATTTATTAATTTTTATATCAATCACAGGTTAGGTACGTTGCATCCCAGGCATAGCCCCCTCCTTTCTTTCCTCCCACCCTCGCTCTCCCTCCCTCATCTCCCTCCTCCCCACCCCCTCCAAGTCCACCAACAGGGGAGGACCTCCTCCCCTTCCATCCAACCTCAGCTCATCCTGTCTCCTCAGGGCTGGCTGCAATGTCCTCCCCTGGGATCTAGCCAGTCTGTCACTTCCCAGCTTGTATGGGAGAGGGTCAAAGAGTCAGCCATCAAGTTCATGACTGGAACAGTCTCTGTTTCCCTCACTAGGGTCTTCAGTCCCACACCGAGCTATCTTGGGTCCCATCTGAGCGGGGGTTCCAGGCCACATCCACACATGGTCCTGGATTGTAGAAACTGTCTCATACAAGACCCTTGTGCCCTGCTCAGTTTGGTCTTTGTGGAGCTCTTGTTCTCGCCAAGTCTCACCAACCT
>CM053765.1:75887987-75911196 GCA_028658305.1 Pachyuromys duprasi | reverse complement strand
TTGACTATGGCCCTTCAGTTAATCCTGTTTCAGAAAATCTGCTGTGTTACAAGTAATATAAACTTTGGCAAATTCCTGACTTACTCTGAATATGTTAGTTATAGCTATTATGTGGTGGAGTTTCACGATCATTTCTTTCTTCAACTACCTAGACTCTCTCTGGAAACACATTTGTTTTGTCTGCATAATAGAATGGTCTTTATTTTCTTTCTTGAATCTTCCATAAACTCCAAATATTATCTGCTATTGGCTGAAATTAAGGCCTCTCCAACCTCATTAAATCCAAATAACCAAGCAAATGCCATTTTGATCAGTGGAGTTTGAGGGATGATAGGATTATGACAAAGCAGTCCTCGGGATGGAGCCAATGTTCTAAGCTCCAGAGAGGAGCTCCACCTCTTCTGCCAGATGAGATTGGATGAGTTTTCTTAAAACAAGAAGCTAGCCTTCACCAGGAACCACATCTGCTGAGCACAATACTTTCCAGCCTCTGGGACCTTATGAAACAAACTTCAAGTGTTAATTGCTAGTCAATTTATGTGTATGTATGTCATAGAAGCCCAAACAAAGACAATCTTTTCTCCCAATTGCCAATGTCAATTCTATTAATGTCCCAGAACCAGGTATGAGCCAAGTGGAAGGGTCTCTTTTGTAAAGTTCCAAACTGATATTGTTGTGGGGTCCCCATAAATCCAACAAAACTCAAATACCAGGTCAATGTTTTGAAAAAAAATTATTGCAATCAAGCTGCTACTGATCCATCAGGAACACAGAATAGACTCAGGAGCTGAACTATGACCCTGAAGGGACATTGAGAGAGCATATTTAAAGGACAAAACCATAAAGCAAGGGGGAGCTGGGTAGGCTGTAGCTTTGTCTGATAATATTTTGAAATAAGGGGTTGATAAAGGGAGTTTCCATCAATCATGGTAGAAGTAAGTTCCTAAATCAGAGAAAATGAACTTAGTTGACCCTGCCAGCAAGATGGAGAAGTTGTCCTTGAGATGGATGGACTCAGACAATTGTCTCTTTACAAGTTGTCTCTGAGATGTCTAGCTGTTGACAACTGTTTGCTTACAACAGAAGCTGTCCAGCTATTGGGAAGTCTTCAACTCTTCTAGGGCCTGAGACCTTAAACGTAGTTTCTCCCTGCGGAGCCTGAACAAAATGACAGTACTTAGAATTGTTTCTTCTGCTTGTTCCCAACACTGTAAGGTTCTTTAATTATCTGAGCTCCTTTTATGTGTATGTCATGACTATAGCATGTGGATTAGACTGATATTTTTACATGTGCACTGGGTGTCTCTAGAATCTTAAAACATCGGTGAGGTATTCTGCACCCATCACCAGGTGAAGTACAAGATATCATCATGAATCCTTTGGAAATTATTCTTTAGCTTGTGCCAGCAATACCCCTCCCCCAAATTCCACTAATAACTAATACATTTTTTTCTTTCAATCTTCGGCATGTTTCTCTCCATTATACATGTCCTACCAAGGACTCTAATACTCTTGCCACTGTTTGATAATTATATCCATTTAGTATATGTTGTTATATAATTCACAGGTGTAAGATTCTATAATATACCTTAGTAGTCTCTCTTCCTAAAGAGAATATTTAATTCCTAGAAAGAATACTGCTAGATAGAATATTTAAATTTTTTAGGTAATTGTGGACCAAGACTGAAAATGTATGATGTTTTTTTCATTTATGTGATTGCTGTTTTTGACCTGCCATATGTATGTATGTATATATATATATATTCATACATACATATATATGTGTGTGTGTGTATAGCCAATACACCCCAGATATGAAAATAGTCTATATTTTGGTTTATGTTCTCTCAGTATACTAAACACCATCACAAAAGACAATTTGACTTATTCGTTTGATCATAGTCCATCATGAAGGGAAGTCATGACAGAAACTCAAGGAAGTAACCTGAAGGCAAAAAAAAGAGTAAAACAGAGGCCAATGAAAGAGGGCTGCTTGTGAGCTTTTTCTTGTGGCTTGCTCAGCCTGATTTCTAATACAGTCCAAGACCATTTTCCCAATAGCAGCATCACCCTCAGTAGGAATCCTCCCATTGATCATTAATCAAGAAAATGCCCTACAGACTTACCTATAGGCAATTCGATAAAGGCACTTTCTTAATTCAGTTTCCTCTTATCAAATAACATTAAGCTGTGTCAAATTGACAAAAACCAACTAGGACAGGCTGAAATTCAGAAATGAAGGAAGAAGAAAGGAAGAAAGGAAAGAAAAAAGGAGGGAGGGGGAAGAAAGGAAGGGATTTCATTGTATAGCTATGTCTAATCTCCCGATAAACAAATCTTGACTTCTGTTGCCACTATAGCACATGTCATGTGCTTTGAAGTATTATTTACTTTCAGTCTTCATAGAACTTTAGATGAAGTCTTCCAGGATGTCACTCCACCATAATTCTTCATTGTGACTGTTATGCCTACTTGGCATCTGAGCATCAAGCTCTGACACTTGCACTTTCAATATAGCATCCTATCATTCCTAATGTTGCAAGCAGAATGATTTTGCAGCATGTTCTGGTGTCGTACCTCATTCTTCTAGGGCAACCATCACAACATTTCTGTGATGTTAAATCCATCTCACAACAGAACTTTGTATTGCTTTGGAAAACAACTTCTTTGAGTTCTCTCATGGGATAAAATACCTCCAGTTATGAGAGACATATACGGAGTATTTACTCTAATATGCTCACCTGACAGAGTCTTTTGAGCTCTTCCTCACCTATGAGCATTATGGGACTTCTACCTTATTTAATGTATGTCTTAACTTTCTCCAAATTCCCAAGATCACATCAACACTACCCCCTGCAACCTCACTGAGTGCAAATGCCAAGATGGTGAAAACTCTCACATCTAACATGACATTTGGAGTCAAGAAAGCCTGGTTTAGAACTCAGAGTTCTTTGACTAGTTCTTTGACTAGTCCCCAGTAGTGCAAGAAATATGGCCAAGTATTACAGTATTTACCTTGCTTTTACCAACCATAATTAGTGATCACATTGCCATTTTGGTGGGCTGAGGAATAGAAATCATTTAAAAATGATGGAAAGGGTACTTGTGTCACAATCGTTTTCTGATTTAACTGTGTGGGGCATAGAAACAGCGGGAGCAGCATTTATAAGCCTGCATAACGTAGGCATGATTTACAAATGCAGAATTATTGGGTTGTTTCAAATTATATGCGAAATTGTCCTCCATGCTTTTCAAAGAGCAATTTTCACCATGAGTTTTCTAGCAAGAGCTGCCATCTTGATAGCCTGATGTGAACCTTGCTTATAGATGACAAGTGGACAGCACATCTCCCACCCTCCAGAAGGTTCCTGACGCTTGTCAGCACTTTGGTTTTAAAGTAAGTGCATCTTTCACCACCCAGATGGTAAGTGACATGTGGACTTTCATTGCTCCCTCCACCAGGGACTGTCACTCCCATTCAAGCTGTGAAGTCCTTTCAGAATTCAGCAGCTTTGCTCATCTAGATCGTGCCAGCCTTCTCTTGGATGGGAGGCTCACCCGCTCCTCTTAAGGATGAGGATGTGATGGAAGGTTTAACTCCCAAAATTTAAGGCACTTAAGGTGCCAGTTCCAATTTATTTACAGCTTTTGATCAATGTCTACTTCCTGTGTGGAACTTGCATTTGGGGATCAGGACTGTCTCTCTTCAGTTCCCTCACTATCCCAGCATACAAGTGAGTTGAGCGTGCTTCCCCCCAGACATAACCCATGCTATAGTCATTCCTTGGCACCTACTGAAAGGAAGAAGTTTTCTCTATGTGATTTGGTTGTTTAATATTATAACTGGAGACCTGTTTGGTCAGCATATACGTGAAAACAATGTAAAATCTGGAGCCACTATGAAAAGCATGAATGTGTGTTTACCATTTATTATTTAGGTGTTATTTAAACTAAACAAGGACCTGGCTTTGTTCCCAGTGGCTAAAAACAACAACAACAACAACCAAAAAAAACCAAAAAATATAAAACAACAACTTAATTTGATTTAAATCAATAGTTGTTGATTTCCACGTTTGAACAACACTGGCTGTATACTGTTACCATTTTGTTCCTTGCTACCTTACCTTTTTAAATAAAACCTTCCTATAACGAAATCCAGTGTTTTGTGGTGAAGCAAGGATGGGGCAAGGAAGCAGACTGGAGAACGAGTCCCCCTGGCTTTTGTCATCTCACCGATCTGGCTGAAAACTTCCACAGCTCTGAAACAATCTTTAAGGCTCTTTGTAGTTCCAGAAATCTATTTTCCATGATGATGATTGTGTTTGATGTTTTATGATTAGGCTCTGAAAAAGTTATGAAAATCCCCCTATGAGTAAATAGACAATCATAATAATGACAAAAACAAAAATTAGAATCCACAACTTCATTTTCCCCCCTGTATCAAGTCTGTACTTATTTCAGTATTGTCTACAGGCATCTGATTTTATAGGAGTGCCATATTTAAACATTCATTATCAACTCATGCAATCAGACTTAAGTGCACCTAAGTACACCATCTGTCTTTTTCTTTCTTATATATTCCTCTGTAGTCACACGTGGAGATCTGCTTTTCTAGTAGTGTCTGGAGCCCATTTAGCTCACTAGTTACCCTGCAATCAGAAAAGGATGCATTCCCTTCCAAGCCCTGATTTTCAGGACTGAAAAGCACCAACGTTTATAATGTCTCTATCCTTAGTGGCAATGCAATTGCACCTTTCTTCACAGGTGTGCATGTGTGTGTGTTTCCAAAGCACCAAAGGCAAAATCTGTCTTAAAGGGATCAGCTCAAAGTCTGAATCTCTTTCCAAAATCCAAAACATGATTAAAACAAAAAAAAGAAAGAAAAAGAAAGAAATGAAGAAAAGAAAAATAACAATGTTTCTCAACTGCAAAGGATTCTGGTCAAGCTGCACAGCCGTGCAAACCATTTCCAGGCTCGTGTACTGGCAGAGAATGACAGAAAGACGGCCTTCTGTTCCATCACCGGAGCCCAGGGACCAGAAGCCTGAACCTCTTCATTGGGTATTTACAAGCCCGTTATTCAAGCAGTGAGCCTGATTTGGGTCCAAAGAGGCAGCAGTTCACTCTCCACAAAGCAAAACAGAACAAACCTTTTCAACACATCACTGATGACTTGACGGCAACGAGACCCAACTGTACAGAGCACCCAAGCTCAGTGGCAGGTCCTGTATTTTTGCAGTCAAAAACATGAAAATGATCAGGGCAGGGGCTGGGGATGATGCTTCATGGAAATAAAGTACAGTTCTTGGCATGTGTTCTGGGGTAATCTATTGCATGCCATGGAAATAAAACTCTCCCAAAGGATACCGACTGTCAACACTCACCTTCATTTCTGTCTTTGGTCTCCTGGGAGAGAAATAATTCTTGTGAAGCTGGGGAATTAGGCTTTGAATCAATCATTCTTCTCTTTAAGTCACAACTCTTTCTTATAGTAGTTGTATATTTAGGATGGAGTTCTTTTAACCCTTGTTAGCGCTGGTTGTATCGTGGGTTATACGAGAATTATAATAACCCTCTACTTAGTTGTTAGATTAACAGAAAGAAAGCACAGTGTGTTGAGTGGATGATTAGTTCTACCTAAGGAGGAGAAAAAAAATTACCTGTGTGTGTGCGCACACACACACACCTATATCACTAACTCTAACTCTGTGTAAGGGCATAATCAAATAGTTCTCATATTTTAATTACTACTCTAAATAACAAAGATATAAATACCATCATCATTTCTATCTACAGATGAGAGATTTGCAAAGGTTAAGTCATTGAAGTATATGCAGCTCTTGGTAAGATTGAGGTTTTAACCCAGGCAATCTCTTAATCCATGTTCTCTCATCCATCATTCTACACTGTTTTGAAGGAAGCTAAGCAATCCAGACAGCTGGCTCTACATCTTGTCCAATACATAAGTATGCTTTTAAAAATGCCATTGAATATATCTAGTCACCCACAGCCAATACATCACAATACAGCACAATACATCCCTGCAATAGCTGATTTGACTATCTGGATGGTCTAGTCCAGAAACTGTCCATTCAGAAAAGTCAACAAATGATGATTTGACATAAACCAAAACATGGACAGTAAGATTGTTTTCTTTACAGATTTTGAATAAAGAAATGCAGAGAAACTTCATTCTAAAACAGTTACATAGTTAGCTGGGGGATAATGTCTCCCCACAAGCCATACATTGCCAAATAAAATGCCCAGTGCTCAGTGTTGTATATTTCCTCCCAAGTTGTCTGTCTGTGGTGTCTTAGAGACCTCCAAAACAATACCAGCTATTGTCATTACTCTTGGTTACCCATCAGAACTTGTTGGGAAAATCCCATTGCTAAAGATACTACAGACTTGGGTAGGCTATGGAGAAATCTAGTCGGTACTAATCAGGAAGCTGCCTCCCTGTAAGGTCACTTTTATACTACAAGAAAGTGGTATATTGGCTGCTAGGGGAAAAATTCATCATTAGCCTTACTCAGTTTTGTCAGTAATGACTGACATGGCAAGATATACCCACAAGTGTAATAATGGCATGAGTATCATAGCGGATGAAAAGTAACTACTTTTTATTTGGATTTAAGGCCTACTCTTCAGAAGTAAACACATGTCTGGTATTGTAAACATGGCCAAGAACAAAAGTTGGTGGTTCCCCCAGGTCCTAAGAATAAGACTACTACTACTATTATTCTGCTAAATGAACATAGTGTTAAAATGCATTCTACATTTGTATGTTTCTATTCAGATCAATACAGCTCTAAAAACTCCTTAGAAAATTTCCTTGTGCAATGGGTGAAGGTTAGTGAAAAAAAATCATAATTGGTTAAAGTGTAGAGACTGTGTCAATGAACTGTTCACCCACAATAGAAATCTTTATTATGCCCCAACACACACAAGACTCAAGGACCATCATAGATGAAAGAGGAAAAAGATTGTAAGAGATTGAGGACCAGACAGAATCAGTGTCTTCTGATTGTAACACAACCACTGTGCTTATGAATGCATAGCACTTGTTGCTTGCACAAAGCCAGTCAAAATTGTAGCATAAAAGGGTAGGGATTCAGAATTTCCTGCACATAACTTAGGAGCTATTGGAAGCTTCTGTGGGGGAGGAGAATAGTTTTTCTTTAAAGGTATTGCCTCTTGTAGGTTGAGCACCCTCCGGTATAACTTCACTCCCATGAGTAAATGGGGAACAAAAACTGGATTCCATGGGTTCATTTTAAATTGGGGGTTAGGAGGGGAGAAAATAAGTGATAGGGTTGGAGGTGGTGGTGGATCTGAGAGGATGTAGGGGGACCCATTGAGGTGAAAATAATTAAAATACAAGTTAGTAACAGTGGTGTTAGACATATTATGCATCCATCAAATGCACTATGAAGCTTTGATTGACAAAATATGGTCTTTTATGATGTGACTATTTCACACACATGCACAAATTTTGTAAATGGAATTATTTCAAGCTCTAGAAGTACAATAAGATTAGTGGAACAAAGTGGAACTCTGACCATGTTCTAATCATGTCTCTCTCTTCCAAGGTATTTATATGAAGGTTTAAGTTTTTCTGTTTCAGGTGAACTTCTTTTCCTATGTTTATTGATGGATCATATGTATCCCAATATTGACTCGTGTTCCTCCTCTTTTCTGAAATCTCCATTAGTGATGAGTTCCAGCAGGCATCTTAAGGAACTTAACAAAAGGAGAGTAAGTTAATGGAATTGTTAGAAGGGGGACCAAGAAAAGAGAAGATGTTCTCCCAGACCTAAACTCTAACAGTCCTAAACATCTCTCTCATTAACTCAATGCTGGACCCCCTCGTGTCTCCTGCTCTGTTCCCCTCATAAGCTCCATCCCATCTTTCAGGCCCTCAGAACCATGGACACTATTATTTATCTTATCAAAGGCCCCATTTTCAAGTCCTCTTTTCAGAGGATACTCTAACAAAAAGAGTTAGACTTGATTTAATCCTTCCCATGGTACAGCAAACTAAGAAGGATAAGTGCAAAGCTATTTTGCCCATGTGGTAGCTATGGATCATATACAGTGTGTCTAGTGCAAAATCAGAGATGCTAGAAGTATAAAGTATGTACTAGATCCCAAAGGTTTAATGGAAATGAAAAAAATAATTAAACTGCTTTTATTCTAATTACCTGCTAAATACATTATAGAATCAAAAATATATTATTGTTAATTTCATGTAGTCCCCGTTTCCTTTTATATTCTAATGTGACTGCCCTACCAATTATTACTGAATTATAATTTAAGTCATTCATTTACATTTTTAACAATTAAAATTATTTATATGGTTTATATTATATTTATGTTAGGCAGCACTGCGGCAGGAGTTGCTCACAATCATAATTTACGTTTTGTCAAGACCTTAGAATTAATGTTAGTATTTTGAAATTACATGAAATACATGCCAAAATATTTATACTGTGTGCTGGTTGTAAAGCTCAGCTGTAGAGCTTTTATCTAGCATGTGTGAGGCCGTGGGCATTCAGTCTCTAACACTACAACAAACTTGTATGGCCCTTTGCTTCAGAGCAGTGTAAAGCTGCAAGTCAGAAGGATGAGAATGAGTGAGCAGAACTTGAGACAGAAAGGCACATAGGACAAGCAGAGGATCAGGAGCTCATGCTGTGTGAAGAGATGACAGATTCGGGCTGAGCTGGTACAATGAAAGCATTTGACAAGACTGACTGCTGACCAGAGGGCTGCAGCTCTTGAGGTCGCCTCCTTGTGTCTGAAGCCATCAGCCAGCATTGCCTACCATGGCTGTTCTTCTTCAGCTGATGCATAGCAACTGCACTAAAATCTACAGATTCCCGGAGCCACTCTTTGCTCTCATTAAGCACCTTGCTCATGCTGTGCATGTAACAGAGATCAAATTGCAGTTAAATCTGAAGAGGTTAAAAACCACAAATACTCTATAACATTATC
Organism: Pachyuromys duprasi; assembly: GCA_028658305.1. Lineage (NCBI taxonomy): Eukaryota > Metazoa > Chordata > Mammalia > Rodentia > Muridae > Pachyuromys > Pachyuromys duprasi. The sequence goes on along the minus strand of CM053765.1, from coordinate 75,902,199 downwards.
AGCATTAAGTCTCCCTTCACGGATGACTGAACCGGGAAGGAAAATCACACAGTAGGACTATGTCTATAAGCAGTAAAATAGGTTGATGCCACAGAGGGGTTTTGTCAAGGGAAGGTGCTGTGTCCTCAGGACAACACAGTTGAGGCAGTGGAGGAAAGGCCCATTATTCCAAGATCCAGAAATCAGGAGGAATCAGGGAACTTTCCAGACAGCTTGTCTCTATGTTCTGAGTCTCCTGAAACTCATCAAAGTTAAATACAAGTTGAAAATTTGAGTCCAGGGAAATAGGTGGTATGCCCTGCCCTAGGTGAGCTTTGTTTAGGGCTACGAATTTCATATAGGTCCTTTTTCTAACTAAACAAATTGCCCCTAGAAATTTCATAGAAGTTTCCTTGTGTGCCAGAATTTATGTCTTGATTCTTGGCTATTTAGTGTTTCTCACATAAAACAAATCATCTCATCTAAGATGAAAGTCTAGTGGGACAGGCTCCAAGCAAAGGATTATGTACACTGTCACAGGGAGGAGCTCCAGAATGGATTTCAGACCAGCATTAGTAGGGCTCAGAGAAAAAGTCTGGAATTAAGAATGTTCCCCTCCCCTGAAGGAGGAGCAGCCTTGCTAGGTCACAGAGGAGGACATTGTGGCCAGTCCTGATGAGACCTAATAAACTAGGGTTAGATGTAAGGGTCTTAGAGAGGGGCATGGGAGGAGATGAGGGACGGAGGGTGGGATTGGGAGGGAATGAAGAAGCGGGCTATAGCTGGGATACAAAATAAATAAACCGTAATTAATAAAAAAAAAGAATCAAAAGTCTCAGATCCATATGCTGGCTTCTTCCTTTACTGACATGTTTCTTAAGATGAGATTCACCCCCCCCCAATACCTTTGTTAATAAAACCATAGTTAATTGCTATAAATTTTATTTATTCTAGAATGTTGCAAAGATCATGCAAATTAAGAAATGTGGAATTACCATACAAACACACAAGTTTTGCATGAGTATGGGAGATGTTCCCAGAGGAGGTGACCCTCAGTATCACCCACAGCAGGGTTGACTGCTGAGAACCAGAAGAGCACTAACTCATGCTACAGAGCTCTGTTACTTGGCCTTTATTTGAGTTCCAAATGACTGCTCCCAATATGGTGACAAAAGGCCAATGTTATCTGATATTGTCATTCTTCTTTCTCTTTAGGGCAAACACAGTAAAGCACAACTTTATGCAAAATCTTCATTTGTAATGAAAAGGCAGCTAAGTAAAATATAAAAATAAACAACTTCCATGAACCAAAATAGGACCATGGCTACACCGTCTGTTAAGTGTCTTATCTCCAATTTATGCAGTTGTTAGTACCCTCAAACCCTCAAGTTAGCTTCTTTAGTTGGGAGTATTTATTGCATTGAAGGTATCAAATAGAGTCCAATCTTGGAATAACCAATTACTTATAATTATTTCCACGATGAGGGTTTTTCTCTTCAGGTGGCCAATTACTTCCTATCAAATTATCACTGAAAACCATTATTTTCATTTCCATCTGTAGACATCTCAAGACTTTATTTTCCATTTGGTACAAGCAAAAGTGAAGGAAATAATAACAACCAAAGCAATTATGACTGTGATCTTATCTATCTGGACTGATTAAAAACCCTTCTTCCAATCACCTGCACTTTTTACTAATGTTAAGTTTATTAAAATCCAGACTCAAGGCTTTTTTAAGGATTTTATTTATTTCACACCCTCCCCATGCACACATGAGGTAGTAAGGGAAGCAGAGTAGAGCAACTGAAGGAAAGAAATCATAATTACCAAAGGGACCCAGACTTCGCTGAAAGTTGGCTTTGCCGCAGTGATTTTTGCTAAAAACTCACTCTCCATTTATCAAATTTTCATCTCTGGTGAATTACAATAAATTGTAGTATAGTGCTCTTTTATGGTATATTATGGTATATGCTATTTCTACTAGTGCTTGGACACCCACTACAGACTAATGAATTCACAGAGTTAACAAGTGGTGGGGGGGGACAAAAAGAAAAAAAAAGACAATAAATAGAAGCCACTGATTAACAAAGGTATCTTTTTCTTCATTTGTTTTCATAATTGTAAGTTAGTTTGTAATTAATTAGGCTGATATATCATGGATAGTAATACAAATTATGTACCAGGAGCTTTCCAGAATAAAATATTAGTTAAAAATTAGCTGCAAGTTTATTGTGCAGTGAATTAAAATAAAACAATACTAGAACAGCAAACTAGACCTAGGTTGATACTAAATTTCATACATTTCCCCTTCATACAAATTTTCTCTCTTTCCTGTTTTGAATCAGGAAATGAATGAATGAATTAGAATGAATGCATTGCTCAGTTCTCACCAAGAAAACTGACAAGTATCCAAGGAATACTTACTGTTGACCATTCAGCCTGCTTAACAGAACCAGAACTGGAGATGTACCTAGAACTATCACTGTGTCTCCAGTGTCCGGAAATTCACATAGGCATCTCTGCATGAGTGTCGCCCATCCTCCATCTCCCCATCATCTTTTAGGAAAACAAAATAAGAAAGAACTTGGTGCTGTGGCCTGAAAATACAATAATATTTTAATACTAAGTTTTAGACATCACCTCTTTTATAAGTGATAGAGATGCAGCTCCGAGTCAGAGAAAATAAAATTCCATCGAGAAGGACCTGCTTCACTTTCTTTTCAATATAGCTCCTTAAATTTTTTAATGGACTTTGATTCTGTTACCTGCTAACATTTTGCTCAAACAACTTAGCAGTAAAAGTTGATTGACAAATAGAATCTCTCAGCCAAGTTCTCTTTAGTGACCAAATATCTACGCTATGTCATGTGGTAGCCGGTACTAAGTATAAAACCCTTGCATCCTTAGAAGAATTCACAATCTTGAAGGAAATTAAAAAAAAAAAATTGGCAAATCAGGCTGGTTCTGTGATGAAGGGGAGAATGCCACTGCTGTGAATGCATGAGATGGCTAGTTCTTAAAAACCTCTGGGAAAAAGGTTTATGCTGATGTATTTGAGGAATGATGAACAGTGAGCTGGGACAAGAAGGCTGAAAGGGACATTCACAGTTGTTTGTAGAGGACAGGAGAGGAAGAGAGGAAGAAGTTCATAACAGACTCTGTACCAGAAGAGATGCCAAAATGTCCCTTCTTTCAATGGGAACAGCATCAAAGCTGGGCTAGAGTGACAGGATTAGAACAGCTTAGTGGGGAGATTTGCTACTGTGATTCCCATGATGCTCACAGCAGGTTGGGGAGGGGCTCATGATCTTTGCCTTCTTACCATGAAGAGAGATTTTATTTATTTATTTATTTTCTTTCTCCTAGTGTCCAGCAGGATTCATGGGAAACTCCCTTCCTGTGCAGTCTCAGTGTAGAATTTGAGATGATTTCATCCTGAGCTCAAGCTGATCCTGCAGTTGGTCTGAATTAATCGCCATAGCACACAAACAACCATCATTGGACTGGGAATATCCCTCGGATTCAAGCAGAGCAAACTGGCCAGGGGTGATCCCCATGGCACATGTACCAGAGAATGTTCTGGACTTTGCTTGGAAGGCAGCTGAGAGTGGTTTTCTCATTTGAGGACTTGGGATCTTACAGGACACATGCTATTCCCACACTACAGAAAAGTGTGTCTGTCTCTCTCTGTCTCTCTCTGTCTTTCTCTCTCTCTCTCACTCTCTTTCTGTGTGTCCCAGCATGTATGCTTACCTGCTGAAGCTTACCTCAGCAGGTTCTGACTTAGAAAATTAGTGTTACATAGAATTGTGAATTATTTTTCACCATTTTTGTTACTGGGTCTTTTTTTTTCTGTCCTGTACTATGGATATGCCTATTTCTGAAAGGATCTTAAATCTTAAAATTCTGGCTGATGTAGTGATGAAGCCCAGGAGGCAATCAGGTGGTCCCTTCTAGCGTCTTCATTTTCAGGATTCCCTCTCACCTCTCATATATCATGACACACATTCAAACAGCAGGCTGATGGCTGACGAAAAATGGCAGGAACATCCCAAAAGTCAGATGACTCTCCCTAAGTCCTCTGACAGCTCTCCTCCCTTCCTCTGTTACTGCCTGTCTTTGGCTGCCAGGAATTTGCTGTTTGCTTCTCACCTCCCTCATCCAATCCACACTGAGAAGATAATGTGCCCAGCTAGCTCCGGCACAGAAAGCAGACTGTCAGCACACATTTTGCCTTGAATGGAAATAACCTACCCATGCAGAGAAGGCCTCTGGTATCCAGAGCTGAGACCATATTGGGTTGGGTGGTTAATTCTTTAGCCAGGGATTTCAGCTAATGGCTTTGGGGTTTTACACAAGCCACATGTCCCTGGGTTTAATGTTGCCTTTGTGGATGGGAGCTTGTCATGTTGTATAATATTACACAGTGACTCCAAAGCAGCTTTCTGGCTAAGTGACAGGGTTTGACGTGTCTCTAATATTGACAGTAGTGGTGACTTTCAAGTGTTCTATTTATGTCAGGTAGAAAAGGAGCAGAGTTGTTTTTCTTTTTTTAATAAAATAAAAATGTGCAAAGAAAAATCCTGGTTTAGTTTAGTAAAAAAAAAATGTCAAATATTCTGAACGCCTGCTCTGTGATTTTTCTGCTGTGGACACTTGGGAAAGATTAGAAGACTCAGTATCACCATCTGTAAAGTAGAAATAATGATAATGCCTGCCTTAAAGAGTCATGATTATATTAGCCAATGCATCTAGAATGTCTTATGTGATTCCCAGCTCATCGTGGAAATCCTGCAATGATACATACGTTAATTGTAATTCCCATGACGCTCATAAACGTTTCCAATTTAAAAGCTCCAACAGGCACTTCACTCTGAGAATTCTTGTGCAACATTGTAGCGCACACTGAAATGACGGGAGAATTGACCTCTAAACCCAACAATGTGACATTTTGATGAGGCCGTAAAAAAATTATGACGTGTAATCTTAGCTGGTTCTGAGATAAACTTTCTAGAATTCTAAAAAGGATCACTTAAACAGTATGGAAGACTGAACTAAAGGATTTACAAAGAGAAGAAATTATGTAGGAGAAAGTTCTGAAGGTTGTTGTGGTTCAGAGGTTAGGATGAAGATAGACTGAAACAAAGCATCCATGTTCAGAAAGGTACACAGAGGAAAAAAAAACGAGTAAATGTGAGAAAAGCAGAAAACTCCGGGAAGAAGCAGAGGATTGAGCTTGAAAGGGGACTGAGCTATAGGATGACAAAGCATAAGCTGGGAAGATGGCTCAGAGGTTAAGTGCACTGGCAGTTCTTCCAAAGGCCCTGAGCTCAGTTCCCAGCAAACATATGGTGGCTCACAACCATCTATAATGCAACCTGGTGCTCTCTTCTGGCCTCCAGGCACACATGCAGGCATAATACTATATAAATAATTAAAAAATAAATCTAAAAAGAAAACAAAATGAAAAATACAACAATCTTTCAAAGCATAAGTTAGGCCAGGAACCTTTAGAATGGGAACTTTCAACATCCAATAGATCCTCTAGAGGCAGAATGGTCCAACTGGAGGCTATAGTTCGGAAATATGAATGAAACATCTCTGGAGAGAAAGAAGCCAGACTCAGTTTCTGGTTATGTCATTCACTGCCAGTGACAATCTGAGGAGGCTATTCAACCTTTATATGGAGGGAACAGTGGAGCCTACTCTAAGACATAGTATGGAGATTAAATAAATTAATGGGGTGAAAGGTTTGGAACTTAGCTGCAACATGGTAGTCTCTCAATAAATAAACACTATTCTTCAAATGAGCCTAATTAAATAAATGTGTCATTATTTTCATTAGAAAACCAAGACAAAGAAAAAGCTGTTATGTATTCTCTGTTGTGTCACCTGTTGTCTCTGTTCTTCTTGGCCCCCTTTCTTTCCTTTTTTTCCCCATCATTTTTAAAATTTTTTATTACAATTTATTCACTTTGTATCCCAGCTGTAGCCCCCTCCCTTATCCCCTTCCAATCGCACCCTCCCCCCTCTTCTCCCATGCCCTTCCCCCAGTCCACTGATAGAGGAGGTCCTCCTCCTCTTCCCTCTGACCCTAGCCTATCAGGTCATATCAAGACTGGCTGCATTCTCTTCCTCCATGGCCTGGTTAAGGCTATTCCCCCCTCAGGAGGAGGTGATCAAAGAACCAGCCACTGAATTCATGTCAGAGACAGCTCTTGTTCTCCCTACTAGGGAACCCCACTTAGACACTGAGCTGCCATGGGCTACATGCAAGGATTCTAGTTGTCTCCATGCATGGGCCTTGGTTGATGTATCAGTCTCAGAAAAGACCTCTGGGCCCAGATATTTTGGTTCCGTTGCTCTCCTTATGGAGCTTCTGATCACTTCCATGTCTTTCTAGGTCCCCCTTCTTTCATAAGGTTCCCTGCACTCTGCCCAAAGTTTGGCTATGAGTTTCAGCATCTACTTTGACACTGCTGGGTAGAATCTTTCAGAGGTTCTCTGGGGTAGGCTCCTGTCCTGTTCCCTGTTTTCTGCCTCTTCTGATATCCATCCTGTTTGTCTTTCTGAGTGAGGATTGATCATCTTACCCAGGGTCCTCCTTCTTGCTTAGTTTCTTTAGGTGTACAGATTTTAATATGTTTCCCCTTTCTTTCACTCCCTTCTCCATCACTTATCTTTCTCAGCAATCCCAGATTCCCTCAGAACCTCAGCTTTCTGGCCTCTGCTTCTGACCATTCTCTTTAACTCTTCTGCCACTGTTTTTCTGCTACTGAGTATGCCTGGAACTGACAGCCCTGCCTGTGATAAAAGAGTGTATGTAGGCAACAGAAATGCTCATATGAAGCATTATTGGATCCTATGCTCCTATGCTGTACCTTAGGGGCAGCATGCTGAAGAAAGGTCTCCCAATCACTGCTGCACACTGAAAAGAATGTTGCTTCGGCACATAAACACACACACACACACACTAAGTTGTCACAGACAAAAACTGTGTTCCTTCTCATCTACAACCAGAACAGATACCATGACTCACAGAGTGATCACTGATAGGGTTATTAGTACTATAGGGTCATCTAAGGATGATCTGAAAGTGTCATGGACAAAGCAATTTCCTGAAGTACCACCAGGGTACAAACAACTACCATAATGAGACAATTAATACTGAGGACTGCCATGAAGATTCTTTGCCTTGTTACTTATCTAAAGTTCCCTCCTGGGGTTGGGGAGGAGCAGAGAATTTCTGCGCATCTGAGAGAAAAACAAAACGAAACAAAACTCTCTTGTCCTGAGGTAACCCAATGCTGACAGAACAACTCTTGACTGACAACTTCCAGGCCTCTGTGAAAATGGCAAAACCTAAATTGGGGTTACTGCCACTCTTTTGGGAGCAACAGGAACGTCTTTTTAATGGTCTTACTGCATTTGGGAACTATGATTATAACAGAACTGACTCTGATCCAGCATCTGCTCACTCCTACCGTGAGGCAATCCTTCCCTTCCCTCTGTCACATGCCTACCATTGTGGACACGTGAGGGAAAGTACCTGACAGCTGTCAGTGGTGTAACCCAATTATCTGTGCCAGACAACTTGGTCACATCAAAGGGAAAGTATCAAGGGAATTTTATAACAGATTCAAGATGCAATGAACACTTTTTTTCCCTCAAACTTAGCTTTCCAATACAATATAACCTCTAGCCAAATAACCTGGGGGACTCCATGATATGCCACACAATTGTAAGCTTGAAGAAACAGAAATATTTTCATTATGAATATTTTAATTTTCCCAGAAAGGGGACAGTTTCATGGCTGATTCAAACTAACCAACAGATATCCAGGAATAACACTCATAATGCCTTCATGCCACAGCACTCACATGACCATAACTTGCCTGTGTTACCCCGAGGCAGGTATGGTGGCCTCATGTCACATTGGCTGTTTGAATCCCATTAGATAGACTGCGAGAACTAAAAAGTTGGAGGAAACTGAAAATCACCACAATAACATGAGTAGGAAAAGGACAAAAAAAAGAATTTTACAAAATAAATGGGAGGAATTTCACCCTGAGACTATGCGTGATTCATAAAGGAGCATTGATACCATGTGTGCAACTTACAGGAGTTATAATCCAGAGGCAAATTGGGAACTTAGTTAACTGCAGGTGCATCAGCCTTTTTCATTTGGGTCAGACTGGGTTTTCTCATCAGGCTTCCACATGACCATTCTTGACATGAGACAACTCTATTAAAAAAAAAAAAAGCTGCAGGATTTAAAGTCAAAAGTCACTTTCCCTAAATCCAGAGAATATAGATATTAGTCAGTTTTCATCTTGATGATAGGATATTTGACAAAAAGTCTTAAGAGGGGGAAGGATTTCTTATATCAATTTCTGGTGTCAGTCCATAGTCTTTATCTCCATTGGATCTGGTGTCATGGTGGAACAGGATACCATGGTGGTGGTGTAAAAATATGGCAAGAGGTCCACAGCTTCTGATGGACTGAAAGCAGAGAGTCAGAGGGAATTGGGGAAAATAAGCCTTTAAGATGCCCCCTTACTTCCTCAAGTATCAAACATAAAGGTCACCCAATAGAATCTATCTCACTGAACTCTTAAAAGGAAGTGTTGATGGTAAGTATTTGGAGGAGTGGAGAATCGATGCAAGGTGGGGTTATGGGAAGAAAGGAGAACTTATAGCTTCTAGAATCCCAACACCAGAGGCAACAGAAAACAAACAAAAAAACCATGGTAATATACAGGACTGATATCAGTGATAGAATTCTTAGGACATTTATGTTATCATATGTTAATTATATATAAAAATGGGCTTAATCATGGCATTTCCATACATGCATCTAATACATTTTGTTCATATTATTCACCCCCTTCTATTTCTTGCCTGTTCTCACTCACTCTTTTTTTCCCATTGAGTCCTTCTACTTTCATCTCTGTTTGTCTTTTCTTCCTTTTTTCTTTTCTCCCCATAAAAACACTAAACCGAAAGCTATGCTGGATATACAGAGGAACTGGTACAGACCTGTGCAGGCCCTGTGCTTCCTGCTTCAGTCTGTGAGTTCACATGAGCTTTATTCATGTAGTTGATTTAGAGGGCCTTATTTTACTGGTGTCTTCCAACTTCCCTGGTCCCATAGTTCTTCCTCTTTTTCTGTGGGATTCCTTGATGTCTGAGGGGAGAGATTTGATAGACACATTCCTTTTAGAGCTCTGAGTTCCAATGACTCTCTGCATATTGTCTGGCTGTGAGTCTCTGTATTTGTTCCCATCTGCTGCAGAAGGAAGCCACAGCTGAATAAGGCACTCATCTATGAGTGTTTAGCAGAATGCCATTAGGAGTCATGTATTGTTATTTGTGTGTGTGTGTGTGTGTGTGTGTGCGCGCGCGTGCATGCATGTGTGTCCAGTAGCATTTGGTTTTATCCTAGAACTCTGGGCTATTTAGTCTCTGGTTCTTGGTTACCCAAGCAATGTCCAGTATGGATTCCATTTTGTGGATTGGCCCTTAAGTCAAATCAGACATTGATTGTTTACTTTCACAAGCTTTGAAACACCATTGGTACGCATATTTTACAAGAACGACACCATTGTAGATCAAAGGTTTCATGTCTGGGTTGATGTTTATTTTCTCTTTTGGTAGACTGCAGGGAGCCTATCCATATCAAAGATAGTGGAACATGGAGGTGAAGGCTCTATGAAGAGACCAGCTCCACCTTCCCATGCTCAATGAGTTGTGTGAGTGTTGGCTTCAGGAATGGGGCTGTCAGATTGTGGAGATTAACCTACTGTCTTGGCAATGGCCTGGGTACTTAGAGATTTACATGGGACATTTTTGACCAACAACTCAATTGAATGTAACTCAGTCCCAGTAGTGGAAGCTGTGTTTGGTGACAAGAGGTGGCAAGTTGAGACTCTTTTTCCCTAATTAGTTGGGGATCTAATTAGCATCTCTTTCACATATATTTTACTTTTCTTCCTTCTTTACATAGCCCAAATAAACTTCATTGGGGTTGCTTACAGAATTCTGAAAGAAGGGTCATGTATAGAAGCACAATTTCCTTACCTGCGTCTACATCACTGGGTAAAAATGCCTCTCTCCCCAACCCCAGCAACCATTAACTTCTTTAGTTACTCAAGAAGGGGTGTCCACATATTCCTTTCTTCCCCTAATCCAAGTCAAGATGTTGGCAGGCCCTCTCTTTGTGCAACTCTTGTGCCAGAAGTCACAACTGCTATGTAATCAAGAGTGCAAAAACAACACAAGAGCACAAAATCAATTTCATTTTCCAAGTAAAGCATTATAAGTCACTCAACTCCTTCCTCTGATTCCTTCTGCCCAATCTTCAGCGATGTTCTATAAGCTTTGGGGGAGATGATATGGAAGTCCCATTGATGTTGATCAATAGACGCTTTGACCAAATACAAATCTCTGCAGTTACCATTGCCCCAGGAAAAAACTAGTTCCTCTAACCAAAGCTGATGGTTTCACTGATCTAACGCTATAAACATAACTGTTTAGAGAACAATTTGATGGACACATCATATCCATTTAGCAAAACTGTAGCAATTACTTCCCAACTAGGGCCTATAGCCTTCTCAGCCACAGGCTTTTGACCAGAACTAAATGTGGACTCCCTGCAATAGAGCAGTCCCCAAATCTGGTCAGAGAGCGATGGACAGTTCCTAGTAACAGATTGTGTCAAAGTTAAATTTCCTGCTGCTTTTCTGACTCATTTCTGGACTTGATTTCCAGTTTTTACCCCATTAAAGCCCTTTCATGTTTCAAGCTAACAAAATGATTTCTGTTGCTTACAATTAAAAAGCCTGAGAACTACATAATTCAGGCATGAATGGTTCTAAATGAGTACAGGAAAGAGGCAATACAATAAAAATCTATGGAAGATGACAGATGATAGGTAGCGACTGAACAATTACTATGGACTAGACATTTTCCTACATATTTCTAGTATAATAACCAATTTAGTCCTAACAATCTACCTTTATTTCCACACTTTGCTGATTAGCAAATTATTAGTTGTTTTGAAACTTATTAAGAAAGATATTACAAAAAAATTAAGGTCACAGAGGCAGTATGGTAAACTAGGTTATTGTTCCCTAAAGATCCTTCCCAGCACAACTTCCATGGGAGGGCTGTCTCTTGTCCCCACTGATAGAGAACGTGGCTTCTTAAGGGGATTGAATGAACTACCATGTAAGGTGGGGCTTGACTGAGTATACAGGTAATGTGTAAGCCAAGTAGGAAGCGATGCATGCACATAATTGGTTCTTTACTCCAGAACACTCATCTTTACTGTGTAGTTTCATTTCTCAATTATACGACCAAATACTTGATAAAACCAATTAAATATTAAAATTAATTTTGTTTTATAGTTTAAGACTATCATGGTGGGGAAGGCTTGGGGGAACAGAGAACTTCATGAGCCAGGATGTAGAGAAAAGGTACCATAGACCCTTTGCTCAAGTCTCCTTTTTTTCCCCTTTATTCTGTCTTAAATTTTCAGTCCATAAACACACTTTATCACATAGCACCACACAGTTTCAGAGAAAGTCATGAGCCTCTCCTTCAATAAATCTCTGAAAATAACCTAAATGGTATACTTAGAGACATGCCTGACTCTCTGAGTTGATTCTAAATAGGCCAAATTGTCAATAAATATAAGTGATCACATTTTTGTATAGGCATAGCATTGTAGCTGTTTTTCTGGAAGAATAAATGGTGAATAAAGAGAAGGATACCAGTTACAGAAACTTTAATTTTATCAAACAAATTGCAGTAGTCTTATTGATACCTGAGTTGATAAAATGTCCTAATTATTTTATATGTCTGATTTTTTGACATGCTTTGTTACTCAGCATTGCCATAACAATAGCTGACTAATACAGATAAGAAGCTGAATAAATTGGATACAAAAATAATCAATTTGACTCATTAACTTCTCTACTAGCTACTTTGCTATATCACACTGGAGATTTGTACTGAATTAATGCAGTTTGTGTCCATCCAAGAAGTTGATATTTCTATATTTTTAGAGAGTCAATTAGCTAGCAATGTCTAGATGGTGTTTCAGCTTTTTTTCCTATCAGAAATTTATAATATTCCATTAGTCTATTCTTTACAATTTTCCTCTCTGTGGCTTTGCTCCATGATGGTTCCCATGGGCAATGTTGTTTGATATCAGTTATAATTTACACATCACAAATTCTTAGATTCTCTGACAAGAAAATCTTGAATTTTTATCCTTAGGTAATGGTGTTTAGAAACAAAAAAATCTTGATTTATTTCCCCAGTTTTCTCTCTTTTTTCTCTCCTAAATTCCTAGTTTGTGTAATCCTTTAAAACTAGAAGTTCAGAAGTTAAGCATTGCTTGTGAATAACTGAGAAGGTTCCTCAATATGTTGAATGCGTGCTTGCTCATTCCATGATTAAGAGTTTGTTCTTTTTGGTTTAAGAAGAAAATACACTTGCTTACTGAGCTATCATGGGCTACATCTGAGCAGGGATTCGAGGTTATATCCATACATGGCCCTTGGTTGGAGAAACAGTCTCATAGAGGACCCCTCTGCCCTGATATATTTTGTCATTGTGGAGCTCCTGTCCTCTCCCAGTCATATTAATTCCCCTTTTTATTATATGATTCCCTGCACTCTGCTGAAGGTTTAGTTATGAGTCTCAGCTTCTGCTTTGATACACTGATAGGTAGAGTCTTTCAGAGGCCCTCTGCAGTAAGCTCCTGTCCTGTTATTTGTTTTCTCCTATTTCCCATGTCCATCCCATTTGTCTTTCTAAGTGAGGATTGATCACCTTACTCCGGGTCCTCTTTCTTGTTTATCTTCTTTAGGTGCACATATTTTAGTATGTTTATCCTATCTTATAGGACTATACAAGTGAGTATATACCATGTGTGTCTCTCTGTTCCTGGGATACCACACTCAAGATGATCTTTTCTAGATCCCACCATTTGCCTGCAAATTTCATGATTTCCTTGTCTTTAATTGCTGAGTAGTATTCCATTGTATGAAAATAGCACAAATTCTGTATTCATTCCTCTGTTGATGGACATCTGGGTTATTTCCAGTTCCTGGCTATTACATATAAAGCTGCTATAAACATGGTTGAACAAATGTCCTTCTTGTGCACTTGAGCTTCTTTTTGGACCTAGAACCCTTGCTCAGATCTAGCCCATGGCAGCTCAGTAACCAAGTGAGTTTCCCTAGTAAGGGGAACAGGAACTATTTCTGACATGAACTCAATGACTGGCTCCTTTACCTCCCTCCCTCTTTCTGAGAGAGGAACAGTCTTGCTAGGCCACAGAGGAGGACATGGCAGCCAGTCCTGATGATACCTGATAAGCTAGGGTCAGATAGAAGGGGAGGAGGACCTCCCCTAGCAGTGGACTTGGAAAGGAGCAGGGAGGAGATGAGGGAGGGAGGGTAGGATTGGGAGGGAATGAAGGAGGGGGCTTCAGCTGGGATACAAAGTAAATAACCTGTGATTAATATAAAAATAATAAATAATAATTAAAAAAGAAAATATACACTAAACATTCCTTTAAAATATTTTCTTATTGCACACTTTCCATCATTGCTATTTCCTGTTCTCCAGAAGGTATTGTACATCTAGCAGCTTGCCTTATAACTTTTTCATGCCCATTCACCTGCTGTCCAGAGACATACCAACTAGACGTAGTTAACCTTGTCTGTTACTTATATTGAGAGGAACAAGACAGGGTCAATGGTGTTTGATCATTAACAGTGGTGATATTCATCATCTATTTACTATCCTCCCTTCCATATTGCCACATGAAAAAGTAAAATATATACATCTGGCTTTTCTCTCACAAGAAAGATCTTAGGAACATAACTTTAGTAATCCTAAAGAAGACAGAAATTTTGATTTCCTGAGAGTAGCACTTGGCTATGGATCCTTCATGCATCTACCTTTCTGGCACTGCATGTGATTTATTTTCCACAAAGGCATAAGGACAGTGTGCTGATCTAGATACAGTGCAGGCAGACCCTGATCTCTTTGAGTAAAGAACAAGTGAGCAGTGTGCTTGCTCTTCTGGCCAGTAATAGAAAGTCCTTCTCAGGAAAGGTCCCTGCTCTGTGACTTGATAGCATGACTTTATGTCGTAGAGACAAAAATAAAGCAGCCAGAAAACAGCAAGCTGGAAAGAAACACCCAAGCGGATGTT
>CM053765.1:75864156-75887487 GCA_028658305.1 Pachyuromys duprasi | reverse complement strand
GCCACAGCAGAACGCCGATGGAGATACTGGTGACATTCAGCGAGGGAAAGTTGAGAAGGCCTGTTAGGTGTCATCTCCACTCTCAGCACCGCACAGCAGCAGAAAGGCAACATAGCACGTCAGGTAAAAAAGTGTGGGACCAAAGAGATGACAACACTTGGCAGCAAGGGCTTTCTTCATGCAGAAGAATAGAATTTGCTGTACTTCTTAGTAGTGAGAACCCCAAAGTCCGTCTTAGGCTGCCTTCTACAAAGAGAGTCCATCAGGATCAGCTCCATCTTGATTATGAAGTTGACACAAAGTCATATACATTGAAGAGTACGTCATAAGGAACATTTGGATAACGAGGGAACATTTACCAGCCAGAGGTCAGATAAAGGGGGCAACACTAAGTCAACTAGTGATTTCATTGCCCCACAGAAGAGGCCAAAGACCAGAACCCAGTTTCTATGTAGTAATAACTGCAACCTAGTGGTGGGACCACGCTTCGCTTGCCTCACACTGACTTCTATGAACAGATGAGTAAAAGCAGGCCTATCTGTGGAAAATGCACAAGCTGCTTGGCACCAGACGGTCTAACTGTGAGTGCCAGGTGTTTGTGAGTTGCATCTGTACCTGGAATCCCAAGAGCTATGAGAACCTTCAGTCTTTCTCCTAGATGCAAGGATACCCCAGTCCATGGAGAGTGAAAGTTGTGTACAGCTCCTCTCATTAGGGGAAGGGTAGTGAATGAAGGCACATGCCCCATTGCCTCATTCTTCAAGTATTCCAAAAAGGGTCCAGGGTCATTTTCTAATGATTTGGTCCCTCCTTGAGTATTGTGTCAACAGCCTAATATCTTCCCATTGTACTAGGCATCTAGACAAAGATTTGTAAGGTTGAGGACACTTCCTCACTGCAGTGCATTCATTAAAACATGTTACAGTGATCCTTTTAAAATAGATTGAATCGTGTGCAATTTATAATAACATTTTTGTTTCCTTTTCTGGCTATTTAAAAAAAAAAGGTTTCAAGGTTGTGTTCCATAAGAACATTTCATTACCTGGTTGAATTTAAGTGACTTAATTGATGTAGTTAAACCATTAACTTTGCTGATAAGAACCAAAATGACTCAGGGCAAAGCCATTGTCACATTGTTATTATTTAACATGGACCGCAAAGTGCTGTGCACAGGAATCTCTGCCTGGTGCACAGTTAGACACGGTCTGTGTCCCAGGGGCATGCAATCCCAGCAAGGTTGTTATATGGTATTCATTGCAATTTGATGAACTTCATTTATCTAGACAGCCACTTATTTAGGAAGAATTGGGACCTACTGAATCATCTTAATTCAGAGGCTTCTCCTGCACAGTGAGTCTGCAGCCGCTATTAAACTTGGGAAGATTTGGTAGCCATGACAAAATGAATGTATTATTCCTGCAAAATTCTCTGGTGTGATGAATCATGAGGCTTATGGACAGGTGTTGGGCGATACTTGCTCTCACCTTTCTTCCCTTTAGGCTCTAAGTATGATATCAATGCTGCACTCACTGTTACTCATCTTTTCCAATAAAGAAGTTATCTGTCACTGGTGATGCTGTTTCCCCAAAAGCACAATCATTCAATTCTTGGGGAAAAAAATCACAGAGCCTGAAACCCTAGTACAAGACAAGGGTTCCCCTAGGCACTGAGCTCTCTGAAACTATGAGTTAATGAGGAGAGAGAATTCTTTCTGTGGCGGATACAGCCATTTTATGGCATTCTGCTCCTAATTGAGAGTAGGCACTCCCATAAACTATACATGGAGGATTTATTTGGGTTATTTACAAGGCCAAGGGAGGAAACATGCAAATAGAGAGGCTTGAATATAGAATGAATCCAATGGCTGAACAATTGTAAATTCTATTTATAGACCGTAGGGATTTTTGGGTTTTCTTTCCTAAGGTAGGTAATATGTAAGATTTGGAGAATATAGAGCTTTAGGACCGCAACTCTCTAAATTTTTAGTCTTTTTCTAAGTTAATTTCTGTCGACTCTCTCAATGCGCCAAGTCTGTAGTCCCTGACATTCCTGCTTGGATGTGGAAGTGAAAAGCTAAACAATAAGGATGAATTCTTAAATGTCATGGTAGCTCTCAATCATCTTCTCAGACCTGAGAAAAGTTAAGGGCATTGGATTCTATAGGTTTCTCCAAAGAAACAGACTAGATACACAGAATAAAACACAAGCATACCACATGTATACAAACATACATATATACTCAGGTACATGCAAACATACATGAATACACACATATGTGTGTGTGCACATATACACATATACACATATACACAAACATAAGAACATATAAGCACACATATCCATACACACATGAACATGTCTATATGCACACACATATCTATGTGCACACTACCCATACACACATGTAGCCTATTTGTCATACGTTTATAGTTTCATATCTTTGAATTTAACAAAGCACAGATCACAAATATTTAGAAAAAGTATCTTTCTGAGCTCATCCTGTATGCTTTTCTTTCCCTGGCAGACTTCTTTAAACTATGCATCACGAAAGTTGTTAATAAGGAATTATACATTATTTCTAAGCTTCTAAGCTAGAAACAACTTAAATTTTATTGGAGGATATGCAAAGGTTATACATAAATAATACACAATTGTCAATAATAGGCTTGAATTTCAGCAGATTTTGATGTCTGCAGGAGTCCAGAAGCCACATTCTCATGGGAACCAAGATATGACAGCACATTCTATGCATAGAAACTTTATATTACCCTTAAGAAACCGTGTGTGTTTGGTTGGTTGGTTTTGGTTTTGTGAGACAGGGTTTTCCTGTGTAGTCTTGGCTCTCCTAGACTTGCTTTGTAGACTAGGCTGGCCTTGAATTCACAGCAATCCACCTGCCTCTGCCTCTCAGTGCCTCTCAGGTTGTGGGCGGGTACCACCATACCTGGCTAATAAACTGGTTTTTGACCAGACATGTGTGGTAGTTTGAATGAGCATGTCCTCCATAAGCCCACATGTTTGAATACTTTGTTCTTGGTGGAACTATTGGGAAGTATTAGGAATTGTGGGCTTGCTGGAGTAGTTGTGGCCTTGTGGAAGGAGTTGTGTCACTGGACATAACCTTTGAGGTTTCAAAAGTTCTTGCCTGTCCCAGGTTTACTCTCTCTGCAGTTTATGAATCAGAAAGAAACTTTGAGCTACTGCTTCAGACCAAGCCTGTCTGCCTGCCACAGTGCTTCCTACTATGATAAACAAGAACTAACCCTCTGTAGGTAAGCTCCCAACTAAATGCTTCTTTTTATGAGCTGCCTTGATCATGATTATCATGATGTCTCCTCACAGTAATAGAACAGTAACTAAAATAAGTTGGTAGCTTTCTCTTGTTCCAGACACTCAGGATTAGAGGCAGGGAAATAATATGACTTTTTAAAAATGATACCAGTTTGTATTGTCTAGGGAGACTCTGCTTCTTAATTTAAACAGAAAAGAGAAGAAAAGAAAAGAAAAGAAAAATATTACTTACATGAGTCTGGGCTGGCATCCTGAGAACTGTGGCCAGAGTTTGTAAATCAACATCTTGAGACAGATTCCTGCATCTCCAACTGATAAAACGAGAACCCATCACACTACTGTGTTCTCTCCTACCATCAACTTCAGATGCTAACCATATCTACAGAAAACCCTTATGCCAATAGCTAGATAACCTGGCCAAGCAGACATGAAATGAAACATCACAAGGAGTACCTCCAGTTTCAGTGTTCACAATAAGCTTCACCAATGTTATTCACACACATATGTTATTCATATATATATATATGCTATTCGTATATATATGTTATTCAGTAGCAAAATCACATTATAAAGCAACAATGGAAATAATTTTATGGTCACCACAATATGAAGAACTGTATTAAATAGTCACAGCTTTAAGAAGATTGAGAACCAATGGCCTAGAGCACAAACTTCCTCGTAACTGTTTTTATCCCTTTGTGCCAGTGTCTGTCCTCTAAAATGTGACCAACCTAGACAATCTCCCACCAGCTCAATGCTGGTTCATTGTTTTATTTTTATTTCTATAAAGCTCTGCCTTGAGGTACTTGCAGCTTTGACTTTTGCAGCAGAAAGTTATCTTGGAGACAGTGTGCAGGTTGTTGGCCTCCCTTATGGCCGTCAAAAGGTGTGCATGCATTTCAGGACCCATAAGAAGTGTTTATTCAGTTGGTAGAGAGTTAGTGAGTGGACAGAAAGACCACTGGTCTATTCATCATTCTTAGTGTCTACTCTGCTCACTGAGGAACCATTAGGAAAAAGATCTAGAAAGTGTTGAATTTGACCATTTACTTCATTTAGCCTTCACTGAGCATCTATGTCTCAGGCAAAATGCTAGGTTATGAAAATATTTAGCTAAGAAGAAACATGAGACCTTTGCCTTCAGAAATCTCTTACAAATAAAATAGCAGGAAGAAAGAGGGATTCGATATGATGCCATATTCCTGTAGCATTTAAAACATCTTGAGAGTGCACTGGTCAGTATGTTTTGTCTTGTTACTTCCTGAACTAGCTCTAAGCCTGCACTTTTTTAGTGTTAATGTATATGATTATTCAGATGTGGCTTTTGAGTAGGTAGGGTTTGGGCACCCTATTGATTCTAATTATAAGAACTTGTATAGCTTAAAACCAAAAAATTAAAATTGTGGGGTTTTTTTCACTAAAAAAAAAATAAATACAATATAGAGAAGAATTAGTTCATAACATTTTAAAAGCCTCTGACTTGAGGCTGTCTGGTTTGATATCAGAGAAAGAGAATGGCTCTCTAAAGATACACACAGTGCTTTTTAAATTATTTTATTTAATATTCATACTGGGTATAATGTGTTTTGATCCAATCTACCCAACATGTCCTTATCTCCAAGTTCTCCTCTGACAACCACCCGATTTTCTTCTTAATGTCATGTGTTCTTAAAAATATTAACATGCACTGAGAAAATTCAATTGTGTGTGTGTGTGTATGTAGGGTCACCTATTTGAGCATGGGTAGTCTCTCAGAGCCTGCATTCCTGATAAAAAGGTTCCTTTCACAATAGCTATTAAGTGCCAGTTGCCCCTCTTATATAGGGGTGGAAATTCATGAGACCCTTTCCCATCCATTCGAGGTGTATAGCTGATTTGAACTTGTGCCATCCATTACAAGTGTTATTATACAACTATGGTGTCATGCCAAGCAAAGGGTATTAATGCCAAAATATTTACTCCTTCCAGCTCTTCCCACCACTCTATTCCCTCTTCCATAATGATCCCTGTGCCTCAAGGGAAGGGAGTGTGCTACTGAAGTTAGATCTAGAGTCGAGCACTCCACATCTCGTATTGTATGCACATTCCGTAGTCTTTCATCTCTACATAAATCATCATCCACAACAGAAAGAAATTCTTCTGATCAAGGTTAAGAGATTTACTAATCTAAGGGTATAAAGATAAGAAGTTAGGAGAGAAATTTACTACAATGTCCATTTAGCAGAACAATAGCACTATGTTCTCCCGCATGGCCTATGCCCTTGAAAGCCGTGGGTTTGAGGCCCAGTTAGATAGTGTCTGGCATTGGGTCTAATTTAGAGAGCAGGTTTTGAAATCAATCATAAGGTGGTTAGTTACTTCTATCACATCCCTGTCACTATTGCACAACACCAGTGGTTATTATAGCCCCCAAGAGTCACAGATGTGTAAAATATATGACATTTTTTCTCCCTTAGTTGTATATATAGAGCTTTCCATTGCCGTGTAAGAATGAAGCATCTTGTTCATCCCAGCTTTATTTTTCTGTACCTCATGACTCAGATAAGTGGTGTCTTCAGCCTCTTACCACCATATTCTAGAGGGAAAACAAAGAGTAAAGGCAATAGCCTGAAATGTTGGGATATCGTGCTTGGGACCTCATTGACAAACAACTCAAAAAATCATAATGCATACCTAGTACTGAGCACTGGGTCTTTTATTTGATACCTAATGGTGAAAGGCATCTTTCCTCAGTTCTAGGGTAACTCCACATCAACCTCTTTATGTATGTGTAGGTATATGTATACAGTCTAGGTGGCTTCTACAGTAGTAGATTTCTATCTGGCATTTTCAGAGGACTTTAGTGTTAGTATCCTTCTGCATACTCCCTCCTATGTTCTTATAACATCCCACTTATGCCTCCCTGTTCTGTCATTCCTCTTTCCCCATCTAATAATTTGTGTTAAATCAAGTTTTTTCCTTAAAATTTCCACCACATGAATCCTTTCTACCTTCCTGTCTTCTATGGTTACTCCAATTTAAACACAAATGTCTAAGGGTTCTATATTAGTATAGTGATAGGAGAGGAAACGTGGTTCAGTCTTTCTGGGTCTGTGTTATCTCACTCCCAGTGATCATTTCTAGTTACACCCAGGCCCTGAACCCTTAGGGTAGGGGGTAAGCTAGCGCAGAGCTAGCACAGAACAGCACAAACTCTGGGAGTCAGGCACATGGCAAAAGCAGACTCATTTATTTCAGGAAGAGGATGCCCCTTTATACCCTCTGACTAGCTATCCATTAGTTCCCGGACTGCAGGCTGTTGCTGTGGTTCTTCTTCATTGACTCTTGACTCAGTACCTGGTGTGGTATCATCAGTTTCAAAGCAGGTCTCAGGCCAGGCATGCCTGGGCATGAAAGCTGCAGGTCTCAGGTCGGTTTCATGTGGAAGCCTAGCCACGCATGCTTCCTGGTTAGCGACAGGCCTTATTCCTCCTGCAGGTCTTCCTACTTCAAATGATTTAATTTAAAGATACATATAAATATATCCTTCACAGGTGTTCCCTGCCACTTCGGTTTTAGTCAATTCTAGGTATAGTCAAGTTGACAATCAAGAATAGCCATCACAAGTGGTATAGCTAGCTCATGTGGTAGGTCCATATGTTGATTCTTGAAGAACCACTATACTGAGCTCCATAAAAGCTTTGCCACTCTGCACTCCCACCAGCCATGAGAAAGTATTCCCTTTTCCCGTATCCATGACAGCAATTGCTATGCTTCTTTTTAGCTACTCAGATCCCAAACGTTGGTATTATAGCTCATTTTTGGGGGTGCCTAGGAACGCTATTTAACCGTCCTGCTTTTCTTCATCTTTTTAAAAAGAATTTTCTACATAGTTTGCACCTTCTTGGGCCTGGAGATATAGCTCAATGATAATAGTAGTTGCCATGTATGTGTGAGGCCTTTGGCTCAATCCCCAACACCACGTGCACATGCACACGCATGTGTACACACACATACACACACACATGCACACAAACACAAGAATATGCAATAAGAGAAAAGAAAATGAAATAAGTAAAACATCCTAACTCCAGGTGAATGCCAAACCCTAGGTCTTCATTCCCCCCCCAAAAATCAGCCAAAAAGTTTGGTGCAGACTTGGTGGCATCATAATCAAATGCCAAGAGAATAAAAGACTCTTTACACTGCACACATGGGTATGGAGTTTTTACACGGTGCGTGTAGTACTTTTAACTCAGAGCAAGTTTATTAAATATAAAAAAGGCTAGCACCAGACAATATATCTTTCTTTATGTGCCTGCCAATATCTGTGTCTCATGACCTTGTTTATTGAAATAAATCTTTCTAAATGCAGAGAGAGAGGAGAGGAGGGAAAGGAAGAGGGATGGTGAGAGGAAGAAGAATACCAGGGCCTTTTTTCTTATTTACCTCCTTGTAAATACAATAGAAAAATTTATATTCAAATCTGAACTTAACGTTTTTGGTTTTTTGTTTGTTTGTTTTGTTTTAGAGTTTTCTTCTCTTAATCAAAATCGGAACTGACAGAAGGCTTGTAGATAGCTGCCATAGAAGTAGAAATCAGGAGTGACTGCCAGGCAACACCCAGAACAATATTTTATGGTCAATAAATGACTCGTTCTGGGAGCCTTAGTTTCCTCCTCAGGAAAATGAATGGATCTCATATCATCTATCTGCTTTCATTCAACTGTAGGCTGCCTTGTAAAATGGAGGACATTTATGTATGTTTATTTGTATGTTTGTGCATATCCATAGATAAATCATATGAAGTCTTGTCCTATTAAAATAAGCAGTCAGTTTTAAGCATTAATTTCATGTAGGAGCCACAATGTTTTCATATTGTTTTCAGGATGGAAGCCGAGTTTTTTTTTCAGCATGTCAAACCATGTAAATCTGTGTACTTTCAATGTGTTCTGCTTAGTGTATGTCAACTGTGTGTTTTTAAAGCTCCAATAAAAGAAAACAAGAACAATGCCTTAGCCTATTACCTTCAGAGAATAAAATCAACAGCATGTTGGAGAAGGGAAAAAAGATTAAAATGCATTTTTCTGCATATGCTTTTTGGAACAATGAAACCAACACTGCTGGACAAATAAAAACAAAGACATGAACCTTTTACTTGCCACTCTACTTGCCTCAGAGTAATCCTCTACATGGCTTTGAGACCAAGTGAATTCTGTCTAACAGTATTAGGATTTGGAAAGACCGCGTGTCTTGAATTGCTGCTTGGTTATTCATTGTTTAAGTAGAAAGCAGTCTGATTTTCAAATCTTCACCATGCCTGGAAGTGGGAAGGGCCCTAGACTCTATTACTGACTGGCAAGAAGGAAGTTCTGTTTACCTGCTGAGAAAGGCCCCAAATAGGCACAGTTTAAAGTCCAGACAAAGTGTGGAAGATAAAAATAATTCAGATAGACCACAACAAAATAATACATTTCTCTGAATTAAACTGTACTTTGTTCAATAAAACCAATTATCTGAGCATCCAGAAGCTTTAAGAACAAGGAGGAGAAAAGAAAATCAGAAGGTGGAGAAAAAGCAACAGATGGGGGTAAGGGCAGGGGGTGTAGTTTGCAGCTTCAGGAGGAACACTGATCTCTTCTAGAATCCCCAGGTCGAATATATTCCAACATGCCACGTCTGTAAACACAGGAAGGGAAGTGGAAAATGAGGCAAACACTGTGGACACCGAAGAACAGGCAATCAAGGAGATCAAAGCAAATTCTCTCTTTACTTTGAATTATACAGAAAAGGGCCTCATTTCTACTGGAAACAGAGTTTAACCCAAATGAAAAGTTGGTCCAGTTCTTTTTAATTATTTTATCTGCCTGTGTAACTCGGGGAAAAGACGTCTGAATCACACTGTTTTGCAAATATGTTCTCATTTAGAGAACTTTACAAAATCCTGTGGTGGTCAATAAAAACAGTATATTCATTGTTTTTCAGGTGCTTTAATAGACTTTCAGAACTTACGTAGTTTATGAAGGAAAGACATTTACTTAGCTCGCAATAAAATAGGCTCAACTGGGGATCTCAGAAAAGATGATTTCACAACAACCAGAGCATGCAAGAGACAGAAATGTGCAGCAGGAAGCCAGAAACCTGGCTAAGGGGCTGCTCTCACTGTCATGACAACTCACCTCTATAGAGCTCATATCAGTCCTATATCAACTATATAACCACTTCTGTACACTAAGATGACTACAGTGACTGTCACTATATCCATAGTCCTCATCTCCTTGAATTCCATCATCTACCACTATTTCCACACTGAGAACCAAGTTTCAACATGTGGACTCATGAGGAGCAGACATATTCTCAACATATGAACCACAGCAAGCAAGTGATATGGAAGTGTAAGGGATATATATATATATATATATATATATATATATATATATATATATGATGTTTTTAGTAAGGTTTTGTTTTAACCAACCTATAGGCAGTATTTCCTTCCTAAACACTGGAATAGACTTCTCAATGAGTTATCTCTGTGTTATAACCAGTTCTCAATTCCTTCTTGCTTTTTTCAAGCCACATCAACAGCAGGAAAGACAAAAGAATGGCCAGGGCAATGCCAAAGCATGGAGAAATGTCTTTAGTTATTATTACCAGAATAAATGAAGAAACCACACGCCAGATGGGTGTACATTATCTATCCAACTAAAAAAGTGTCTTGTTAACAGAGATAAATGGTCTGAAATGGCAGAACATTTTCTTGCAATTTTAAAAAATAATAGCAGCAATATTTCAGAGGATAATTTTGCCATTTTTTCAAGGTTTCTGCTAAAAACCCACATTTGATATTGATAGATATATTCTTAAAGTGCTCATTGGCACATTCATAAATATGTGAAGCTGAAAGGGGACTTAAAAAATCTCAACTCTAATAATCTACTTAGAAGCTTGAAGGCACAATCCAAAAGGCCAGTTGTCTGGGTTGGGGGTGCATGTATTCTCCTCACTCCTTTGAAAGCAGAGCAGAGGCAGTATGGTGCAGTGAACCTAGCTATGGGCATGACTCTGAATGTGTCAAATGCTGGGGAACAAGTTTCTAAGTATGTAGGGAGTAGATAAACTATGCTATGAGAATTTTTGTGTTCACTTGTTCCCAGAGATCAGAGAACAACCTCAGATACCATCTACTTCATTTGTAAGAAAAGGTTTCTCCTTAGCCCAGGCTTACCTGTCCAATTGGGCTAGGCTGACTGTCCAGCCAGGCTAGGGATCACCTATCTTCATCTCCTCAGCACACAGATTAGAAGTGTATGCTCCCATACCCATCATTTTTATGTGGATTCTGGGGATAAACCCAAGTTCTTATGCTTGCAAGGCATGCATTTTATTGTCTAAGCTATATCCAGCCCTGCTATGAACATTTCTAAAAGTCTTTCTAAGTATTCCTTCTGGTGCATTCAAGCTGTCGTTGATGTGTTCACTGATCAGTAAGCATTATCTGCATTAAGTATTGGGAGGGTTTTCTATTATACAACAAAAGTTTCTCATTTACCACAATTTTGCCTTTTTCCAATGTTATGGGTCTATCACTCCACTTGAAACAAAAACCCAAACAAGAATGCTGGTATAAATATATAATAAGTAACTATTCCTTTATATAGTCCTTGGCCTAGTTAAACCTGTGTTAGAGCTAAGCTTAAGATCCATTATGAATATAATGCCATCACCTTTATTTGCACTCAGCCATACCGGTAGGCAAGAGAGGTTGTTTCCTAGAAGAAAAATACAATTAATTTCTGAGATGTTTTGTTTTATTTGGAAAGCCTCCTTTTTCTGGGGACATAACAATGACTTACTGATTTATGAAGTGCTATAGTTTAAAGGTAGTCGAAATACTTTCTTTACAATTTTGATACCTTGCATTTCTAATCTGAATAATACCTTTCTGGAACATCAAATGGGCCTTCAGAGAGGTTTTGAGCCTTTTTGGCTTGTGTCGCCTCAATTTTGCCCTTGTAGCCACGCAGAGGCCTAGAGTGTGCTTTAATCTTTCCATTTAGCATGTGGTTAGTTAGTTTGTTCAATTCCTAGGAATGCTGAAGTTTACATGTGACTTATTATCTTGGAAATACCATAGGAAACATCCATGCTATATGTGGCATCACTGGCTTTTAAAAGAAGAATGAAGAGCCCTCCTTTGAAACTTACAGCCCAAGTCTGTGAAGTCTGGGCATTCCTATCACACTTTGGGGAACAGGATGAAGGTTTTCCCAGGAGAATCAGCTCCTGAAATGATAAGAAGGATCCCTGTGACCAACCCACAGTCTCAATGCTCTTTGTGCACAGGTGGAGTTGTTTACTTGAATTGAGAAAACTTCCCATATGAAAAAGCTGTATTTCAACCCAATGTGGTGGCTGACAGGGATATAGCAATGCTGCCTGCTATTTAGATACTGTATGGGTACGGGAGAACTCTGACACTGAATGAGCCTACTTTTGCTTGTATGTGGCTAAATGGGTCTTTGAAGTGATTCCATCACAGCAGTATTCTGAAAGGGGAAAATAATCTCCCCAAGACCAGCCCCTTTCATATGCTGCCAAGGCAGTCATGACTGGAGCTGCCATGTTTTCATGCAGCCTGTCTGCTTCCTGCTGCCTGGACCAATCTCTGTACACCCTGAGCTCACATTTCAGAGTATGGAGTGGGTGATGCAGTCTCCCTCTTGTGGCCAAAGTAAAAGAAAAAATATCTTTGCCACATGCCTTTCTAGAAACAGACCAGGAACTGATAATAATAATAACATTAACAATAACAATAATAATAACTTGAGATGCATTTGAAGCCTTCATCCCAATTGCTCATGAGACTCAGCTTGAGCCTTCCTCCCTCCCCTCCTTTATGGACGTTCAACTTCACCATGGTCCTGGGCCTTGAGGTAAATGACACCTCCAGCCAATTGCTTGCTAAGGGTTAGTTTGCTTACACGTTCAAACTCATACAGTCACTCGGGTATTATTTACTGAGCTCAATTTCTGCTAAAACAAAGTGGGGAATGGTAATCTAATAAAGCCCTCATCACCGGCATAAATGTATAATGGCTTTACCTCTGCAAAATACTTCATTTTGACAGCTGGATTCCATAATTCACTTCAGTTCTCTGAGTTTTAATGTCCTCATCAATGAAACGATTGTGATGAACAAGATCAGGGAGACTAATTGCAGGCAGGAGGCACACAGCATCCAGTAGTAGACTTTACCTATCCCAACTTCTTTCCTCAAGGACCATAGCTCTGCTCCGAAGCCTTCTCAGGAAAACAATGCAATGAAAATTGACTTTTCATTCCTGGCTTTAAAAGATTTCAGGTGACCATGATAATGCTCCCTCCTAACACACCCCAGTAAAATGAATGCAGCAAGTACCAGTTCTCTTCTTTTCACATGTAAGGAAATTTAGACACAAAGAGAGACATTTGTGGTTTGCCTCAACACCTTCAATTGCTTTGAACCCCCTTCTGGTTCCACCATCAAGATCTAGGAAGGTGTAAGTAACCAGAAGACTATGGAGATTCTCCTTTCCCCAACCTGAACACTGAGGAGTGGGGAATAAGACAAGAGACTCCTTGTCTATCCTTTCCCTTCTCTGTCAGGTGCCCCTGGCTTTCACCTGCTTTTCACATCAAGTTAGACACCTGTACAATATATTATGGGAAGGATCTGTTATTGCTTTTCTGCAGAGATGTACCCTGGTGGGTAGCATTTCTAAAGGGGTTTAACTTGCCTGTGAGAAATAACAAAATCAAAATGAAACTGGTTCAGAAACTAACTTCAGATACCAAGCAGAGATGCAAATTTGGGGTGTAAGCATGCCATTTAGTCAGCCATGCAAATTAGCACATGCTCACGTCTTGCCTGGGGCCCTGGAAGAAACCAGGAGGGGAGCCGCAAGGAAGTTCAATCTGTTCTATTTCTCCTTTAGTTGACTTTTGGCCATGTTTTAGTTGGTATTTGCTTCTGTGGATGGCTGTGGTTGATGGTGATGACTTGTTGTTGTTTTTTTTTGTTGTTGTTTGTTTGTTTGTTTTTTAACCTGGGCATTGAGAAGCAGAGGCAAAGTAAAACAAAGGAGTTAACTTGAAGGTTAGTAATGGCAAACCTTAAGAGCAAGCTAGAAAACGTGTGTGTGTGTGTGTGTGTGTGTGTGTGTGTGTGTGTGTGTGTGTGTGTGTGTGTGTATACAAGCACACTGAGAGGGGAAACACGGAGAGAGGAGAGATAGCAGGAAAAATAAATGCAAAAGCAGAATCTGAACAGTCATTTCTCTTTTTCTCCCCCTATCCAACCCCCTCTGTTTGTGTGTGTGCGTGTGTTTGTATGTTAAAGATCATCACTTACAGTCATTGCTTAGGGGTTCAGAGGTTAGGAAGATTGTATTTAGTTTTAATTGTCCAAATACATGCGCTTCATAAACAAGTGTCTGTCTCTGGCAAGAGTTATAAACCTCATAAGTCTCCTTAAACTCTAGCTGAAGAAAAACATTAGGTCCCATTTATTTATACCTTCTTGGTGAAGATTCCATTTCCCAGTTATTGGAACAGTAAGTAAAAAAAAAAAAGGCAAATGTTGTTGAAGGGAAAAAAATCATGAAAAGGAATCTCTCAATATCCAAAGAAAGCTGAGGATTGATTGAACCTAAGTAGTTGGAAACACTTCTCTCTTGCCTTCAACTACAAAGAGGGTAGTAGGAGTTGGGGCTGAGGGCAAGAGTTCACAGGGACTTGGAGGAGAGGCAAGGAGCAGAGGAAGTGTATAAAGAAGAGAGAGAATTCTTATGTGGTATTTCCTCTGCAATTTAGAGTTGTCAGGCGGGCATCTTGCACATCTACCCAGATTGAACACATTGCTATTACAGAAGCAAAGCTTTCTTCTAGGATAGATTAAAGAGATAATAGGTGAAACCAGCTGTAAGAAGCATCTGGTTTTTCTTTTTGGTTTTTTGGGTTTTTTTTTTTCTCATTTCAACACGAGAGTCCTTGCAAGTGGGAAAATACAGGTTCTAGAGCTCTCGTGGGATTGCATCTTAAAAGGGAGTTTCCACAGTTTTCGGATCTGTAATGTGCCCCAAACTCATGACTCCTTCCAACAGTTTCATAGTGTCTTCTTTTTCAAAAACATTAGTTACACAGGGGCCTGGAGAAGCAATGCTAGACTTTCCCCCAAGGCATATCCTACTCACTATCTTATTCTGTGATTAAGAAATCCTGAGGCATGTTGGCAATTCTAATACATAGGCTATCTTGGATTGCTTATTTCCAGAAGGGATGGGAGAGTTACTCCTCAAGTGCAGCAGCCCAATAAATGGTTTGAAATAAGAACTCTGTCACATGCTTGGAGTCACCTAGAAGACTAACAGAATCTGTAGGATTCTTTTTAAATGAGGCCTAGGATCTACATGGATTATGAATTGGCAGTTTGGTTAGAGAAAGAGATATCATCTGGAATGGTATCTGTGAAATGTCACAAGATTTAAAACTAACATGTCTTATAGTAATGCTGCAAAGAAAATTCAGTTGTTCCAAATTTCAATGGAGAAACAAAATATCAAGAATCGTACCATCCTTCCTCATAGATTTCTGAAGTGAATTTAGTTGCCTTTGCTCATCAAATTCATGAATTATAGTAAATATCCATTTTAGACAATGAGTGCATTGTCTTCTCTTCAGTCTTGTTAGTGGAGTATATATCTCTGTGTTTGAAGACAGTCTCCTGTAGCTCAGACAGGCCTCCAACGAGCTATGTAACAGATGGCCTTGACTTGAACTTCTGATCCTCCTGCTTCCATCCCTTGAATACTGGTGTTATAGGTATGCACCATCTTGCTGTGGCTAAAATGGGGCCTCATGCTTATTAATTGAAGACCTCATCAACTGAGCTACATCTCCAGCCCTCAATTTTCATTTTTAAATAAATAGAAAACTGTTCTAGGATGAATAGTGATTTTTAAAGCTGTTCTGATCATGGTGCAAATAGCAAGTGAACGACATACTGTGATCCTATGTATACATAACTAGTGTACATTTGAAAATGCATATTTACCATAGAATGAAATGTTCTCCTTCATGTTTTGTGGTACATTCTGATATGTTCTGAAGTGTACTAGAGCATGGTCAGCACTGTAGTTTAAATGGTCACTGTGAAAGACAACTATCTGGGATCATATTTGAATGTAGATAGTTGCCAGGTATATGAACTTGGCCAGGCTATTTTACATATAATAACAGTAATAATAATATAAAGATAAAATTAGGATTTAGTTAATATTACCTAGAAATAACTGGCTTGTAAAACCTCCCACTGTGCTAAGTACTTAACAGAATAAGAGTTAAGAAATTAGCACAGAGTAAGACAAAGCTTGAGCAACTTTACAATAACTGACACAAAAAAAGTATTTAAAATGTTGGCTATTTATGACATCATACACTCACTTAGTATGCCCACTAAGTAGAAGATGCTATACAAAAAAATATAATCTTAGGCAATATTTAAATATGTGTGAATAAAAGAGAACTATTTTTTTTACAATGAGATCCCAACTATAGTTATTTCCTCTTCTAATTTAATGTGAAATAATATGACATACGTATTCTTGCTTCTCTTACTTTAGATGATTCCTTTATGAGACTATGAACCCTTTTAAGGCTGAGATTGTATCATTAATCTGCCACTGTGTTTTCTTGGTCTGGAGCCACGTTTCTTGCATAGAAGTCACTCAGCCAGTCCTGAAGAGACCTGCTAAACCGGTGTCAGATGAAAGGGGAGGAGGTCCTCCCCTATCAGTGGACTTGGAAAGGGGGAGGGTGGAGATGAGGGAGGGAGGATAGAATTGGGAGGGAATGAGGGAGTGGGATACAGCAGGAATACAAAGTTAATAAACTGTGACTAATATTAAAAATAAAATTTAAAAAAAAGGAAAAAAGTCACTCAAATTACTAACTGAATGAAGAAACAAATGATTGGATCAGAATTATCAGTTTATTTGTATTCATATGTGAGAGATGTTTCTTCAGTTTTGTAGAAGTCAGTCTCAAGGACTATTGGCTATCAGTGAATTGAACTAATCCCTCCCCCTAAGATCTACCTAGTTTTTTAAAGTCATTGGACAGCCACACAATCTATAGTTATTAACAGCTCACTCTGTCCTTTTCCAAGTCCAAAGGCAAAAGGCCAGCTGTAGATATTTTTGCCTTCATTCCAGGGGGAGCCCATGACCCTCATTTCACCCTCATTTGGAGAAAGCAGAGAAAATGACTGAGATAAGATCCCTGAGAACTTCTGAGGACTGCTGGGCTTTTTGGTGTGTGTGTGTGTGTGTGTGTGTGTGTGTGTGTTTGTGTGTGTGTGTGTGTGTGTGTGTCTGTGTGTGTCTGTGTGTGTGTGTTTTGGCTTTTCTCTGTTGATCTGGGCAACCATACAGATAGCTTGCAGGAGAAAGACTGAAGTCCAAGAGGGAAAAGACCAAGGATATTATGACATACTTGTTCCTCCTGATCTTTCCAGCTTCTCTTCATGCCCAGTGGACCTTGTACCTGCAGCCCTTCATTTCCATTTCTCACAAACACTGACGTCTCCCAAGTTGAAGTACTGAGAGCTCTTGGCTTAGAGCACAGTGGTCCTGATTCATCTCTACAAGGAAGATGGTAGGAGGAGTGAGTCCTGAGATGGAACAACCAGGTGTGTGTATCCTGGCAGAATATTTCCTGCTCATTCATGAGGATGCCTAGCAAAGCAGGAGAGGGGAAACTCAAAGGACACAGTCCTGTTCCAGTAGCTTTCAGGCTTTGTGAGAGAGAACAATTAAAATTTGTGAGATACAAAACCTATCTCATTATTTTTCTGTGATTCCTTGCCCTCTGTATGCAATAGGTAAATGTGGGCAATGCACCGAACATAATAAAACAAAGCAAATGGAACCCTTGGAAACTGACAGTCCCAGGCTTCAGCTCTGTCATTTCCTGAACATGTGCTTCTGTACAGCAAAACCATGTGTTAGTTCATGTTTGGAATTCTTATCTCCCTCTTCGGAGTCTGAGCATCCCTGGGCAGAGCAGAAAGCAGTGCACAAAGTCGACATGCATTCAGAAGAAGGCACATGGATGTTAGCAGTTCAATTATGCTCTTCAAATCCCTCTACTGTTCTCACTCAGCTGATCCACCGCTCCTTCTTTAGTGTGATCTAATTAGTATTAATCCTTGGCATTATACTAAAGGTAACCCTACTTCTATCCAAACAAACAGCCAAAAGGCAATAAATAAATAAAAATAAAAATTTAAAAAGCTCAGTACAAAGTGAGTCATTTGACACTTACATTGGCACAGTGAGGTTAAAAGCCATGAAAGTTTAAAGAATGACACAAATCTTGAGAAACCTTGATTTCATCAAAATTGTGGAATGTATTAACCATATAAAAGAATAACTTAATCTTTATAAACTACAGATTTAGTGTGAATCATATGGTTGTAAGTTCAGTGGTAGATTTAGTTCAGTGGTAGAGCACTTGCCTAGCAAGCATTAAGGCCCTGGGTTCAGTCTTCAGCTCTGGAAAACAAAAAAGACAAGACAAGAATTATATGATATAAGGTTTGTGACATTTATTTTTCTTTTTTTAAATTTATTTAAATTTATATATTTACTTTACATCCCAATCATAGTTTCCTCCATCCTCTCCTCCCAGTGCTTCCCTCCAACCTTCTTCACCCCATCTCCCTTCCCCTTGTCTTCAGAAAAGGGGAGCTATATCCCCAACCTCCAACCTACCCCAGGACATCAGGTTGCATCAGGACTGAGTTCCCCCTCAGGTGTGTAATATTTAATACAACTCTTCATGTACAAAATATTGTTCAATACCACTTTTAATATTTTTCCTCCTCTAAACTTTATATTAGAACCCTAATGTTGGGTGAAGCCATTTCCTTTATAACCATTATGCCTTCCTAAGGTGTTTTTTTGAAGTACTTTAATTCCACACTGCTTCGTTAAACACTAATATTTCTCACTCTTTTTAATCATGAGCCTTTTTGGTTCCTGAAGAATTGATCATTTCTGTCATTGGATCCCAGAAACTTTCAATTCCTAAAATAGTAGCTTTCCTTCTTGAGGAAGGAAGAAAAAAAAAAAAAAAACATCAACAGCCATTACTGACTGTGGCAAAACCCATTCTTTCCAGACCTCTAGAGGGCAAGATCACTATAATTTGTTCCTAAATTTCATCTGACTTGTGATTCCAATTTAGCTGGAATTATGAAATGTCCCTTCAAATTAAGTAAACCACAGAAGCACTCGCACTATCCACAAGATGACAATATATCCCATTAGCCCTACTCTACAGATTTCAGTGAAGTCCAAACTCATCTGTAATGGGCCCTGGATTGACACGTCTGCCCTTGATCACTAAAAAAAGTCTATTGATGGAAAGGAAGCACCAACAATCAATAGACAGTGTTTACTTGCAAAAAGCCCCTGTCACTTGCAGATGGCTACTTACTGGGATGTTCGCAGCAGCTTGTCATGAATCAAAACATTATTAAGAGGATGGCCTGGTGAGATGGGTCCATGGCTAAAGGCACCTGTCATCAAGTCTGATCACCTGAGTTCGATCCCCGGAACCCACAATAGTGGAAGGAGAAAACTGACTGCCAACAGGTTGTCTTCTGTCTTCGAGATGTGCACGACAGCAGGTGCACACTTACACAAACAAACACATTTTTCTTAAAAGTACCTTTTTAAAAGGGAAAACTGGGGACATGCACCTTCATGTATGAATTTTAATGTGGGAAAGTTGAAATATGGTATAAGGAGAATGAGACTCAATGTTCTCCCAAGGAAGCAACTGAGCAGAAGAACATTGTCTGGAAGCACCGGCTCTGTCTTCAGAGAATTGTCTGAATCAAGCATGAAGAATGCTTAGTTAAGGAAGTGGATTGTGTCATGTGCATGTGAGATGGGGAAAATGTTCCATGCACCCACACTAGCACAGTCTGTGAGAAATATTTTTTTTGATATAACACTTTGTAGGACACAATCCTTTCTATAACTCTTTAAAAGCTAACTAACATTATCTGGAACACACAGCTGGAAGTAGAGGAAAAAATCAGGTAGGGAACACACATCTGTTCAGCTACAGAGTCTACAGTTTCCATTGGCTACTAGACCAAAGGGCTGATACCTATGTCAAATACATACTATTGTGGAGACATATCTAGTGAGAAATGGCTTTCAGTTAAATCTTGATTTTAATTCAATTCTGTTGATTATTATTTATTCCTTTTTCTGTTTGGTTTTGGAGGTTGAACCTCATGCACACTAAGAGAACACTCTTATATTGACTGTGTCACCAGCTTCCATTTGCTATCATTGCTTTTTTCCTTTGTAATACTTATGTTGAGGACTCTATGCTGTTATATATTCAGTGATTTACCTTCTAACTTTAAGTGTATTATTTCCATTCATCAGAGTTGAAATTCAGGTGCTTGGGGGATTACTAGTGTGTATAGCACTATCTCTTCTTACAGAGGAGTTGGGTTCAGTTCTTAGCTGCATGTGGTAGCTCACATTCACTTCTAACTGCATTTCTAGAGGACACTATACTGTCTTCTTGGCTTCACGGGGATTAGGCATTCACATAGTGCACATACTACACAGGCAAACAAAATATTCACATACATCTAAAAATAGCCTTTTAAAAAGTTGAAATTGAGCCACAGTCAATGCACCATTCATTTAACAATTTATTGAACACTATCACCTAACCAATTCTTCTACCTATGTAGCATCTTATGAGTAATAAGGAAAAAAATTTATAGAATTAAAGCTTAGCATACTTTGTTCAGATAATCTGAATAGTAGCATAAAGTTTAAAATGAGGACTATTTTTGCATCATCAGGTATTTCTATCAAAAATTCAAACCATTTACTGAATAATCTTCCTGAAACACCAAGGCTGAATTTGAACTCACCATAGAGCCCAGGCAAGTCTTATAACAGTTTCTTTTTACTCCTGATTAGTTAGGATGCCAGGACTGTACCACCACACCCAGTGATAATGTCTATCACAGACTCAGTTAGTGTCCCCTTGGAGGCAATATATCCTAATGGTCATGTCTATGATGTCTAGTCACTTTCTCTTTGTATCCTGGTTTCTGCTCTGCCACTTTCTAGCTGTAGAAAGTTGGAGAACTGCACTTAACTCTTTGAAGCACAGGACTTTCACAACTGTTCAACAGATATAGAAATAATTGTATGGGTGGTTTCATGAAACCAAGAAAAATAACTTACACAAGAAAAGTGCTTTCCCTAGGACGATGTTTATGCAAGGTAATACTGTTATCGTTTTCATTGAAAAGCTCTATTTTAAATTAATACAGTCTAACTATAATAATTCAACTCCTCAACTCCAATGAGATGTATAAGAAGGGAATAGAATAAGAATAGACAAAATACTACTACTAATCAGGACAAGGAAAAGGAGGGGTCCCATCACCATAAAGTTATGCAGACTAAAGGGATGTTGTAGAAAGCAGCACTGATAAGTAGACCAACCCCAGGAAATTGATAGGAGCAGTATAAAAGACAGTGAGGGGATGAATTCTTAATTGTTATTTAAATACATTTTCCTGCTTTTTATTGAAAATATCAAAGGACAAAACTTTTGTTAAACTTAGTGACTTAATATTTCCTGGAGAAATCTATTGGGGAGCAGAAACAAATCTATAGTGGAAGAGCTCAAAACTCCAAGAATTTATTGGCCTTTAAAACAGATTTGATTCTCTTCTTTTACATTATTCCTGTTTAGCTGTTAGCTCAGGGGCTTTGTTATAGTTGTTTGTTTGTTTGTTTTGTTTTTTTGTCAGTTCACAGAAATAGTTTACTCAATTCGAAGCGGTGTATTTGTCAGGGGGAAAGGTTGTCAACAGTGGTTAGAAACAATGAGGAGAATCCTCTGGAAGCTTCTGTATCCAGGCTGGTCCACATCTTCAGAGGATATAATGCAGATGCCCTATTTTCTTCCGATCTAGGACAACTAGAGCTACAGTGTTAGAAACAATTATGGGTACCTCCAACACTGATATGTAACCCCTGGCAACTAACATTTTTTTCCTTTTTTCTGTCCTAGCTCCTTAAAGGTAAAACAGTCAGTCACACTGTCTTCTGGGCCATTAGTTCCCCTACAGTCCTGTCCTTTATTTCTAAGCAGAAGGTATGTATGTGGACCTTCACCCAGCCAACCTTGTCTGGTAAGAATGTTCTATCTCATTTTTCCTTAGGAAGTGCCTTCACTGTGATACACCAGAAAGTGGCTCCTTTGATGATGGGTTTAACAGAAGGATGAGGATGAGAGATCAACCTGTACTTCATTGCCAGGAAGCTCTTTAGAAACTCACTTGGCACATTCCTGGAATCTTTGACCACTCCAACTCTCACCCTGAGACCATTCTGCCTAATTCTTTATCACCTTCTTCTGAGGTTCATTGTTCTCCCTCTTCTTTTTTTGTCTTCCATTTCTTCCTTCTTTCTTGTAGACTTCATTGTTTTTATACATAGCTTTCATGCCTCCCATTCTGTGTTCCTTTTTAATTTGACTTTTGCTCATCTTTTGCCTAGGTATCTTTTTATGAACTTCACTCTATCAGGTTCCCCACCCCCACCCCCATGCAGACCTTGACTTGGGATTGCTTTCAAAGCTAATTTTTAGCTTTTGTTTAAAAAAATAAATCACTTAACAGGAAGCAAGGTAAATTTTGAAAGTAAGTCTTGACATTCAATGCATCCTGAAATATTCACCCCCAACCAAGTTCTTATTCCCAAGATGTTTGCCTTTCTCAGCAGACAGCTAGGGTGGAGAAAGGAAGGACACACTATGTTTGTTCATGTTGGTCTTATGAGACTGATATATTCCTGGGAACAGCCTGCTTGTTTATATATAGGGCCTTGGGGCTGTTACCCCTGGTGGTTGCCATAGCAGTCACACCAGCAGCAGCAAGGATTCACCTCCACCCTTTCCCCAAACTTCCTCCATCTCCCTTCTTTGTCCCAGATTCCTTACCAGGGTCAACAGAAAACCAAATGACGTCTTTGTCAGTGCCCAAGCTCATTTACAGTAATAAAGCTTGTATTTGCTGAATTAAGTTAGCTCCCTGTCTCCAATTCCAAATAGCCTACTCTGTCAAAGCCTGAGATAGATGAGTCTTCTCCACATTTGATCGGCCTGTGTGCTAATTCTGTAGGTGACCCCAAAAGAGTACTATAGAACACGGACCAATGACTCTCGGACCCTCGTGGATGATATAAAAGCAAGTATGGTGTCAAATGGATTACAGTGAACTCAGGTTCTGCTGGTACTCAGTAGGGCAGATACTCTCCACTCTGCCAAACATAAAATAATCCCATCAACTGATTACTTAAGTCAAAAGTAGAGACATGCCCTCTCCTTGGGTATGTCTTTCTTGTTTTTGCCTCTTGTTTCTAAATCTCAATCTGGTTACCCCCATTTTTAATATATATATATTTAACATTCTGTCAGGATTTGTGCCTGCAGGTGAGAAGAGGGCACCAGATCTCATATAGATAGTTGTGAGCCATCATATGGTTGCTGGGAATTGAACTCATGACCTTTGGAAGAACAGCCAGTGCTCTTAACCTCTGAGCCATCTCTCCAGCCCATGGTTACCCCCATTTAACAAGAATAAACTCTTTAATGCCCCCATTTTGGCAGAAACTGACCTCTTGTATTTCAGACTGTAAACTAAAGTTTATTATGCCACACCTGAGTCTTTTTGTATAGATGCTGTTGTATTGGCAGTTACTTGAATTTGCCTGAAGACAGCTCAAATGAGACTTACATTAAAAGATATTTGAATTAGATGAGTTGGACTCTGGGATCTTCCTAGAAAGAAAATTTATCCAGAGGCATTTGACTTCTAATGCTTCTTCGTAGCTTAAGGGAATATGTAAGCAGAGATGTTTTTAAACAAATCACCATGTTAGTAGGTCAGAGTCCCAGGAAACT
>CM053765.1:75808138-75863656 GCA_028658305.1 Pachyuromys duprasi | reverse complement strand
GCTGCATCAAACTATCTGCCGTTACCCATCCTAGACAATTCCTCCTGATACTGTTCTAGCTCATGGGTTAATCAGTACAGTGGCCTTTATTTGGCTTTCTGAATTACTTGAAAGAGGAATGAGTTTTAGATATAACCTAAAATAGCTAGGCATGGTGGCTTGTGCTTTTAATCCCAGCACTCTGGGAGGCAGAGGCAGGCAGATCTCTATGAGTTCGAAGGCCACCCTGATCTACAAAGTGAATCCAGGAAAGCCAAGGCTACACAGGAGAAAACTTGTCTCAAAAAAAAAAAAACAAGAAAAAAAATCTAATATGGCCTAAGAAGGTTGTTTGTGCCTAAGAACATAGGATACGGTGTGGGATTTAATGTGAATAAAGAAATCCTGCTGGTGTGTGTTTCAGAGACTAAGATGAGTAGTCTGGAAGCCACCATTTATTAAGTACCCTATGCGATGCTTTTGACCAGTTAATTATTCATACCTTGATTTTTATCAGTCTCTATCAAAGGATTTAACATGGAGCCAAAAGATGCAGTTTGTCACATCTGCATGGACAATTAGGGACAGGAATTGAGGTAGTGTCTCAAGCTCTACATCCCCAAGTCTGTCATTTTTTTTTACTGTATGAGACATACTTAGTCCATGGAAAAATTTCATTAGAACAAAGGATTTCTGTGCAGAATACCATAGCAGGGATGATTTTTGCCTGGAACAAAGTGACAATTCTAGAATTTAAAGTAGGTTAAAGGAAGATTGAGTCTGAGGCAAGAGTCTTTTATTGCTACTCAGCTCATATATCATACAAATAGCTGTTTATATCTCTGTGATGTTGTGTGTGTGCACAAGGCTATATGCTCAAGTTAAAAAATATATATTAATTAACGTTCAACAGGATCACTGGTCCAAAAATAAAAGAATACAGTATTTGAGAATCTGTTCCTAGATTTGTCCCTAATTTACATATACTCAGAAATGTGTGTACATATATATGCTTATTCACAAAGACTAGATGTAATCAAAAGTAAAGAGTTCCTTTCATTTGAGTCTGTTATATCCCTCCAATTCAGAAAAGCTTCAGTCAGACTTCTACTTTTTTCACTTCCTTGGGAGTATATGTAATACACACAGCACATGGAGACCCAAAAACACCTTCTTAAATCTATATTCTCTAGGGAGCTAGTTACCTAGTTTGGTGCTCACCTTACCTCACTGTTTATACAGTAAATTCCTGTCAACATCTTTTAATTTAAGACCCTTAAAGGTAATAAAAGTGACTACTCAAAATGCCCCAATTTCAAGAAGTGGAAACATATTTGGGAACTAGCTGTTCTCTACAGGATAGTAGTTTTCTCCAGAAGATAGACTCTGCCAAGTACTTTTCTTTAGATAGAGAAAGAGGTTTTTTTTGTTGTTGATTCTCATGATACCTGTTAGGGGTGAATTATATTCCTGCCCCAAATTTAATGTGGATGTTTTGTGCCTTAGAATATGATCTCGCTTGAAAATAAGGTCATAGAAGATACAATCAGTAAGCTGACACCATCCTTCTATGTTACCCTGATAAAAGAGGAGATGAAACAGAAGCACACATGCACACAACACAAGAACACTGTGAAAAGGATATATGTGTTCCTCCATGAAGCTGGGCTAGAGGCCTGCAACAGGTGTTGCCATACACCATCCAGAGCAAGCCCAGCCCAGTTTGTGCACTTGATACTGACTTCTAGATTTGAGAGTACACGTTTCTGTTTTCTAAGCCACTCACTTTTCAGCATTTTGTGCTGTCTGCCTAAAATCTAGTACAGTAACTTCTGAAACATATTCCCCACAACAGCATATTTTAAGTCTAAAGCAAAGCAACAGTCAACTAATACTTATGACATCCACTAGTTTAAATTCACAAAAACCTTACCAAAAAATGGAGGGCATCGGGTAAAAAGAAGAATGTTAAAAATAAGGCATGAAGCTTGAGTCCCTTAACATAGAAGTAGAATTTCTTCTTAATCATAGCTACCAGCTACCTGGCAGCTGCCCTACCTGGTAGAGAAGGATGAGTTTTGTTCCATTAGTGATTGATCTCTGGACACTGGATTGTTGTCATCAATGAGTAACAGAAGGATGAAACAAAGCATACCAATAAGAACACATGTTTATCACTTTTTGTCTTATGGTAATTATGAATGAAAAGTTGAATGTATGTCTGTGAAGAAGACAAGAATACTAAGAACACATAGCTATAGGAATACATATTCAGATCACCATCCACCTATCCGGCAGCTGACCAATGGAATATGGAAAGAGACTGGAACATATCGCCTCATATGATAGTTATGATTGACAAACTAGCTCTTGTGTACAGTTACTGAGTAAAGATAAAGAAAGTAAATGTGATGGTTACTAAAGGCTTATCTTTCTATTAATTTATAATTATCTCCATCTAGTATTTCAATTTTCTTCCAGAATAAAAGTAATTACCACATACCTCACACTGATACAGTAGCAGGTTTGTGTCTCTATGTTTGTCATAAGCATTTAAAAGATGGGACAAGATGCTGGTCAAGGAAGGCCCATGCAAGTAATTCCTCTCATTCCAGACCTGCTCACTTTCCTTCTTCATTCTATTTTTCATTTTGAATAGATAACGATGGACCTTGCATCAACAGACTTCTGGACTCTGGCATTCTTTTGAGGCAGACAATGGGAAGTACCAGTGAGAAAGAGAAGAGAAGAGATAGAAGAAAAGAGAACAGGAGAAGAGAGCAGAGAAGAGGAAAGCAGAGCAGAGGAGAGAAGAGAAAAGACATCATGCTTCTTCCCTGAGTCATCAAAAGAAACACTGAGCAAATGGTAGGAATCTCCTTAGATGATGACAAGGACTGTGAACTGGCCCTTGCCTCATGTTCCTTTCATTTGGGTCTAATCACTATTTGTCTATATCCCATATCTTTGTAGCAGGTTGTGAGCAACCTGTTCCTTAATTTAATAATCTCTACATACTGTCCTTTGCTTATTGGCATTTTGCTATTGCTTTAAAATAAGTTTCCCTTTCAAGCACTCTTCACAGTTGAAGTAAGAAATCATATGCTTCTCAAGACTTGACCTGCACAGAAACCCAGCCATGTTTAACTATATGTATATGTAAATCAAGCCATAGGTTTAACAAATCAAACTATATGTAAATAAAAATTTCCTTCCATTGATTATGTATTTAAATTGATGTAGATGCTTGTCAAAGGCACTTAGCTGTCCTCAGAGGATAGAACTGGGCTGGCTTGATCCCTAGCTGTCTGTGTTAGGGGATCTCTTTCCTGGGTACATACCAATTTTGAATGCAAGTGAATGTTTCTCAGTAAACACGCAAGAGTTCAAAGCTTTAGTTTTTTAAATTTCACCTCGGCTATCTACATTTTTATCTATTATATTTCTAAAATGGATGTTTTGTAACTTAGTTGCTTTTCCTTATTGCTGAGACAAAAATACCTGAAAAAAAATCTTGAGGGAGGAAAGAGTTTATTCCTGGTCATGGTTGAAGAAGGTCATTGTGGCAGGAATGGATTGATGGACATTCATGGTACTAGAGGTTTGCAACTGGAATGCCTCATGCTTCAGTGAACAAGGAAGCAGAGAGTGTTTAGCTTGAAGTAGGCTGAGCTACAGCCCATTTGGCCTGCCTTGTTCAGTGACTCACAGCTTCTGAAGTACCCCTAACATCTCTGTACTAGTTAGGGTTACTATTGCTGATTTAAAACACCATGACGGAAAGCAATGTGGGGAGGAAAAGGGTTTATTTCCCCCATTGTTTCCTATGAATTTTTGTCATGATCAAAAGCAATGAGGGTAGGAACTGAACAAGGGCAAAACCTGGAGGCAGGAGCTGATGCAGAGGCCATGGAGAGGTGCTCTTACCTGGCTTGTTCCCCATGCCTTGCTCATCGTGTTTTCTCATAGAATCCTGGACCATCAGCCCAGGGATGGCACCACCCACAGTGTTCTGGGCCCTCTGCTGTTGATCCCTGGTTAAGAAAATGCCCTACAGGCTTGCCTATAGCCTGATCTTGTGGAAGTATGTTCTTTTCTTTTTTTTTAAATATATTTTTTAATTTTTATTTTATTTTTATTAATTACAGCTTATTCACTTTGTAACCCAGCTGTAACCCCTCCCCCATCCTCTCCCAATCCCATCCTCCCTCCCTCTTCTTTCCTATCCCTCTCCCCCAGTCCAATGATAGGGGAGGTCCTCCTGCCCTTCCATCTGACGCTAGTCTATCAGGTTTCATCAGGACTGGCTGCACTGTCTTCCTCTGTGGACTGGAAAGGCTGCTCCTCCCTCAGGTAGAGGTGATCAAAGAGCCAGCCCATGAGTTCATATCAGAGACAGTCCCTGCTCCTATTATTGGGGAACCCTCTTGGACACTGAGCTGCCATGGGCTACATCTGTGCTGGACTACATCTCCATGGATAGTCTTTGTTTGGAATATCAGTCTCACAAAAGACCCCTGGGCCCAGATTTATTGGTTCTGTTGTTCTCCTTATGGAGATCATGTCCCCTCCAAGTCTTTCTATCTCCCCCTTCTTTCATAAGATTCCCTGCACTCTGCCAAAATTTGGCTATTCACTATCCAATCTTCATTTTCACTTTCATCTATTTCACCCCTCTCCTCCACCATATATCCAGACAGGCATGAGATGCTGTTCCTTGATCTGCTAAAGCCTGGAAGATCCAAGTCCCATCCATGCTTGGACCTCAGAAAGCAAGTACTCCTTTGATATGCTTTACAACAATTTCCTCACTCTGGATACATTTCAGTAAAGATTTGTTTTAGTCAGTGTACAAAGTTTGAGAATGTGCAAAATCGGTATTGTTCTCTAAGATGAAATGGACTTGGTAAGAACCTGATTCAGATTGTCTTTCCCTGTTGCACAAGTTTGAGTTTGTGTTAATTCTACAAGGCAATGGAGCTCACTATGAACAAGATCAAAGTCTTGCTAGAATTTAAGTTGGGAAAAAGACACTAGGTGAGGAAGGCCCAGATATTTTCCACCAATTTTTATCTTGCCAGTAGGATTCTTTTCCCCACTGTTACCACATGGCGTGGTAACAGTGTTCATCTTGACAAAGACCTTAGAGTGTTCTGTGTTTTGCATTTGTAATTGGGGAAGAGTTTTATCAAGGAGAGCAGAATCTATGCAAAAGAAGATGCTGAGGAAAAATAGTCAAAAATTATTTACAAGTGCCCTATTGTTTTCTTTGCAGTGCATTTCCTTATGTAGTTGCATTCCCCATTTTCCCCATGTATTTCGACAAGTATAATTCCTATTTTAGATAAAACATTCTAACTTTTGATGAATTGTTCTACCCTACTTGGTAAACTTATATCCACTCAAATTAGACAAGATTTATTTTCTTCACATCCCTCTCTCCATTTTTTCACCAAGTAGTCTTTGTAGGCAATCCCATTCTTAGCTTTCGACACCGGTTTGACACATTTGCTTTCTTCAGAATGTGACATATGGGAACCATACAGTTAATGTAACCTTCTGACCTTGGAGTCCCCCTTCACCTTAATGCTGTTGAGTTTTCTATTTGGCTTCATGTTTCAGACTTTTGTTCCTCCTTTTATTTTGCTGAGAAATATTTTATTATATGATATACAGCATTATTAAAAATCATTCACAGCTGAAGATTATTGAATTGTTTCAAAATTTTGAGTTATGAATAAAGCCACTAAACTTTTCCACAGAGCTTTTTATGTAAACAGGTATTTTAATATAACATTTTATCAATTCTTTGAGAGTTTTATACAATGTTTTTGGATCAGATTCATCTTACTTCTCCCCCAACTCTTTCGAATCTATACCCACTCCCTTTTCCACTCCCAATTTCATGCATTCTTTGTTCTGTTTTTGTTGTTGCTGTTTTTAATAACTCACCAGGTCAAACTTGTGCTACTCATATATTCCCGGGTATAGGGCCATCCAACAAAGGGCTGTCAACCCACCTTAGAAAAAAACTGACTCTCCTTCCACCAGATGTCATCAGCCATCAGTAGCTTTTCAGCTAGAGGTGGGGGCTTTTGAGCCCCTCTCCCTTCAATGCTAGCGTATTCCCTGGCTTTATTTTTTGTAGGTATTGTGAAGGTAATCACAGCTGCTGTAAGCCCATGCATGTAGCACTGCTGTCGTTTCCAGAAGACAACCGTTTCACTCCCTGACTCCTGCTTTTACCATCTTCCTGCTCTTTACTTCATGATATTCCCTGAACCTTTGGAGATGTGATGTTCCATTGGGTGGCTGAGCACCCCACTGACTCTTTAACCTCTGTACTTTTATTAGTTCTGAGTATCTGCATTAATTACTATCCACTGCACACACACAAAAAAAAAAAACAACAACCAAACAAACAAACAAAACTCAAAACCTTCTCTGATAAGGACGTGCTTTCTGTTTGATAACCACTGAGCAATAATGACAGTAATGTGAAGTGGTTGTCTACATCATCACCAGT
The DNA here is from genome assembly GCA_028658305.1 of Pachyuromys duprasi. Classification (NCBI taxonomy): domain Eukaryota; kingdom Metazoa; phylum Chordata; class Mammalia; order Rodentia; family Muridae; genus Pachyuromys; species Pachyuromys duprasi. The sequence continues at coordinate 75,857,151 of CM053765.1, read as the reverse complement.
ATTTTGGATTGCACTTTTTGAATGAGATTTGCTATTGCAGGGCATTCCCTTATGGTTGGCATTTGCATTTCCCTATTGGCTAACACTGGTATGCACCTTTCCCTGTGATTCCTTCCTATTCAGATATCCTTTCCACTGAATGACAATTCAAAGATTTTGGCTGTATTCATGTGAGTATGTATATGTTTTAATATAAAACATTTTCTTGCAAATATGTAACTCAAACAACTCATCTTTATTCTTTCATTGTCTTTTGATTATCACTCAGCCATCTTCAAGTAATATATTTATCTATCAGTCTTCCAGCCTTGAAAAAATGTAATGTGCTTGAATGTTTGCTTGTAAATGTGTATTATATATGTACCGGATGCTGGAAGAGACAAGACTAGAGCATCAGATGCCTTGAGACTTGAGTTAGACACAATGCTGGTTGCTTAATTCAAACTTGTATCTTTTGCAATGCAGGCAAATGCTTTTGACTTCTGAGCCATCTCTCTAGCTCAATCTTTAGCCTAATTTTTTATTTTACTGAAAGCACTTTAATGTCAAACTTATGGTGAGATTCTACTGTCTCTCCATAAAAATTTCTGGATGCGCACATAATTTTGTATTCCACTCTGGAAGTCCCTGAGATACCTAATGCTATAGTTGCACATGGATTTTAAGTCAAGGGTCCCGAGCTAGAAATCCATGTAGGTAAGCTAGTTAATGTTAAGCTGTATCACTATATTTATCTGCCTTCTCTAACTTAGGTTGACATAAGCTGTTTCCTGATGTTAAGCAAATTATGCAACTGTGAAAATTACTACACAACAGATATGCTTTTATCCATTTTCTCAAAGCTTGCACAGCTACACAATAATTTTTCATCACTCTGTTAAGTTCCTTGTTTAATTACCGCAGAAGCTAGCCAACAAGCATTTAAAATCCATTTCATTGCTCCTACCCTTTTCAGTCACTGTGGATGATCATGCCTCCACTTTTTAGAGAAAAACAAGAAATCCAGTGTATAAGAACTCTCATAACTAAAATTCAATTTCTATTTCCTTCTTTTTGTTTCAGAGGACAGCTGATTGCCCTTTATACAATATGATAGGGGGATAGTGAGACTCTGTGTCCATCCTAGTCTAAACTGTTACACAAACCAGTGTTATAAATGACACCTCCTGAAAGTGAAGCTCATTCTCAAGATGTTTCCATACTTGATTTTTCTCTATTTAAAAGAACATGTTTTAAAAGAATCTATTTTTTAAAAGATGTTGGATACTATTTCTCTACCATATTAATTATATTTTCCTGACAAGCATTTTAGAAGATGTTACTCTCATTGAGTCTAATGATGCCCATTTCTCAAACCACCACCAACTCTATGGCATCCTCAACACTCCATTAACATTGTCCTTCATAGAACCGTAAGTAATTTCAAAAATGCAACTAGGGAGCAGAGAGTGGAGCTTTTGGTAAAACATTTGCCTAGTGTGTCAGAGGCTTTGCTTTGATCTCTATCACTGCAAAATACTGACGTGCATTTATGTGAACTTGACATTTTCAACCCTTATTTTATTTGACCTTTTGAAAATATTTGATATTGCTGACTATTTCCTGTGACTTATTCTTCTGTCTTCTTGAGCAATATTCTCTTCAAACTTTTATGTTAATGTCTACCCATTTCTCCTGTACCTCCTTGACATCTTTATTGCTGTACAATATATTGGTGATCCTCAAATCTGTCTGGTAAATATTTTCTTATTCTCAATGTCCCTAGATGACTGAAGTACATGCTAGTTTCAGGAATCATGTACTCATCCATCAGGAAGTCAAAACTCGTCATCTCAGCTTTCCTGAGTTCTTCTAATAAGTCACTCAGACCCAATTTTCCTAACTAAATGTTTCTGTTGACATATTTCTTAATGTGGTCTTCAAACGTTTTTCTTTCCTCTTATCCCAGACATAGTACTGATTGTTCAAGAGAAAAATCTGAGACCCCTACTACTCATTTTTAGTAAGAGTCTGATCACTCAGCTTTATTTAGTCATGTTCCCACCATCCACACCAAGCGGTAGAGCTCTGATAACATTTTGAAATAGAGTTGGATCTCATGTTTGCTTTCAATTTGCTTTTGGCTTGGTATTACAGAGGCTACATACCATATTCAAAGAGTGCTTCAGGGAAGGGGAACCTAGGAAGACTGAGGTAATAGGAGAGCCAGAAGAAACTTGACAAAAGCAAGTCTTCAGTGGAATGATGGTGGATGAATGGCACAAGGAGGGTTAGCAAAACAAAGAACAAAACAACTGAAAAGGGAAGCACACTGGCAACATGTTAGTTCCACTTCTAACTTCACTCATGAGTGTTTCACTTCTATTGCATGTCTCTTGTCCAAAACATTTATGCAGAGTGCAGGAAATCTTATGAAAGAAGGGGGAGATAGAAAGACCTGGAAGGGTCTGGAGCTCCACAAGGAGAACAACAGAAACAAAAAACATGGGCCAAGAGGTCTTTTCTGAGATTGATACTCCAACCTAGGACCATTCATGGAGATAACCTAGAACCCTTGCACAGAGGTAGCCTGTGGCAGCTCAGTCTCCAAATGGACTCCTTAGTAAAGAGACCAGGGGCTGTCTCTGACATGAACTCAGTGGCTGGCTCTTTAATAACCTCCCCTTGAAGGAGGAGCAGCTTTACCAGGCCACAGAGGAAGACTATGAAAGACAGTCCTGATAAAACCTGATAGGATATGGTCAGATGGTCAGAGAGGAGGTCCTCCACTATCAGTGGACTGGAGAAGGAGCATGGGAGGAGATGAGGGAGGGAGGGTGGGACTAGGAGGGCACAAGGGTGGAGCTACAGCTGGGGTACAAAGTGAATAAATTGTAATAAATAAAAATTATGTTAAAAAGAATATTTATGAAAAAACCTTTATGCAGAAGCTCTCTGTTTCTCACCAGTATCTTTAAAAATGTCTCCTAATGGGGCTCATTGGTCCTTAATAGTACCTTCTCCCAGTCTGTCCTCCACAATGCTGCTCTTCAATGAACTGCACTGGGTGTCTCTCTCTTCTACCTGAAATTAATCAATAGGTCCCATTTGTTTTTATTTGCATCAAAAGACACAACGATTTAGTTCCTCACAACCTTGACAGGTCCAATGAGTGACCATCATCAGTTGCTGTATTGACCGTTCAGTTTCCTGGATGTGCCAATGTTTCTATCAACTTGATCCTTTGCAGATGTCGACTCCTTTCCACTAGGAATTGCTTCTTTCCGGATGCTTGACTGCTACCCACCCGCAAATTCATCAGCGCTCAGTATAGTCAGGTCTCTTTAGATGCTCAGGCAGATTTAAGCACTGCATTTTTATGTTGTACAGCAACTTATGCATTTATTTATTATTACATATATCACATCATAACTATTTACTTCTCTGTTTCTCCACATAAACTTAAAGCGTCTTGAGGAAAAGAAAAATGTCGCATTCATCTCCATATCCCCAGTGTTCAAAACAGTCCCAGGCATATTCATAGGTACTGAAAATATTTATTGAATAGGTTTGAATTAATTAATTAATATTAGATAGGTCCCTTGATTAATGAAGAGGATTTCTGTTGTAAGGCTGAGAGAACATTTCTTTCCTACAACCCTAAGCAGTCAACATGAATTTATCAAGCTATCTTTATATGGCATCCATTGTGCTGGGTGCTAGGGCATCAAAGGTAGAAAAGACAGTGCCTGTTTTAAGTACTTACAGTCCATGTGGAGAGACAGATATGCGAACAGCAAGCCTAAAAAGAATGAGATTTAATACCGGCAGAAAGAGAACTGTACAATTCTGGTTACAGAAAGAAGGCTTCCTAGAGACAATCAGAGTTGTACTCAGGCTGAATAGATAGAAGTATGAGATGACAATTTCAGACCCAGGGAATTACATATGAAAGTTGGGATGACAATGAAAGCACAGCCCATCCAGAAGTGTAAAGGATCAATCTGAATAGACTGTAGATTCCCGGGGGAGTTAGTAACAGGCGAAATTGTAAAAGGCTCTAATAGCTCACAGGGATTAGAGCAGGAAACAGCACAGATAAGGTTATGTTTAGTTGCAGACTGAAGTATATGTTAGAGGATTGAGGAATGAAAGCTGGAGATATTAGAACACAGGCAACCGCAGTCGTTTAGGCTAGAGCCTATGAAAGCACCCCAGGAATACCTGCCTCACCTTCCTGTAATCACTCTGTGACTATTGGTGAAAATGTCCCTAAGCTCTGCAAGGACTTGGAAATGGCAGGAAAGCAGAAATACCTTGGAATATGAGCCATAATGTGTTGGCCATAACATGCCCTATATCTGATTTCACCAGAATGCAAATTTAAATGTGTAATATAATTCTTTCTAAGACAAGGCATGAGGAGCTCAATTTCAGAGAATGACACATCAGTAATTAGGCCTTGGCTAGCCAGACCATACAAACGAACAGGTTGCAATATACTGTGTGAGATGACAACAATACAAGTATGTACCATGTGCAAGAAAGAAAAAAAAAACCCTCTGGTCTCAATAGTTCACTGAATAACAGCCGAAATGACTGGCAGTAAAATATGAGTCTTTTCAATTGGACAAAAGTTACATTGAATAGGGAGGCAATAGAATTCCAAAAAGCATCTTCTATTCATGTACTTCCTGGTTATTAAATGGATGAAAAATGAGGCTTCTCTGGGATTTACATCATAGCCTAGCTTGGCCATCTAGGTTGAGCCCAGACTCTTCCAAGTTTCTGCTGTCATTTTGTTTTCTTAGAATCTGGCTCCAAGTCCTTCTTTTAAAGGAGAAGTCACTTCTGTGAAAGGGAAGGAAGAACTGCAGTGCAGCAGCACAGACTATTTCCTGCAACCCTTTCTTTCAAAATAACTATTATTGGGAGTAAAGTCCCCCTCAACATCCCCACTGAGCCTCATATTTCAGTGGCTTAGAGTGTAGCTTTTCCTTGTATTCATAATTGAAAAAAATTCAAATATCATCCAAGGCTTTAATGTTACAATACAACCAGTCCTTAGCTATAAATATCGGGCTCTATTTTATGAAAATGAGAGATTTTCTTGTCATGTATTATCAAGTGCAAAAAAAATGTACATTTTTGGAGGCACAGCTTTTCCATAATCCCCCAGGCACTCAATTAGATGCTGAAAACATGGCATGAGATCCTAACTCAGTCCTATTTACTCCATATGAGTTGCAATATATGCATGATATTACATATTCCATAAGGAAAGCCCACGGCAAGTTCTGTGTAACTCCTCTTTATAGCTATCACTCCATCTCATCCACTTTTTAAAAATTTCTAATGACCACTGCTATGGCTCTGTCTACAGTCATCTCTCATCTAAGATATGGAACTGGCTGCCTAGGGTCTTTTCCCGTCCAACCCATCTACCACACCACAACCAAAGCAATTCTTCTGGAACAGAGAGTAAATGAATCAAGTCTCTCCTCTGCTCCAGGGAAGGGTTTACCCCAAACCAAATGATCAGCACTGAAAACATACATACAAGTAAGTAACATACAGACTAAGCAGGTTGTACTTATTTTTGTGCCATCAATTAATGGAACCAGAGACCAGGCATTTGACAAAGAAAGCTTATATGGGAGGACTTGGAGGGAGAAAGGGAAGGAGGAAATGATTATACTATAAATATAATATCAAAAAAGTAACTTTTAAACACTCATCAAAGAATTCCTAGCGCTATTAAAATAAAACCCAAGCCCCTTGCCCTTGGTGTCCTGACATTCTAATGTCCTTTCTTTCCTAATCTTTTTTCTTCTCCTTTTCATACCAGGAAATTTTCACCTTTCAAGTTCTTTAACATGTTGTCTTCTGCCTTCTGAATGTTTACGGGTGATTCGCTCTTCACTTTAGATGTCTTCATAGAAAGCCTTGTACTCCCTTGAGAAAGGCTAAGTATTTCTTCTCTAAACTTACAGTATTTCTTGCATTTTATTGTTATGACTACCACACTGTATCATAAATGCATATTTAATTGTCTGATTCCCTGCTAGATTATAATAGTGTAAACAAGTTGTCAACTTTGTTCTTTACTGCATTTTTTGTATCTATCATAATATCTTGGATGTCAATGTATTGAGTGGATGGATAGATGGATGAATAAGTTGGGGAGTTGAGAGAAATGAAAAATTAAACAGAGAACTTGTGTAGAAAATATATAGTAGACACAGAAAGCCATGTGCCTAGTAAGTTTTATATAATCCCTTGCAGAATATCAGCTATTATTAATAGTCAGAATATTATGTATTACTAGAAAATTTTACAACTAAATCAATGAATTAAAAAATTTTAAAAGAAAAAACTAGAGTTTGCTAATAAAAAGCTAAGGTCTTAGTGACATCTTGGGCCCACCCCTGGTCAGAAATAAAAGCTTTACTTTTTTCGATAACATGCGGCAATTCACTAATATTCATCAGGTCTTGTAGTAATGAGTTCAATGAAACATTTTCTGCCCTAGGTTCCAAGTTCAACACTTATTAGTAGAGTTATTTCTGCCAAATTCATAATCTCTGAGGCTCTGGACCCTGCCTGTGTTCTAAGATCTATTACACCTCCATGTTCCCCTGTCATAGCTGACCTTCCAATCTTTGGTCTCTTGGCTGCCTACATTAGAGGTACCTGATTAATTGGGCTTCTGCTCCTCACCCTTCCTTGTTTGGCCTATAGCCAGGAGGGGTCAATGGTTTTAAGAACATGCCCCTGGGCACTAAACTGTGCCAAGATACACAGGAAAGGAATGCCACAGCAGTTGGTCTACATTAGCATAATTATCTCCTGAATCTACTTTCAACCAACTCATACATTGTCTCTAACCAACCTATTCTTGACCTTCTCTTTATTTTTATTACTTCCTCACAACTTGATATGGTTCTTTTTTAAAAGACTTTGATTAACATTCAAATAATATGATGTGTCCTTGACAAATGCTTGAGTTGGTCTCATAGGTACTTAAACAAGAAATATACTTCTGTGCTTCCATAACTAGACACAAGACACATGTGATATGCAAAATATGTAATACCAGCATATTAGTTTATTTAGCTAATGAAATAGCTGACAAGGAAGAAGTTTAATTAGTTTCAAGTTTAGGAAGTTCAAGTACCTGGCACAAACCCTCTATCTCAACATACCATATCACAGTTGAGGCAAATGGGAGCAGCGTTTATATAATCAAGCAGTAAGTCAAAAGGAGAGAGATGAAAGAGACTGTAGTCCCCAAATCTTGTCCAAGAGCATGGACAATACAATAAAGACCTTATATTAGGCTCTACTTTCTAATATTGCCACCCTACAACCATGCACAGTTTGGAGACATCAAATCCATATCTAAACTAGAGGTCCAGAAAAGGCAAATATCTTGAAAAATGAAAATAAAAATGTTGACAACAAAGCTGCAGCAAGGTCCTCAAATAGTCCTGCATAGTGGAAAGTACTGATCCTAAACGGTGTATTAGGATCATAAATGGTGTATTGAGTCTGTCAGGAGACAGACTCAAGGTACGGGTAAACATCTATCTGTGCACTAAGGCAAAGTCCCAACATTTACCAAGTATTCCAGCTGTTCCTTGATATGGGTCATATTTAGGATGGTGTCATGCAACAGGAACCTATATCTTTCATATCTTAATTGGGTATTATCTGTTATGTTAATTCCTAAACTTAGGTACTGGGAGGCAGGATTCTTATGAGTTAAAATTGTATCTCCCTAAACATTTGGTATTTTCCCCCTCTTCCACTATCCTACATGAAAGGTATCAAAAGAGTCACCATGATCATTAGTCCTTGAATCTGCACAAATAAGAAAAGAAACAGGAAGCTACCATTTCTTAGCTGAACATCTTCTCTAAACTCTACATCACATGTGGCAATGGGGAAAAATTGCATGTCCTTGTCCTTCCAGATTTTAGCCTTCCTCCCAAAAAAGGCAGAAAGGATGGATTTCAATTACACTGATGTACTCCACTGCCAAACCAAAATCTTTCCTCTTTGTGTACATAGGCCATTCTTATTCCCCTTTTCCAAGGCAAAATGTTACTCTACTTATGCTGGCCTGTCATCAACACTGTATGCTAGAAAAAAGGAACGGAAAACTTGTCTTTTTGGTATTAATCAGTAGACCAGAAAATCCACATTTGGATCTGATCGTAAAGAGAATTTATCATCAGATGCTACTGCTATTTAAACTAGATTTTAAAAACAAATGACATGGAGCTACCCTCTGTGGAACTAGGATGAGTAAACAGCATTAACATGAACACAGAGGGAAAGTGCTGTATACAAATGCCCCTAATCTGAAGGCTATAATGTGACACAAGCAGTTGGTTAAGTAATACTTGCTCCAATGAGGTCTTGCCTTCTTCATTTACCTAGAAAAGTTAAACCCTCTGTCTGAGCTTTACATGCCAGCTGTTGAGCCACGGGATAGTGTTTTGAATAAAAGGTGACAAAGGTCTAAATACACCCTTATCTTTTTTTTTTTTCTTGAAAAAATGAGTAGTAGACCTGATAATTTCCCTGACTCCACACTTCCTAAGGTAGACCAGAGGCTTGGCAACGTGGCTTCCAAGCAATATCCAGGGGAAAAACTCCAGTCGATGGAGACGTGAGAAACCCCATGTTATCATGGCACTAAACATGTGTCAACAATGATCAACTTCCTGGTTCCTGTGAAGTGGGAAGCATTGTTCATATTTATGTTAAACCACTGTTGACTCTGTTTATTATTGTTCAAAACTGACAGCATAGAGCAATTGAGAGCCCTTTGTGGAAGAGTTGAAATGCCTAGTATCAGTTTTCTAATGAAAAAAAAATAGTGAATTTTTCTTTGTATATTTCTCTGATTCCTTAGGTCAAAATAGATTTCTTTTCAGTTCAGGTGGGATTTTTGTTCTATGCAGTGAAATCTGTTACAGATGACAAATAGAGTACAACTTTGTAACAGATCCGAATGGACAAACAAAACAAGGGACAGATGAATTTTAGAATATATCAATCTTTCCATAAACTGTTTTTAATACAAAATTTACAAATATCAACAGCAAAAAGAAAAGTATAGGCAGCAAATGAAACATACATTGAAGCAATTTTTAGACATGGATCAACAATGAAACAATTATAGAATGTATACCCATATGTCCAAGGCATTGCTGATGATCATTTCTCTTCCTTTCACACATCTCTCCTGAGACTGAGAACTTCTCCTAACACACAGCTCCAGGAGCCCCTGCCAGTTAGCTGACATAGCATATAACCTGGAGCCCCACATCTTTCTCTTTTGTGTTTTGTTTTTGTATGTATATGGTGTACGTGTATGTGTGTATGCATGCTCACATATGTGGACACTTCCATTTATGGGCACTTGAATGTGTGAATGCACTGGTGTATGTACATATGTGCACATATATGGAGGCCAAACATAGACTTCGGGTATCTTTCTTGATCACACTCCACTTTATTTACTGAGGCCAGATCTATCAATGAACCCAGAGCTCACCTAGTAGGCTCAACTGGCTCACCAGTTTGCCCTAGGTAATCCCCTTCTTCCCCCTTCCAGTGTGGGAATTACAAGTGGGTATCCTGGCTCTTTATGGGGGCACTAGAGAACTGAACTCTGGTCTTTGTGCTAATCTGCTGAAGCAGCATTTTAGCCCCTACTTCACTACAGGCTCCATTTCTTAGCAACTGCATCCAGGCATTATGTAGGTATACTGTTCATGAACCAAACACAAGCCGTTCTCCAGAAAGTCATCATATCCTTTCTTTCTATAGTAGGGATGCAAGTTCTGGGTTCTTCTGTTTCCCCTGAGTCCTAATTAACTTTATCTTGATGGCTACTCAACTAGACACATAGAATCTTACTGAATTTATTCAAATTTCCTCATTATGATGCTAGCAAACACCATCCTCTTCACATCGATAATTGATTCCTTTTATCTCTATGTCTTTGACTATGACTAGTCTCACTGTCATATGCACAATGATGCCTTCACCACCTCTTTACAAAAGACTGTTTATCTCTTCTTTTGGGGAACTTACAACTGGTACTAGAAAGATTTTTTTTTTAAGTACAACTTGTAGACTAATGTATTTCTCCTATCCAGGAATAATTGACCTTGTTAAATGGCCTTCTGTTTTCTACTTCATATCTATCCTACTACTTAAGTGGAAGAACAGATAAAATGGAACAAGTTTTTAGGAGTTAATGCTTACCTTCTCACCAAGCAAATGGGAAGAAATTTATTAGGCTTATAATACCTTAAAAAACTTAAAAAAAAAACATAGAAGCTACTAAAGAAAAAAGATATCCTACCATGAGGCTCAGGTGAATTGCTATTCGTTGGCTCAAAAGGGAAGAATTTCATTTAAGGACGACTGAGAGTTCATAAAGAAAATATAATATAGTTCACATAAAAAATTCAATACAAATTTATGCTTAAATAAGACGTTTAAAAAATTTACATAAGAATAAGCTAAGAAAAACAGGTCTCAACTAAACCAGAAATAAAAGGTTTATAAAAAGATAAAGCATTGATTTAGTGGTCCTCTGAGGTCAGTGAGAACCAATCAGCCTCCAGCTATGAGCTCCTTGTTTCACAACCACTCAGACTTGAAGAACAACTGGAAGGACTTTCTTGAGGGGAGGAGTGTGGACCTCTTCCCTAGGGAGATACAGGAAGTCTGCATAAAACCATGGTAGGAAAAGAAGCATGAAAGGGTATTGACTTTGCATTCAATCATTAATTTATTCCAATACTTAATTAGTTTCTACTTGTGCACAGGTTGAAAATGAAGAAGTACATCAGCTACTAAAAGCCTCAAAATCCGTGTTCATGTGGCACTTATGTTTCTCATCAGAAAAAAAAAAAAGATAACACAGACAAGGAACAGTGGAGATGACATATTCCATGTTGGGAAAGGCTGTAAGATGAGCATCTACTAGGCAGCCCTTCACATTCAACAGATCTGAGGCCTGACCCAGGCAGGGTAAGAGCAAAACCTAGCCCCTTCTACCAGTCAGCATCTTCTCCTGAAAGAAAGCCTGCACAGTAAAGGAGAGAGGCTCAGCTTCCCAAGAGTATCTCTCTGACCTTGGCTTTAGCTTGTGGAAATTAAAATGAAAAAGAAAAGAGCAAGCAAGGTGTAGCAAAATAAGCAACACAGAAAAAAAAACAGTCAAGGAAAAAAGTATACACAGAAATAGATGAAACAATTATGCCTTTAGAAAATAGCTATTATCCTAGACAGCTGATCCATCCTTTCTTCCATTTACCCATCATACACCTGCCTACACACATTAATTCATGAGTTTATTCATCTGTGTGATATACATAGGGAAAGGAACTTGTACAAAGACACAGGTAAGTTTTCTGAGCAGAGAATAGCTAAGTTGGCTGACAGACTCATAATTCAAATTTTCTGGTATTTACTCAATAGACTTGTCAATACAGTTGATTCCTGGGAAAACAAAACAAAACTCTGACATAAGCCACAACCCAATCTCTTTTCCTCTTACTTTATATGTTCATCTATTTGCCTTTCCTATTTAACATACAGGTTCAAAGTAGCTGGTCATCACACAAAAGCCTTAAAACCAGGAACTTTGACTCTTGTAGTTCTGACATGTTTTTGGCATGACTGATGTTGAGATTCCATGGGAAATCCTGACCTGAGAGATCCATGACCATGTGTCTTTGAAGTCTACCCCTTAATACATCCTCGGGACAAAAATCAAATAACTGCCTTCCATAAAAACATCAAGACTCCACCTTCTTACATCTCCCAGCTCCCTTCAAACTCATCAACTCTTCATTTTACTGGTTATTGCTAAACACACACAAAGGCACGCATGCACACACGCACATGCTACTGAGTTCAGGTAGAGTTGCACATATGTGTATGTGATCAGGACTGATCCCTGTGTGTTTGGATATCCAGTCAGGGGGCTCAACCTTGAAGAAAACGGATTCTCCCTCTCCCAGGAGCTATTGGTTGCCCTATGAAACTTCCCCATCTGTATTGGCAAGTCAACCAGTAGAGTAATTATGGAGGTCCTGTTTAGGCTACCATATTGTTGAGATTCCATGCAAGTAACTTTCTTACTGAATATAGAAGTACCACAGAATCCTCTCCTGCTCTGGCTCTTTTAATCTCTCCGCCCCTTCTTCTGTGATGTACTCAGAACTTGTATAATATCAGCACTGTAGATTTATCAGCTGAGATTGAGCATCCTGTAGTCACCTACTTTCTGAATTCTGACTACTTGTGTGGGGTCTATAATAGTCTCCATCTGCTGAAAAATAATGAGCTTCTTTGTTGAGGGGTCAGATATACCTGTGAGTATAAGGATACATATTTAGAAAATAATTAGTAATCATACTTTTAGGAAAATGAAAGTAGTAGGTTTTATTTTATAGTCTATGCTACAAATTATATAAATACATAAAATATGTAAAAATTCCTGTTAGGAATTATATAAACACTCATGTGTAGAGTTCTCAAAACTTAAATATTATAGTTCTCCTTTTACTAAGAAGGGAAATGAAAGAAAAAAGAAAGAGCAAAGTTGAGGGAAGTGAAAGGGAGAGGGAAGAAAAACAACAAAAAGGAAAATTGAGCAAAATGATGGGATGTTTTTAAAGCTCACCTTCAGTTTAGCCCACCTTGAATCCCTCTGACACACTTCGAGGTCTGCTTTACAGCAATAGGAGAAATTCAGTAAAGTTGTGATTTATAATATATGACAAGGCAACCCAGATCCTTATGAAACTAGAAATGAGTCAGCAACATTAGAGCTGTTTGAAATTCAGGGCCTTTCAGAGTGAGGGGGAGAAAGCCTCAGGAATTTCACAGAAAATATTTTACTCTGAAAAATTGCTGAGAACTCTTCAGAGGCAAAGTGGTGGATGGATTTTTATTTTCCAAAGCCAGGTGGTAAATGGCCCAAGGCTTTGCAAACTGAGATAGCTGAAGATAGGAGTACCAGGTCAACGTTGAGATATTTACTTGCTTGCCATAGTCTTTCCTAAAAGGTGGGTAACCTTCAATGGCCCTGGCCCCCTTAAAGAAATATCCATAATACAAAATACAGAATAAAAGGGCCTTACTGCATACGTTCCTGGATTCCTACCCTTCACCTTTCATTCCTGCAAACATCATCCAAACCAAAAGGAACTATTTTGTTTTTCCTCAGTGTTCAAGTTTTTATTTTCATTGAATTGTTCCCGTTATAGTCATAATAATATAACTGTCACTGAACATAATAAAATAATAGGTCTCCATGTGTTGAGTATTTGCGTACTAGAAATTTGCAGACCATGTTCTGATTTGCACAGAAACCCAGCAAAGGCCAGTCTGTTTTAGAGCTCAGGAAGCTGCAGTTGCAAAGGACCAGAGCTCATCAGTGTTAACACAGTCCATGCGTGACACACACAAACTCAAACCATGCCCCTTCCACTTCTGCAGCCCTTGCTGAGACCTTATCCTCGACATCTATGACGTGGTACGTTATGGCTGTTCCTGGACATGGCTCTCAGGCACAGTCAGATAAGCAGGTGCTTCCCTCAAAACTTGAAAATTACTCAAGAGCCCAAGGGCTCGTTGCCTTTACACCAATCTTAATAACTTGTCTGTTTCTCCCACTAAGACTGTGAGCAAAAACCAGGGATTGCTCTTTAGAGTGTTCACATTACTGAGCATTCAATGGGTTTCTTTAATGCCCAGCCTACACTGAAGTAGATTATTTAAAAGATGCTATTGAACAATCATGGAAATTCAGGGACTGTGTGGGTCCTGGGAAGTACACCTTCTCTAGCCTTCCTCAGAGAGAATCATCAAAAGTCACCTTTACGGCTCTCATCATTTTTCCAGAACAAAATATCCAGGGCTCTGTATTTTAGCCCTTGTCCCCACTCTTTCAGCCCAAGTTCCCCCCTTAAATGGTCACACAAAACTAAAATACAAAATTGTCTCCCACCAAAAGGGGGCTCCTAACTAATCAGGAAAGATACGATAGAGGATCTGTGAGAAGACATAAGAAAAATGTTAGCAAGTGTTATTGAACTATAACCCAGGAGAAATGTGGCTAGACATGTAAAGATGTGGTTAGGGGGATGCAATCAAGTTTTGCTGGTTATCCTTAGTGGTTTTTCCTTTCCTAGAGATCCCTAAACAAGAGTGCAATAAAGAAAAGACTAGAGGCTAGCAGGCATGGCAAGAAGAGGGGAGAATTCTGTTGGAGCTTAGTGGGTGAAATATTCTGCTTCACTCTTTAAGGAGAACATACTCCTTGTGGATGGTAGCCTCAAGAAGGGACCCTGAAAGGCTCTGCTGAAGTTGAAATATATGCATCTATTGTGATGTTAGAATGGAATGTCTAGGAAAATAGAACAACAGGTCACAAAGTCAGGGCCAGGTGGTAACATTGGTTATTTTACTTTGTGTTTGTGGGTGTTGAGTTAGGCCTGTGAAAATCTTTTAGCAAAGAATCACCACTGCAAACGAGTACCCCTATACAACTATTTAATGTGTATTTTCTGTACTTTTGATATGGTTTGGATATGGCTGGTCTCCCAAAGTTTCATCTCCTAGAAGTTTAATCCACAAGGTTCTTATTTGCTTGCTTGCTTGTTTTCTGAGAGACAGGGTTTCTCTGTGTAGCCTTGGCTGTCCTAGACTAGCTTTGTAGACCAAACTAGCCTCAAAATCACAAAGATCTATCTGCCTCTGCCTCCCCTAGTTCAGGGGTTACAGGTATGTGTCACCCACCTGGCTTTAATCCCCTACTTTTGAAGTGAAAAAAAATCTAATCGTGAGATGTTACCATCATGGAGAGACTAATTCTGGTTCCTCTGGATTGATTAGGTTCTGAGGAAAGTTTGTCATAAAAACATCACTTGGACTCCTAACCTAAAGCCTCTTCCAAAGGGCTGGAAAAATGGCTCTGTGATAAGTGCATTTACTGCTATTGTAGAGGACCTGGGTTGGCTTCCCAGCAACTACGTGATGACTCAAAAATGACTGTGACTCTAGTTCTCAGTGATCTCCCACCCTCTTCTGGCCTCCACAACCTCCTGCACATATGTGGTACACATGTATTCACACAGGAATATGCATACATACATAAAAGATAAAGATTATGCCAGTTCAATAGTATTGCACCTCCTAAATATTGGATTAAATAAACTTCATCGTGAAGAACAGAGGCATTTTATCATAGCTTCTTAAAATGGACTAAGACAGAAGTTTAAGTTTGCAATCATTTGCAAAGACTCTTGCTGTACTTTGGATGCTAACAGTATCCTATAATTCCTTAGATTAAAGATTTAATCCCCAAGGTGACACTATGGGCAGATGGTAGAAGGTATAGGGTGTGAGACCTTGTTGAAAATTAAGACTTGCACTCAAAGGAGATGATGACCCTTATCTTTCCCTCTCTCTTCTTTAATGTTTCCTGAGTCGTGGAGGTGAGTGAGCAGATGGCAGCCACAGGCTCACATCTCACTGTGGATGCCCAAAGCATTGGCACCAATTGCTCCTAAACTGAAGCTTCCAAATCTAGGAGCCAACACAAACGCTTTTTTTTTTTCAGTTTTAAGTCAATTTTTTTAATGAATGGATAAGCTGCAGCTGTGGAAATATGAGTGGGGTGATCCCTAATTTTTCATAAGATGTACCTTGTGTACATTCATCCTCTACTGTAAACTCCTCTCAGATCCACTTCCTCTTTCTTACCAGCCCCCTCAACATGGCGATTGTCTTTCTTTCTTTCTTTCTTTCTTTCTTTCTTTCTTTCTTTCTTTCTTTCTTTCTTTCTTTCTTTCTTGATACTATCTTGTAGCCAAACCTTTTCTTTCTATGCTAATCACTCCAGGTGTTTCATTAGAATAACAGGAAGCTGACTCCTGGATCGCAGCATCCAATGTCCTGAGAGGACTTGGTGACTGCAGAAGGAGCTCCTATCTGTCTGTTGAAGAAGCTAGGGTGGTGAAGCCTTGTTATCAACTTTACTGAATCCTAGATTCAACTAAGAAACATGACTCTGGGTTGGCCTATTCTGTGGAAGAATTAATAGGAGAAAATTCCCTCCCCCATAATGTCCTTCTGACAGTGGTACCCCAGACGTAAGTATTCAAGGACAAATGCTTTTTACCTGCCCACCTCCACCCCTTGTTTATGAGTTCATCTACTCTGCTGCTGCTACTTCTACTGCAATCTTCACAGACATCAAAACCCAACCTCTTTAGCCTCCCAATGTGGCCTGAGTGAGTAACTGTGACTGTCCATGAATCCTCAAGGTCTACAAGCAGTGATTCCAAGTGGGTTCCATAGTAATGGGAACAGGGACTACCTCTGACATGAAATGATTGGCCTGCTCTTTGATCACCTCCCCCTGAGGGGCTAGCAGCTTTAGCAGGCCACAGAGGAAGACAATGCAGCCATTCCTGTTGAGACCTAATAGACTAGGATCAGAAGGAAGTAAAAGAAGACCTCCCTTATCAGTGGACTTGGGGAGGGGCATGTGTAGAGAAGGGGGAGGAAGGGAGAGATTGGGAGGGGAGAGAGGAGGGAGCTACAGGGGGGATACAAAGTGAATAAAGTGTAATTAATAACAAAATAAATACTTAAAGAAAGACTGCTTAAGGTATTCAGCCTGGTAGATTGAGCAGCTACAAGTTTCTCATGTCTCTGGTGTGAAGACAGCAATTTTTGGAGTACTCAGTGTGTATTGTGTAAACCAATTTAATAAATCCTCTTTGATAAATATTGATTATGTCTGTGCTGCACTTCTAAAATCTGCTATATATGAAATAATGACACTCCTTCCGGCAGAGATGATCACCACAAAATTTACACACCTCTTGTATTTTTTAAAAGATAACTATGATTCTTATAAAACCTCATCTCTAGTGCTGTCTGATCTGCACATTTAGTTCTCAATAAGCTACCAGTGGCTGTGACATTCTTTGTGCTTGGGCTGGTGAGCATCAAATGAGCTGGTGAGGGTCTAATATGGTAGTGTTTCCGCAGACACAATCCTGTCATCAGGATGTTCCATTACAATTAGCCAGAGGACTATTATACCCATTCCTCAGTCTTGAAAACTGAGGTTTAGAAGAAGTTACATATTTGGCCAAGGGAGCCAGACAGAAAAAAAATGAACTAGGATGTGCCATGAGTTGTTTTGTGGACAGTTTCGGGAGCTATACTGATACAATACAAAAAGGTATAGAACCTCTGCTTTCATTTAAAGAAAATTACCTAGGGCTATTTTCCACAGCTTAAACAGCTTACTGTTTTGAGTAGTGAAAGTGTAGCTCTTCCCTGGACCAGTTTCAACAAAGTCATCCCTGACCATCATCTTGGAACAAACTTGTTCACAGTGTATTTACTGGGAACTTTCAATAACTCCTTGGAACTCAATTGCATTCTGACATCCTATTCATCTTCGAGCTTATTTCCCATCACTGACCCTGATCTTATTAGAAAAGCCTTGGAGAATATCAGTAATAGCACCTTTTCCTTCTCTGTGTGACAGGTTACTTCAGAATGCATTTAATATCCTAAAATTGTCATTGATTGAAGCTAGTTATTCTAAATGAACAGTTTAAAATGAATATCCCCCTTTTCTATTCCTTAATCCCTTTTCTCCCTAGCCACCTACTTGATCTTTTCAAAGATTTCTTTTTAAGTGGTCAACAAGGTATGAAATTGTCCAATGAGACAGGAACAGAGAAGGGAAATTCCTCTCAGGGATTGGAGTTGTTCCCACTGGCTCTTAGAACAGAGCTTAGTAGTGTCGGCACTCAAGAAAAGAAAGTGTAACAGAGCAGGAAAGTCTTTCCTAACTGTAAGGTTGGATCTCCACACTTGGTTTTTCACTAGGGCTTTTATGAGAAAGAAAGGGCCAGGAAGGGCTAGTATGTACATGAAAAGGGTGATTGCTACTCAAACTAGAGAGTTAGTGAATCATCTACATTAAAAGAGAAATCTGCTACCAATCTCATGTGTGTCTGTATGTATATACATATGTGTGTATAGTTTGTGTGTGCTCAAGTGTGTGAAAGTGCATTATATGGGACTATGTATATATTTGTGTACATGAATGTGAAGGACACAGGTCAACTGCACGTGTCATTTCTCAGATCCTGTGTACCTTGTTTTATGTAACAGGCTATTGCCACTAGCCTGGAACTTACCGGAGGGTAAATGCCCAGAGGATTGCATGTATGTCCAAGGAGCCATGTTTGCATGTTTGCAGGAGGAAAATGGCACAGCAAAGCATTGCTGAGTCTGGGATCCAGCACCATTGCTTTGACTGACAGGGCCAAGTGACTTACTCTACGTTTAGCTCAGTCTTCTCATTTGTAAAGTGAGTCAATTTGCCTATCTTATTCAAGTTGCAGAAAAGTGTGACTGAGATCATGAAAATGCCTGATGTGGAGTTGGAGGCAAAAGAGGCATGGAATAACCTGTGACTGCTGTCATTATCAATTGTTCCTTTAAGTGCAATATTTTTCCTTTAAAAAGTTGTGATTACATTTATTTTAAAAAATCATATGACTTATTTGTTTTCTGAGGTGGGGGCCTGTGGAGATGAGAGAGCAGCCAGCCGGAGCTGGCTCTCTGTCCACCGTCCACCATATATCCTTAACATAGGACATCAGCTTCGGCAGCCGGAACCTTTGCCCTCTGAACCATCTTGCAAGTCCTGAGAAAAATCCTTTTTATCTTCTTCAAACCTCTTTCTTAATTAGGCAAAAAGGAAGAGATGCCAAGAACACAGCAAAGCGATAGCAGAGTTGGAAGAACAGAGGTAGGCTGATCTGTAAGTGTGTGCAAACCATGTGTGCTCAGTTACTCTTCAGGTGGACTTTGCTCTGGTTACCATTCCTACAGACCCCCAAACCTCAAGATCTTAATATACACAAGCAATGGAGATCAAACCAGAAACCGAAAAGGAAAGGAAGAGAGATGCTCCAGATTAATCAGAAGCTTCCTGCTGTGGTCCTGAAGCCCCAGGCAGGCCTTCAGGGGAGATGGGAGCCTTAAACTGAACATAGAATACCATCCCATGTGAAATAAGGTCTCTAAGATTGCCACACTAAAACACCAGTAAAACAAAACAAAACAAACAAACAAAAAACAAAACAACAACAACAAACCCTCTGACTGACTTAGGAGAGTGGTGAATCCTGGCCTCGCAGTGCTGCAGTCAGGAAGCATTATCTCACCACCTTGGGTAATGCTTTCACGGAAGAGACCCTATCCCTCCTGTTAGGTTTTCATCACCTCTTCAGAAGTATTCAAATAAGTTGAGAAAACCGCTTCCTTTGGCAGCTGGAGATGGCTCTCAGCCACTCGAGGGCTCAGATGCTTAGTCACTTTTCAGCTCATGTCACTGACACTTTGTTCTCACATTTGACACCAACTCCTGTCACCTTGCAGCACCTACCCTCTCAACTCCCCCGGAGCTTCCACAAATGCTCCTCTCAGGGTCCTGTTTGTTCCTCTTCCTTTTCCCTTCTTGACAAGGAAGAGAGTTATCCGGTGTTTGGAACATTTTCTTTAATTGAACTTATAATTCCTGGAGTCCTTGTCCTCACTTCTTCCCTGGCATTTGCTTCTAGACCTGCTCCTTTTCAAACAACGACCTGGCACCGAGCTCAGGCTTGCAAATGTTAACTCCCTGGCACCAGTTCTGTAGGTGCTGAAGGGAATTTTCCCTGATTTGCACACAAACCCTTTCATTCTGATGCATATCAGGGTCAGCTGGGCTTGCTGTCTTGACTGCAAGGTGGTTTGGAGGCCATGGCCAAGAAACAGGGTGACAAAGTCTATTGCAGGCCATTCTTCAACTACTATTTCCAGGGCTAGTGGAGAAAACTGGACTCTTTCCCCATTCTCTTTGGTACTCTCCTTGAGCATAGTCCCATGACCAACTCTCACTTGTACACTGGCTTTACAAATTGCCTTCAAGAAGATCTGCAGATTTCCCTGGCAGTTTATTTGCGTTATTTTCATGCCCTTGCTCAGAAAACCAAAACCAAAACCAAAACAAAACTGTTTAAAAGTTTTTGTTTGTTTGTTTTTGTTTTGTTTTGTTTTAATGGGAACTCCTTCTCTCTCCAAGTGCTACCATTAAGATTAATTTCATCAGAACACCAAGGGACTGACTACAGCATCTGGGAGCAGAGTGGTTTCATGAGGCCCAGACCCACTGGTTTCCAGATTATCTGCCAGATTTGTATTTCTTACTTTTTTAGTGTGTGTGTGTGTGTGTGTGTGTGTGTGTGTTTGTGTGTATGTGCATACACACCTGTAGAGGTCAGAAGGAGCCATTGGATCCTTTGGAGCTGTAGTTACAGGCGGTTGTAATGCACCTGACAGGGGTGCTGGGAACCAACTCCGATTCTCTGTAAGAACAGCAAGCTCTCCCGGATGCTGATCCAGCCCTTCTACTTGGTACTTAGAAAGCAAATGGAGTATGGTAAGAAGAAAAGGGAGGGATGAAACCATGGAAGAAAGAAAGAACTTATCTATTTTTAAGCTATTCGTTCATTCACAAAGGCTTCTTGAGAGGTCCTATGTGACACTGTAAAAGGGGTGGAAGATCAAGGATACGACTGATGCCTTCTTTCACCTCCAGAAACTCAAGCATCTTAAGAGGAGGGGGAATTATTCCCAGGGCGCATAAGCCAAATGCATTATTTTAGAGTAATATGTAGTATCGAGGGAAGATTCAGGTTCAAACAAAGATTCGCAGAAGTGGCATCTGAATTGAATCTTGATTGAAACATCTACACTGTGGCAGCTTTGCTGTTTGTCAGACAAAGTGACAAGTACTAAACAACTGTGTCCTCACAAGTGGGAACAACCTGGATATTGGAAGTATGGTTGAGGGTAGGGAGAAAAGGAGCTTAGAATTCTGTTGGAAAAAATGAGTATTAGTCCTCATGTATCATGTATTGTTCTAAATATGTCATGTTTAGACTTTACAAGACACTATTTAAGAAATATATTATTTACATTATAAAACCAATATTTCACGGATTATAACTGCCAGACCAAGTATTGTATATTAGGTAAGTATTACTCAAGAGACTTGACCCTTTCTTCACCTGGAAACATACTTACTTCCCTTTGGTAGAAAAAGAGAAGCCATTCCAAGCAGAAGGAACAGCTCTGCCGAGTTTTGTTTAACTACTGTCAACTCCAGACTCTGCAAAGCTGCAAAGAGTGTGTGCCTGTAGCATAGGAGGATACTGAAACTGAGGTCAAGGTGAACATACCTAGGAGATGAGAGTAGACCATTCACAGACTCATTGACAATCAACGACTTTCTTTTCGGTTCTATGGAGTCAGCTAAGACCTACCTCAGGCTCTAAATAAACTTCAGAAAGGGCAAAGCAGAATGAAATTAGAGCTTTGGAAGCAATGTTTTGGTTTAAAAGATATTCTGATATTTGTAGCAATTGAAATAATAACAACAAAAGAGAATTAATTTGTGGACTTTGAAAAGCAAAATCAATAAGGTTTGGTAATTAATCTGCTGTGGTTATGAAAGTCGGGGAGAATTTGTCATGACTCCTAATATTTTGCTTACTTCAGTTTGCTTGACAAACTAAAAAGAGGACGGTAAGTTTGGTATGTTCTGTTTGGGGCCTAATATGCCTTAAGAGAGAAACTCCATAGTCAGGCACCAATGATTCTAAAGCGCACAAAGGTGATTTTCATGGAACAAATAGATTTTGAAGTCACCTCTACAGTCTCAGGGAAGTCAATCATCGACTGGAGTCACTGATGTCTCAAGGAGAAGATGCAAAAGACAAAGACAATTGACAAGAATGACCAAGGGAGTCACCGTAAAAGATTCAAGTAAAGAAAAGAAAGAGACTAATGAAGGGCATTACAAAGCAGCAGCTAGAGCAGAAACACACACACACACACACACACACACACACACACACAGAGAGAGAGAGAGAGAAGGGTAATAGACAGCTACATCCTTCTGTTCTGCTAAGCTGTCACTTGGAGCTGCCTATCTGCTCACTCTAGAGATCTAGTGGATGACGTGTACACTCACAAGGTGGCTGCCACTGGGCAGTATTACAGCCACAACTCGAAGCCAAAGCTTCTGATTCCAACCCCTGCCAGAGTGTCTGTGTTTGTCTTTGCTTTTGTTTGGGTTTCTTGAACCTCAGAGTGCAGGGTAGTGCATGGGAACTCAAACAGAGTGAAACATGCCTCCCTTCAGTCTCACTTTGCTTTAAATTTCCATTTTCATAAGGACATTGCTCATCTGGCCACTGAGAGAAAAGAATAAGTCTTCACACCGTCAGACAGGTTCTTCCGTGCAGAAGGTGAGAGAAAATGCCCAATCCACCCTCATCAAATGGGCTTTATCTTCCCATTTGTCTCCCAAAGAAACTGAGGCTACAAGATATAAAGAAATAAGTAAGCTGATGTCATACACATCAAGTGCCACAG
The DNA here is from genome assembly GCA_028658305.1 of Pachyuromys duprasi. Lineage (NCBI taxonomy): Eukaryota > Metazoa > Chordata > Mammalia > Rodentia > Muridae > Pachyuromys > Pachyuromys duprasi. The sequence continues at coordinate 75,834,612 of CM053765.1, read as the reverse complement.
TCCTAATTACATCTGTTTTTCTACTTTTGAAGTTCCTATTTACTTCACATAAATTCCACTCCTAAAAGATCATTTAAGAGGAGCAGCTAACACTTAGAAAAGAGAAGGTTCATTTTAAAGTTTTATTTTCTATATTTGGGGAATAAAATGAATTCTAATACAATGCTACAACATTTGTGAACTTGACAGTATCTTTAAGGAAGTGCCAGTAATTGAGAAGTTCACAGGCATTTAGAGCATCAGTGCTTTCTACCCTCAGAGCAAGCTTAGCATTGTGCAAGGGCCTCACACCTTGTGCAAGAAGGGAGTTAATGCAGTTGCATTATGACATGCTGTTTTTATTCTTTTTCTGGATCAGCCAGAGTCTAACAATGCATTTCAAAGTACTGCCAAAGGTGTCTCCAACTGAAACCTGTTCTCTCAGATAAGTATCTTCAGCCCATTCATCACAGAAAAAAAAAAGGAGAAGAAAAAGAAGAAACACTGCAAGAAAGCCTTTTCATATGCTTTGGTCTGAGTCAGAGATAAACCATACCTGCTGCAAACTAATTAATATCAGTCATCTGGAAAGAAGAAATTAGGAGACAACAGGCTTCTTTCTTGATAAACAGATTGCTGGGTAAGGGATGCACATGAATGTGGCAATTCATTTGACTGTAAAAATAGCAGAAATTAGGCATTTTTCATGTAGATATTTGGGAAGCTTGAGCAACTATCCCAAGGCTTCATTCATCTGAGTACAAGGAAGTCTTTTGCACTACATTTCAAGCTTCCCTGAGTTGCCAAGATCAGCAGAAATCTGTTGGTCTCCAGACTTGTCTAAAGTGACAGGAAGCCTAGCTGGGTACCCCGTTCCCTGGGGAACCCCCTTTGGCTGACTCTGCTAGGTAAATAACCGAGATGCTTCACTTGAGTGGCCTATAATCCAAACAAAGAGAAGGCAAAGCTTGTGATGCATAGAAGGAAGAAGCACCACAGCTTTCTCCTTCAGAGGTGACATAGGCCATGAGAAGCCATGGCTCTGAGGATGGCCCATATTCTGCAGAGTTCATATGAGGTTAGCCCACTGTGCTTCTTCTGTCCCTAAGTGATAGCTCACCATGCTATCTTAACATACTGTTGTGGTCTAGGTTGTTCTGGGAATGAGCCATGGGAGAAAATAACGTCATTACACATGTAACTTCTCAGCAAAGTCTGGAAGGATCATTTTTCCAAATGAAGTTGTCATTATATGATAGTTTCAGAAGAATGACACTTTGTAAGTAATTCATAAATCACACCTTTGAGGATTAGTTTAGGAAACCATAAAACTCTATCCAGTTTGATTTAATTCTTCATTCAATCAGCTGACATTCATACAAATGTCATGAGCAAAATACAAGCAAACTAACAACTCTGAATATGATAAGATCACTAGATAAATGTGATAAAGATGCTAGAAAGAAGGTATTGGGGGTTAAAATCTGGGCAGAGAAGGAGGAGAGACTGCAGAATAAACAGCACTTTAATTTACTGAATGGTGGTGTTTGTAAGCAGATGGATACAAAAAAACCTTGAAGACTGTAAATCAAGAGCATTCCTGGAAGAAGAAATTTTTAGTACTCCTGTTTGCACCATTCCACATATCATAGACTTGCTAAGTGCCTATAGAATTCTCACCATCCTTCCTCTCTCTTTAGTTAGGCAATCCTTTCTATACACGTTGGGATATTTCCTAGTTCCTCTTTCAAGTCATGGCTTCTGCTCATTGAACCTCAACTTGTCTGAGGAAAAGGTAGCTTTAGAGTTTATTTTTGATACTTTTATGATGGAATTGGTGTCTGAGACGTAATAAGAATTCTTTTAATTTGTCAAATATTATATATGTCTCTATATTTGATATGGTATTCCTTAGAGTTAAGGTTGAATAATTTGCCCCTCAGATAATTAACAAGGTACTCAAAGTCCATGTACAGAAAACATTTAAGGAACCTACTTAAATGCAAACTTGTTTGTGAAGTTAATGGTACACTATGTGTGTGTGTGTGTGTGCGTGTGTGTGAGTGTGTGTCTCCTTTCTCTGAGCAGACACTATCTCTGCTTCCTCACCAATGAGGACTTATATGTCCATATTTTCTCACATTTTTCCTAATCCAGTTAGCACTCATTGTGAAATGGACTAAGCAGGAACACACAAGAGAGTATAATTTATGCTTTCCAGATTAATTTAATGTACACAAATCACTAAATGTGACTTAAATTCTCAGTGATAATTGTAAACTGTACAGAAAGTGCCATAGGTAGACTTGGAAATCTGGTGGGCACCACCTAGGAGTTCTTGGTTCTTATGTCATAGAACAAGGTACTGGAGAGTGACACAGGGAAGCAGCAGAGACTGTTTATTAAGATAGGAAGTGGACCACAGTTGGAGAAAGGTCAGAAGCTCAATTGTGCTGTGCTTAGCAGATTGAGTCCTTATAAGTAATTTGCATAGAACACTTTCCTGAATAAGCTCTCTGTTACATGGCAGCACCGGTGGGCAGGGTATCTCATTTTCCTCTGTACCAGCTAGTGTCTTTCATATGTTTATTTGGACCTCAGTCTCTGCCTGACTCTCCTATTGATGTTGACTTTTTCTCTAGCTACATCTGATGGGCCATTTGATATGTTTTTCAGCCCTTATAACACAGAATGTTACTCATGAATATCTTCTTGTTACAGACTTTCTGGTTCATGTTCTAATATTCTGTGTTGTCAGGTAACTTCTGTTGAAACGGAAACAGTTCTATTGTCATTTGGACTGTCTTACCCCAGAGTCTTACCACCTGTGGCTCTGAACATCCTTTTAAGTTCATCAATAACTGCACTTTGAAGTCAGTTTCAATTCTTCAGATAGAGTCTACAAAGTCAAACAGTACAGGACTTCATTTCATCTTCTTAGGTTTCTCAGCAGAAGAGTGATGTTGGAAGAATGTGAAACTTGCCATGGATTTTGTGTTACTTGTTACTCAAGATTATTTATTAAGGTGCGTTCTCAAGCCACCAAAGTCTTTCAAACAATTCCTATTCAATCTTTTCCCCTGCTCTATGTAGGAGTTCAGGAAAATTGTATCAATGGAAATCTATGTAAATGGAATGTTGTCTATGGACATATTAGGTAATGGGGTGAGGGATATCAAGTTTTTCCCCTCAGGACCATCCCCACTTAAAATTTAGATAGTCATTGATAATGTTCAGTGTTGCCAGATGTAGAAGGAACAGACTATCATGGAGTGATGCCCAGCAAACAGACTCATAAACCAACGACAAAGAGACTCTTAAACCAACTTTGATCCCACTCCTCCCAGAGTTGAATGTTGCACTTCGTCTATTAAACTCAACCTCCTTTCGACAACTCCCTTCTTACTTAGCCAATGAAATGAATTATGAAGTTTATTTTCTGGAAAAATTGGACAAAAACCCTTATACACACAGTTCTCTTGCTGATTGCAATCTAACATATTTACTGAGTGTCACGCTGCTGGTCAGAAGTTTCAGAGTAGAGTTCATCAAATGAGGTGAAGAAAAAAAAATCCACAATAAGTTTCAAGGTACACACTGTATAGTTATCAGATCATAGATCTAAATGTCAGTGCTGTATGTCTTATCTGCACACTCCAAAACAATTCAATAATATTTTCCCATTTTTACCTGCATTCATGAAATGCTTTGGAATACTGAAACAATTTAGAATCATAGTTAATTTAAAACAGTTAAATTAACTTAAGTGTGAAAACATGTACTCCAGGTAGGATGTAGTTACTAAAAGAAATAATTTTTTCAGTGCTGGGGTTTCCAAGTATGCTCCCTAGAAAGGCATGGCCGTGTTCTACCGTTTGGGAATGGTGGTCTAACAAAAATTTATGACTAAAGAAAAACCAAGAAAACACACACACACACCCTAGGATTTGGTTGCGTTTTCTGCTATGATTTTATGACTTTCTTTTCTTCCGAGCAACTTTATAACAATCCATAAACAAGGCAAAGGTATGGGCTAAAGGGTCAAAGACTTTTACAGTTATTGCTTAAGTACATTTATAACTATGAGCCAAATTGATAAACATAAAACAAAGAGGAATGTCAAGAGCACAGTGAAGAGTGATTAGGTAGAACAGGGAGAAGAGCTTCTAAGGCAGCTCCACACACCCGAAAGAAGGGTTCCCTTCTATCTTCCATCAAAGGCTCAATTGTCCTGATCACATTTTTATATTAGATTAGAATTGTCCCAATTACATTTATTACTATTATTAGAAGGCACCAACTGGCAAATTGCAAAAGAATATGTAAAGTAGGAGAGCATTATGCAAACATTCAAATGACACAAGGTAATTCTGCTTTGTGCTTTTGGCTACATGGACATGTGATTAAAAAAATAAAAACAAGCCAAAGGAAAAGTACATAGAAGCCACCGAGTAGGTAGAGTGGAGACAAGAGGGATAAGTTGCTTGCTTTAGGAACTAGGTTGGGGAAGAAGAGGTGGATCAGCAATTAAGAGTACTGACTGTAGAGAACCAGGGTTCAGTTCCCAGCACCCACATGGTGCCTAACAACTGTTACCTTCAGTCCCGTGGTACCTGACACACTCCTGTGATGTGCTCAGGCGCTGCACATATGTTATACCCTTAACATACATGTAGGGAAAATATTGAAACACATAAACTAAGAAGTATCTAATTAAAAAGAAAGAACACTTATAAGCATAGTAGGTAAAATATTGGAATAGCATCAATTTGAGTGGCAACTTCATGTAGTTACCTCCTGTTACTGTATAAATGGATATGTTTATTGTCAATTAATGAAACTTCTTCACCTATTAGGAAACCCCACATTTTTAAATGCTTTTTAAAATCTTTTAAATACATTTCAAATACTTCCAAAAATTAAAAATCAATAAATAACTTCTATTCTTCACTACTTATTAATTTTAAAGGGCCTATTTCTCCCTGAGCCTGGTCACTGATGCAACCCAGACTCTGCATTATTGAATAGTGAGGCCCTCTCTCTCTCTAATAGTACACCTAGAATATAAGTATGAACAGGTTTGCATAGTAGGAAGAAATACATACATATGTATATATATATATGCACACATACACACACAAACACACACACACACACACACACACACACATATATATATATATATATGTATGTATGTATGTATCAAAATTCTCAGGAAGGCACTCCCAAAGACTGGCTCTCATTCACATAGTCACAGAAATTAGGAAACACCTGGTCAAATGATGGATTGTTGGTATGTCCATGCTTGTCTCGTACCCTGGCCTTAATCCAGAAGCTTTTAAAGTTGCTTAAAAATCATAGTGAGCTATTGTATAAAATCTCCTTGGGCATAAGTGTTAGATTAATAGTGGCTGCAACACAAACCAATCACAGATTCTTTAACAAACCACTTAAAGTTTTAACTTGAAAACATTGCAAATACATGTTTCTTCATGCAAGTACAACACTTCTAATGGAGGCTGTGTGCCATAATATCACAGCAGAATGTCTGTGCTCTCATGGAGGGTATCTGGCATTCTTCACAGGCATTGGTCATACAGGTAGTTCTCATTTAAGATAATTACTTCATGAGTTTTCTACATTAGGATGTATAAAATAATACACATTTATTTAAAATTACACTTTACATTTTGATCTTTTTTGTAGGTTCCCGTTGTTCAACACAATACTCTCTTGTGGCACTGGACCAGGGGCAGACTGTAGTCACAGTGGTTCTTGAGCTCAGGAGGGAGGTCACAGCATTCTGCTCTTTCCTGTACCCCTCAGCTGTGAAGGCTCAGAGATGTATGGGATGCTTTTTCATTAAATGGTGTTTTCAGCTTCTGATGTATTTATTGGGATATAATCTCAATTTCCCACTACTCTGCAACAACATATTTTTCAGAAGATACAGCAAGTGAGAAAATGTGTGTGTGTGTGTGTGTGGGTGGGTGAGGTTTATGCAGAAGCTCTGGATGCCATATTGCTACTCTGGAAATTTTCCATTTTAATACGTTTGTACTGGTAGCTAGACATAGAACAGGATTCCCATCTATTCCCTTCTTCTCCTAGGATAGGCTACAATCATCAGCATGTTGGGATTTCATCAGTGTACAAATAAAAGATGTAAACTAGAAAGAATTTTGATCCAACCAGATAAAAACAACAAAGCTAAACAAATGTTTAAAAATAATCAATTATTTCTGACAGATTTTTTTTTTCCTTTTAAACATCAACATATTATTCCCGGAGGCATTATACATTGCAGTATAGTTAGGGAAATAAGTTTTGAGGTCAATTCAGCTTTGCCCTCTTCCTGACAGCAATTGTTCTCAACCTTCATCATCTGTAAAACGAGAAGAAGTGTGTTGCTACCTTATCCTTTGGTTATACAGGCTGATTAAGAATGTGCACCTAATCAGCTATGCAAAGTGGCTGCTGGGATGGCAAGTCCACGACAAATGTTAGCTACACCATCACTGTAACTTTCATCACCTTCGCGCTCTCATAGCCCCCTTATCTATTGGAGTTTCAACCTGAAGGTAGCTTTTCATGTGCACCTTTTTTCAGTAAAAGATTTATCTTAATTTGAACAGAAGATATTTATGGAAAAGTTTCAGGTCCAGCCACGGCATTATCTGAGGTCACATTTCTGGGAAATAGAAACAACCAGGTATATCTCATAGTGGGCTCTAGGAAAGGAAGTCTCTTAAGTTGATCATGTTTCTGAGTGAAATTTACAGAGCAGAGTTAAGAGAACAACATGCCTTTCAATATCCTCAATGGCACAGATTTGCATGCCCATGTTAACAGATAAGCCTTTTAAAGGAGGTTAGTGTTAGCCTCTAAATACTGAAAGCTTGCCAAGGTCCCTTGTTGCAAACAGCTCCTTGGAGATGGCAAAAAAAAAAAAAAATGAATCATTCAGGAGAAAAAAAAAATCCTCCTGAAAGCACAGATGAAATATGGAATACTCTTTGTGTTATATGTGGGGTGAACCTTATATTTTATAACTGTACAAAATCAAAACTTAAATGTTGTATCTGAAATCCTAACTATGTTTCCATCAATCTAATGCAAGGCAGTAAACAGGACTTTAGTCAGACCCACACACAATCAAGCCCACACATGAAACAATCCTCACAATGTTCATTGTCTTCTTCCTACATCAGCTGCCTTCCTGTATTATCTCCTCTTCTGTTTATGTAATCTTAAGGAATGTGTAGATATAATAGGCAAATCAGATTCATGAGATATCTTTGCCTACCTTGCTTTGAACATGATGTTCAAAGGTGTTTGATTAACCTTCTATTTACTCCTTCTCTTTCCTTCAGATGACCTTTCCAGTTAGTCCATGCAATGGTGCGATACACTGGCACCATGTGACAAAGGAACTCTTGTAAGATCTCTATGAATTATTTCATTCAATGAGCTCATGCACTTGTACCTCCCTTTATGTACCACAATACACCTGCTATTGGAAGTGGAAAAACCTAGCATGGAAGTAGGCACCTTCAAAACTGCACATGCTAAATCCAAAAGAATGGGTAATAAATGTGAAGGTTTCCTCCCAATTATTTTTCTGTTGGAAATCTACATTGTAATACAGATCATTGACCCAAGGAACAGCCATTCACTGAATTAATACCAGTATGCTTTTTCCATCTTAGTACATGGAAGAGACTTAGATCAGATGTTGCATTTGATCATAGAATTACAGGAACGTAATGCAGCCATATCACATGATATATGTGTGGATTACTATTTTCTCTTCTCTGGGTTACAGGGCAACTAATCCATATTCTGTGGTAGTGGGCACACAGTCCTGACCATGAGTAGAGACATGCTTTCAAAAGGTGATATTTCTAAGCAATATGGAACATTTAAAGAAAGAATGCACTTATGCAAGGAAAACCTAAATGGTTAAGTGAGGAGGAGGGATGGCTTTACTTTCTAAGTAGTAAGTAAGACTTTTAAGTGTTTTGTGACACTATTTTAAGAATAAGCAGGGTACTTGATTGCTAATGAAATGAGAAAGGGATGATACAAATGAAGACAGGACCAAATCATCAGGAACACCAGAGTCAAAGAAAAGAACCTGTGAATTTCCTTAAGTGACTTGCTGGAGGGTAACCGCATAACTATAGCTGATGCTTCTCTCATCAATTAGTATCGTTATAAAGAAAGGTGACTATAGAGAGTGTCACAGCCTCAAAAATAAATACCCTCCAATTAAGTAGTCTAATAAGCTATTTAAGATTTTACCACTTAACATTCTTTCCTTCCCATTTAATTTCAGCTTTTGCTTGGATGTCATCTCTTTGAAATCTATCAGAACTATGTATGTGAGTGATAATGTTTCTAAGTGCCCTAATACTCAAAGCTCAGCAAAAGCACAATATTTTTTCTCAAGCACCCTAGGATTTTCACTAATAATTCAGCTTCTTCCTACTGTAAGTTAATGTATGAAAATATATGAAAATGGTCAATATGCAAATTTAAATATCACACTAGCTAGTTGCCTTCAGTAAGTGCTATGTGCATAAATTTGAAACAATACAATATTTTAAGATTTCTGATTATAATAATGCCTTGGTGTGCATATGTGCATGTATAATTATGTTCATTTAATTTAATCATCATGAAAATATTACAGGATCATTTGATTTTTCTCCTCTAGAAGTTCTCTCACTTTTTTCAACTAATTAATTCCATTTTGCCTCATCTATGAGTCTTCCAGTAAAAATGCAAGGAGTGTTGAGCTAATAGGGATACTGTGGACATCAAGAAGGCATTGGAAATGTGCAGCCTCTTGCCCTTAATCAGGGTGCCCTGCTAGGTTCTTTAGTAGAACCTAGTCTTGGAAAAATTCTAATTTTATTTTCATTTCTTCCTGCAAGTTCTTGGTGTCCTTGAATGCTGAGAATTTGCCCTGGGGTAATCATCTGATTACACAGGGGAGACCTGGAAACCGGGCCCTGTGACCCGCACATTCCACATGCTTCACTGGAGAGCAGCTTAAGGGACACGGTGAAGTTAGAGTCACATGGGAAACCTGAGAACCAGAGGGGGAAGGACATTTGACTTCATGCAGTAGAAACGCTGACAGGGTCTCTGTAAGTAGAATGAAACAACCAGGGAAGAGGTGGAGTCTGACCAGAAGGGGACTGAATGTTAGCCTTCTCCTACCAAGTAATCCATGTCCCTTCTTACAGAAAATATTGTTCCATCCCTCAACATATTACCAGAAACCAGTGGGGGAAAAATAGGTTGTTCTGTGCCCATCAATGGAATTTATACAATATCTTTTCCTCGGGGATTAATTCAGCTTTTGATTAAATCTTTCTGAGATTTAAATCACGGCGTTACAAACCTCCAAGGAACTTCTCTCTAAATTGTGACCTTCTTTATTACTATCTGTTGTTTGATAAAGTACAAAGATTGGTTTGTACTCATGCACAGTATACTGAAAGGGGGGGTCAAGGAGAAATCGTACAATATGAGATTGATATGAAGTAAATATTGTGAAAAGTAGGCTTTGTTAAAAAAAACATTCCATAATTAATGCTGAGCTCAAACTGTGTATCCCATAATACTTGTGTCAAACGAATTGAGTAATATTATTAAGGCTACAAATTGCTAAATAACCCCACAAATAAACTGGAAGTATTGGAAAAGAATTCCAATTCAATATCATATTGTACATAGTTTAGACAGTTTAAATTTGGAAGAATTTTTACATGAGACAAGCTTTTTTAAATAAACTATTCCTATCAAGTATTCAGTTACTTTTGGTTTTGATAATGATTTTGCCAAGAGCATCATCAAAGATGGAAGTGATTTAACATTCTGAAGGTAGTATGAAACAAGTCCTCTATCTCTATCCAAGATGTTCCAACACCAAGACAACAGCTATGACTGCTTAAAATCCTCACTATTTGTCTACCTACCCCAAAAGGATTATTAGAGTAGCTAACCCCTTCAGAAACACTTGTACTATTTTAATAATCTGGCTGCCTCTAGCCAGACAATAAAAAAGGTGCATGATACAACAAAAGCGAGAATGGAAGGTGAGTCAGGTATGGTATATTCCCTGGATCTCAGAAAACTTACAATCTACAGTTGTAGGTAAATTCAGTATTTGAATGGCTTAACATTAAGTTTTTTTTTTTATCTCGCATGTTGAAAAAGTAAACCAATGAGCTTTACTATTAATATAAAATGGAAGTGTTACCATAGAGAGTGCTTCCTATGTTATTTGGCAGATTTTAATGCATTTTAGTGATACTTCCATCACATTTAAATATTCACAAACATTCTTTTCTCTAGACCTGGAGGGGGAGTATTTAGTTGTGAGTCTCCCAATGCTATGTTTATACTGGTTTTGAAAGCAAATGTGTGGGTACAGAAGAACATATGAAGTCAGGTGAGGCTGCGGTAGTTATTAAAACCACCATCAGCTACCAGGCACAACATAAGACAGCCTGACAGCAAGACATGTCTGCAGCTACCCAGCCCATTCCATAAACAATCCGGTAACATGCAGAGGATAAGGCCTTTCTCCTGATGCAAGTATCAGGAAAAGTATCCGACTCATCTATAATACAATCATTTTCTCTGAATATCTACCTGATAACCTTCTAAGCAATTGCTTATCCTTAAGAGTACATATTTTCCAGGGCTCTGTGTACAAATAGAGTTAGGCCACTGGATGAATTCCCCGTGTCACTTTCACCTTCCAACCTTCATTATAGAAACCACCACATCTGCATTTTACATTTTTAAAAAAGAATAGGTAAAACCTGGGAAGTGCACATGTCCTTGGAGCCAAAGCGCATCCATTAATACCGAAAAGCCACAACAGGAGAGAGCTTGAGAGGAAATCTAATAATAAGCAGTGATGTGTACTGATCTGAGAAACATGCCAACAATTTGGTTCCGATAAAAAAGAAAAGCAGAAGTAGATTTGAAACATTCGTTTCCCTTTATTAGCTCAGTGAGGCTGATGTGTACTGCACATTAAAAAAAATCACAGGAATTTTCATACAATGAATAAAACCACAACAATACATGTAGAATTGGCAGGTGGAAAAGAGCCAGCAAGGGCTCAAACTAATTGCTCACTTTCCCTCTTCAGCATAGTTCAACCAACAGTATTACACTTTCACCTACAAATCTTAAAGTAGCTCCATCAAATCAGCAGTTTTCACATTATTTAAAATGTCTGTCACATAGGTACAAATTTAGAATCATCACATTATATTACATGGCTATTCTAGGTCATCTATAGATCAGATCTTAGACTACAGTGATTGAAGTTCTTGGTACAGCCATCAAAAAAGGACACATGATCATTACCTACTGTTAGCTCACATCTAAAGGCATGAAAAGGTTTCCTTTTTCAACTGACCCAAACACTTTACCCCAATAGTGCCAAGTTCCCTCTCTGCTGTTTTGAGTGTTGAACAGCCCAATCGTCGTTCTCAGAGTCCTTTACAAAAACTGATTTTGTTGCACTAAAAGAATTATTCTGCTACATTTCTTTTTTTTTAATAAAAACCCCGCATTTCTAAAGCACCAGTTCGGGTTCCAAAATTGTAGATGTAGTACTTACCACAGCATGAAGGCAATGGCCCATGGTCATCTGAAAGTCTTATAGATCTATGCTGAAATGTGCCTCCCATGATGGTGGGATGCAGATGATTGTGGGAAACATTATCTCCCAAAACAAATTTTAAAAAAAGAAAGAAAGAAAGAAAGAAAAAAAGAAAGAAAGAAAGAAAGAAAGAAAAACACAGCTTACATCTTATATTTTGATGGGCTACCCACAGTGTCTGCATAAGATACAAAAGCTTCACTAATTTTAGATGCAATTTGAAGTCCATGGAGGAAAACTATCTTCATGGTAACAAGATTTGTCAGGCCAAAGGGTGAGGGAGATCAATGAATCCTCAACATGAAATCTGTAGTGTTGTCTTTTGATATGTAAGAAAAGAAACCACATATTTCAGTCGTGTCCATGATCCAGGGCAAACGAGAGAACGTATTTAAAGTTGGATCACAAAAATTTAAAGGCAAAATAGAGAACGCATCTGGTCCTTAAACACATAACAGGATTTACTAAATATTGATTTCTTAAAAATAATTTATTGCTCTTAATAGTCTTTTTATTATTATTCTACAACAGAAGATACTCAAAATTCAGAAAGAAAGACTGTAAACTTTAGTTTGGCGTTCACAAAGAGTTAAAATACCTGCATTTAACCTACAGAACAAGAATTAGGCGGATTAAGATGTGTTACTGTTGTAACGCAGAACCTGTGAACACATTTCTTTTATTTCATAGTTATTTATTGCTTTCTATCTACTTAGAAATAATAAGCAAAACACTTGAGCAAGCATCCGACAGGACAGACAGTGGATTCACTCAGAACACAATATGCTGGTGATAAATGAATGCAGCTGTCAGAATTAGCTGCATTGGCCTGGGGGTGTGAAACCCATTTTTTAAGATCGTGTTGGGTGAGAGAAAGGAAAAGAACGATTAAGTAGTAGGCCTATCACATCTTCCAGAAAAGTCATGTCAGCCAAACAGTAAACGCACCTCAATTTGGAAATCAAATACTCACTCCAAACTTTAGTGACTTCCATGGCAGGGACTCCACACTCAGATGAAATCCTGATGCTCAAAATGGAGGTTTTTCTTTTTTTTTCTGACATTTATTATTATTGTTATTAAATTTAGCAGAAGCAATGTCACCAAGAACAACATCATGGTCATATCACAGGCCGTGCTAGTGAGAGCAGGGACACTGCTTCTGAGCAAGCTAAGTTTCCCAGATGAAGAACTTAGACTCCACCCTGACAGCTGCCATGCACCCGGGGTAGAAAGTCTCCACTGGCCTTATTTTTACCTTCTCATAATTTATAATAAATAGGCTATCTGCAACTGATAAATATGTCTCTTTAGTAAACAAAGGAATGAAAGATCAGTATTTATACAGGATGTATAACTGTAAAAAATACAGATTAAATACCATCATCATACTCTGCCAAGGGAAAGAGATACTGGCTTCAAAGATAGTCTCCAGACACACGTTAATTATTGTAAAAATCATACTGTAATTATTACCTCAGCATTTTGTATCAAATTAAAATCACAAAAATTAAAACAAAACAGCATTTTAAAAAGATTTTTTGACCTCTAGTTTCAAAACTACTGTTGATAGAGAAAATAAAAACATTTCTTAATGGTTCCCCATTGAGAGACTTTACATAAAATCATGATATTGTCTAGAAAAATTTTAGATGAGAAAATTTCATTCCCCTAACAAATCCAGTGTATAAAACTTCAAAGAAAAACAAGCAACAAGAAAATGTGGAAAAATATCGCAGAAGTGGTTAATACCTTTAGGGGCCTAGGATTTTTGTTGTTGTTGACAAGATGCTTAGATTGAAGCTCACCTAAAAGGGATGGATGTGCGTGAAGCGTCATTTTGTTGTAGTTGCACTCAACGGACACACACACACACACACTGTCTTTTGTTTTGTTTTGTTTTGTTTTTTTTTTACAATCAAATATATATAAGCAGTAAGTTTAGCTTCTAAATATGTTAGTGTACAATAATTGTTTCACCTCATAATTACATTTGAATAGTCTTGATTAAGAAAAATTTAGCAGTTTTGAAAAGAAGGCTGCATTTACAGTGCATAGCTGTAACAAAAAAGAACATAGTTGTAGAGTATGTACATAAAATAAAAATACTCCATTTAACATCTGTAAATACTTAACTACATCAGAGAATGTAGCAATTACACTATCAGAACACATCCAGAGAGTTCTACTCAACTCTCAGTAGTCATGTAACACCACATCTGCTCCTCAGAAGGAACCGCCGAACACACTCCTCGCTTGACCAATGACAAGGCTTTTCAAAATTTGCAGTGGAAGATCAACATTTTGGACATATACATAGGTGTCAGGACAAAGGACGAACTACAGGAACTTCAAAATGTTAGGAAAGTTTAGCATCTGGCGCCTGCAGTATCCTCTCCCACCCAAATCCCATGGCAGACAGAGAGAGCAACAGAGAAAGGGAGAGAAGAAAAGACAGACAAAGAGAGAAAGAGAAAGGGGGGGAGAAAAAAGAGGGGGGAGGGATGAAGGGAGGATATTAGTTCTGTAGAACCTGCAGTGTCTTCGGGATTGTCACAACATAGAGAGAGCTTGCTGCAGGTTGGCTTTGCACTTTCGGAAAAGACGGTACCGGAGGCTGATGGCAGACATCAGCAGTTTCATTTTAGGGTGGTTTGTGAGTTTTCTTTCCTTTTAATTTATATATATATTTTTTTCCTTTTGTATAGAATATGAACATTTTGAAGTTCTAGGTTTTAAGTGTGTCTTCATGGAAATGCTGCCATTTGAAGGGGTTTGCCCTTGTTCATTCTGGTCAGGTGCCCCCAAGTCCTCACATGTGCACACATGTACTTTCCAAACAAGTACACACACACACACACACACACACACACACACACACACACACTGTCACCAAGAGCCTCCAGGGAAAGCAAAGCTGACACCCGTGAATAAACATGTGCTTACTGGATTATCATTCCATCTCTTGCCTCTTCAGCAGCTGTGTTCATGTAAACTGTTGTTGTTGTTGTTGTTCTGGTATGGTTGCTGTTGCTTTGCTTTGTTTTTGTACAGAGTGTAAAGTAGGAGAAATTCCTCAGTATGACTTGCAAGAGTCTTGGGAAAGGACGCTTTGTCCCATGAGGTATTGACCGTCTCTCTGTCATCCTCAGCCAGGGAACATGTTACCTGCGCAAGCTTCTCTGAGCTTCCTTCAGTAAACTATCAAAATCCAGAGAGTCATACTTGCTCTTGGTGGAAGCAGGATCAAAGTCATCTGAGTTTGAATCTGAAAGAAACCCAAACCTGGTTAGATGCAGCCGTTGCTGGTGACTATTAATGCAGTTCAAGATCCCTGGTTCAATTGTAATGAAGCTAATCAATGTTCTTTAAAACAATGATGAATTTTATTGGGTGTATACATGTAAGCACAGAACGTAATAGTTAGCTTTTAAAAACAAAAACCTATGGATTCATCATATACCTAAAACTCGGAGTGCACATGAATAGTAGATGTCAATATTTCTCTAATATTTGATATCTTTATAGGTGACTACCTTTCTCTTATTGGCATTTTAAGTGATTTGCCAATTGTTTTCCAATAAGTTAGAGGCAAGGATACAGTAGGAGCTGGAAATAATTTTCCCATTCAATGGATTTAACTTTATTGAGCATAAAATTCAGTTGAATAGGAGGGATAAAGATCATTCTAGAATGTTTTAAAACTTCTCAACTAATTCAAAACAGATTTTCTGAAAAATCTGATTGTTGCTTCAAATAATTTTTTTAAATTGTTGTGTTTAGTAATGTGTGTAAAGCAAAATTCTGTTAAACACTTCTGACTATTATCCATCTATATCTATGCAAAAAGGTACATAGCTCATGCTGGTCTTACAAATGAGAAAGAATTTCTTGAAAATATAACAAAAGCCTCCTGTGAATGAATTACTTTCTTAGAAAGTGTTTATTTGAAAA
This sequence comes from Pachyuromys duprasi, assembly GCA_028658305.1. Classification (NCBI taxonomy): domain Eukaryota; kingdom Metazoa; phylum Chordata; class Mammalia; order Rodentia; family Muridae; genus Pachyuromys; species Pachyuromys duprasi. The sequence goes on along the minus strand of CM053765.1, from coordinate 75,818,984 downwards.
GAAATAAAACGTGTTCTTTTCAGAAATGCATTAACAAATCTAACCATATAAACATTTCACGTTTTTCCTAAGCTAAGTTACAGTACACAAATCCAAGTTATGGGAATGCAAGAGTAGAGAATATGGAAACATAAATCTCAACATGAGGACACACTTGTCTGAGGTTGGGATATAGCGCTTGGTAATTCTGTAGTACATGAGGTATTACAGGACCAGGAAGGGAAATTTGCACTTCTTTTTTCATAGAGGGAATTTAGAGACTCCAATGACTTACTGTCTGACAATCCCAATGGTAATCCAGAATTTAATGTTCTGTGTTTCCATTGATAAATATCCAAAATGCTGTTAGACAATATTTCTCAAGAGTTTCTTTAGTGTGATGGAGTTCACATTGGTACCTACTTAAACAAACATACAACATTTGCCTCTTACGAGGTATCCAAAGGAAATTATTCTGTTGGATGAGACAGGCCATGTGGGAGACAACGCATGTCCACACCCTCTCATATTAAGGAGAAGATGTTGGAACACAGTAAGAGATGCTGAAAAAATGGAAATAAACTAAAAGTCACTCTTGTTTTCAATGATAAATTGTTATAAATAATGATCTTACTGTAATAGAAACAAAAACACCACATTTGCATTTTTTGCACCTGAAAATCCGTTGGCACTAATTAATGTTGTTGAAAAATGGATTAATCTCAAGCACCCACATACTATAAAAACTATAGCTAAGAACTAATATTCATACTGGAATCTGGGAATTGTTTATAAAAATGGCAAGGAAACATTGTAAATATCTGATATTGTAATCATAATATACTGTTTGAGTAAATAAAGAAGTGATGATGAATGTACTCTTTTATTTTTCATATGCCTGAACATGATTTCTGTGTATAGCTAATACTTAATCAAAGTTATTGTATTCTTAATATAAATTCACCCTGTTCTGATCCCATCTTCCTGCTTAACATTTTTTAAAAAAATTTAGACTCATTTATTCAGTTTTAGATGCATGAGTGTTTTGTCTGTATGGAAGTGCATTAAATGCATGTCTTCTCCTGTGGAAGCCAGAAGAGGTGTTAGATCCCTTTAAACTGGAGTTAGAGGTGGTTGTGAGCACTTAATGGGTGCAGGAAATCAAACTTAGGCCCTCTGAAAGAGGAATGAGTGTTAGTTACTGCTGATCCATATCTCTGGTCCTGTTTAACTCTTTCAAAATAAGGTAGTTTGCTGGTGAGTCATTTGATTATGACAGTAAACAGAACCAACAGCTAGAAAGTCCTACAAGGTAGACTTCCAATCATAGTTTCGCCACTACAGCCCTAAGTCACATTAAATTTTCACTCTCATTTATAAAATTGGCTAATAAATAGCAGGTATTGTAATCTTCATTAATCAGTTTCTACGATATAAAAATAGGATGTGTGTGACAGGGTGACTTCATTTGGCAGAGCAAATTAAATAGGGGGAAAATGGTAGAACACGTCTGAAATGATAGTGTACTTTCATACCTCAGCAAAAGTGTTACGTATTATGTTGGTTTTGTTCAATTTTAACATATCCATAAGCTTTCAATCCCTTTTTATATGCAGAACATTACTGTGTTCCTTTTATTTAGGGATCAGGCATAGTTTGAAACATTTAGTCCAAATTTTGTGTGGAAAGAAAGATAAGGTATTTGAAATTTTCATTGAGCTCCAAAGCTAGATCCAAACATTAATTCTTCCACTTAAAAGCAACCCAAAACTTCTACCTTCTTATTGCTCCCACTTTTAATTATAACCTATTTATTTTGTTCCTGACATTGTGATGTCAGCTCCTCCACAGATGTTTAATATGCCTCCACAAAAATTAGCTATTTTTATAGAAATAATCATAAGGTAATGGAGCTGAAACATTTTTCCAACATCAGCAGTGATCCAGGTCTCAAACACAGGGTGACATCACTCTGATGCTGGGGATCTTTTGGCTACCTCACGAATATGTTCAGAACAACCACACCTTGATGGCCATGATAGGCTTTAGGGAGCTTGAATATCCCATGATATTGCAATGTGCATCAAACATGTTTTTCCCTCTCAGTGGACTAGGGAAAGGGGATGAGGAGGAGATGGAGACAGCATGGGACTGGGGGGAGTTGTGGGAGGGGGTTTCAATTGGGATATACAATGAATAAATCGTGAAGAAAAAATTAAAATTAAAAACAAAAGATGTTTTTCCAAAAAAAAAAATAGTGGGTGAACCTAGCAATGAGGATGCTTCCATGACTGCTGGCTAGGCAGGGAGATATGAGATGAAAAGGAGCATTCTTCTTGGAAATATTTCAGGGAGGCGCCAGTTCAATTTGGAAATACCATCCAATCCTCCCTGTGCCGCGATGAATCGTGATCTAAAGACCCCTCTAGGTAGCTTGTTTTAAAATCTAGGTGTTGTAAGTGAGTAGAAAAAGTCTAGCCTTCATCACTAAAGAAAATAAGTCAAATAAACTCAAGGCTTCAATCTGCCTTCACTGTTTTTTGCAGCCAGCATTTGAACAAATGAGTTGCCAGGTTTATATCTCCATCCTTAGGTCTCTATCTCTCTAGCAGGCGGCTGTCGCTCCCCTGCTTCCCTCTATCTATTTAGCTTGTGAAGTGAATTATAGCATATTCCCCTGAACAATGCGCACCACCTATATCAATTACTCAGGGAAGACACAACTCTGCTGGAGGGGAAAAAGAAATCTCAGTATTTGGTATTCATTTTGTCTTTACACTGCATCAGAGCAATTGTGAATGGATAGCTAATAATGCCGAGGAATAGACGCATATGCTAATTTTATCCTTATTATGAGTTAATTTAAAATAATCATGATATGCACATTTGCCACTTTTCTTCATTCCTGCCTCAAAGAATTAAAAGGCGTACAACGCACACATTAGATAAGGAATGGCATGCAATGGAATAAAATTAAAATTAGAAAGGAAATTAAGATGTCCTTTATTGTAGCATTATTTATAATATCAAAAAAATAAAAATTGAATACAGCACCTAATATAATGATACTACCTGCTCAGCAAAATGGTGTGCAACCATTAAAATATGTGCTTGAGTTATTTTTAGTCCTGTGAATCACATTAGGGAACTAATATATGTATTATTGCTTTAAAAGGTAAAACTTTTAAATATATGTACAGGTATAAGCACACATGTGCACATATGTAATATGATCTCAACTACACATAAGGGGTTACTCCAAGATAAAATTCTGAATTCAGTTGATAATAGTGTCACCTATGTCATTGTATCAGAATTTTACTTTTCTTTTTATTCTTGTTTCATTTTTTGTAATTTATTTATTTTTATATTAATCACAGGTTAGGTACTTTGTATCCCAGTCGTAGCCCCCTCCCTCATTCCCTCCCACACTCCCCATCCCTCACTCATCTCCTCCCTGCCCCCCTCCAAGTCCACTGATGGGGAGGGAATTTTATTTTTCATCTAAAGATTATCCTTTGAACAGGAAAATGTAAAATAGTTATACAGATTTTATTTTAATCATATGTACAATGGGCACAATAACAACATATGCCTCCTATTGTAACTTTGCTCTCAAATGACAAATGTTTGCAGAGATTCCTATGAAATGTGTAGGGTCTGGAAACACTCCACAAACTTGGTTTTTGTTATACTTTATTCTCAAGAAGATAAGTAGGTGGTCATTCAGCTAATGAACTTCAGCTTTCTCTTCTCAAGTATAAATAATGGATTATGAGAGTATTTCCAACAGCTTATGACATAATAAAGAAGAGCAAGTCTTTGGCATACCTTGTACCACAAAACAATGACAGTGCTCAAATTTATGGGAAAGCATTGAGAAGTAGGCATGGAAAGCAAGCACAGGCTACAAACACAGACATGTGTGAAACTTAAATAAATGTAGATACAGGTACATAAAACACATCCATACACAGGACAATAACACAGACAGACAGACAGGCACGCACACACACACACACACACACACACACACACACCATGAATGGTGAAGGGTTAGCATCTATTCCAGAGTACAAGAACATCTACCCTTTATACCTCTGCCTTAAGTGCCTTCCTTTTGAAATGGTTTACTACAACAACAAAAGGCAATGCAATCAAATATTCTCTTCAGGAAAGCCAAGGGGTGGCCTAACCTAAAGGGTTTGTGGAGCACACTCGCTTGAGATCTGTGCTATGGACCCTTCCTTCTATGTACAATAGTTATATACCATACCTAGATCTGCATAGTTAGACTTGAAAAATTGCTTCCGTCCACAAAAGTACAGTTCAAAGTCAGTTTCGTTCGACCTGCGTAAAGTATATCCATTCTCAAGAGCAGCAAAAGCGTCACAGGTGTAACGGTAAGTGATGAAACCATAGCTGTCTCTGCAATGGGCAGGGAAGAGACACCAAGAGCTGGTCAGGCAGCATCAGCACAGAGGACTTCCACCCCTTCTGCGTCGGGAGACATCGGTTGTGCCAGTGTCTCTGCCACCACATCCATTTATCAGTGGGATTGTCCTGTCAGGCAGCTAAATACTTATTCTGAGACAGGAAATCTCAACTAGAAAGATTAATAAATAGGGATGAAAGAAAATAAATAAGGTTCTGAACTCAACTTGTCATCTGTCAAAGCACTTACATTGGCAACTCCCATCCCAGCAATCTTAGGGTCATAATTTTTTACATACGTCAACTTCTAAACAAGAAATAATTTTGAAGATTCTCACCCATCATCCCGCAGATTTACTGTGCATTCCTCAATTTCACCAAAAACTTCAAAGCGGTCTCTCAGTTCTGTCCGCGTTGTGTCGGGTCTGATTTTACCAACGTAAATCACACGGCGTTCTTCCTATGAGCAAAAGCAAGAAGAGGCTTTTTCTAGCTCTGGAGACAAAATGATGTGCCACTAGAAGCATCCATGAGCACCTAATCATGTACAGGAGCTCACAGAACAGTCTCATTAGAGGAAAACAGACACCACATCTAAGTAAAAGCCACATAGGAACCAAATTAGACTTCCCATGCCTTAGTTTAGGCTCTTGGTTCACACTTAAGCTTTCTTCTCCACAGATCTTCTCCTTTCTGTTTCTTCTGTCCCACTCTTGTCTGTCTTCACATGAGCTTTATGTATTAGAAAAGGCATTCATGCAATGAGATTTTTTTGAATCACTGAGCAGATAACCAGTTTATATGAAATATGAGAGCACTTGTGACTTCGTTAGTAACCTTCCAAATTGGTACAATAAGTAACTTGGTTTCTGAAACTAATTTCTCACCAACTCATAATTCTAATCAGAAAATATACAAGTTCTGATATCCTCAAAGGGTGGATTTCTACTACACAATCTACTACTAATCTCTACTACACAAAAGACTTCAAGGTACATGTTCAAAATGCAATTGTTGGGGTTTATCCAGAAGCTAAAGCATAAAAACAACCCAGAGAAAAGTTTCAACAGTCTTCACTTACAGCACAGACACACAATGATTCTAATGCATGTGCTCTAGGGACAATCATTTGAGAGTCAGTCTTAAAATGTAGGCCATTTTTAGCCATGGGTCTCTGAAGAGTAAGGGCCGAATGAAAAAGGATATAAATTGTACTTTTCCAATAGAGCCAGTCCTATTTTAGGAACAGACTAGAGAGGTGTGGCCTCATTTCTACAAATGAAGTCAATATGATCATAATGTAGAAGTCATTAGAAATTTATAACCTACAAAACACAGGAAGACTATACTGTTGCCTGAAGACAAGATTACTTTAATACAAATGTGGGATTCAATCTTAGGGGGAAAAAATCTTGGATTTTTTTTTTCAGAGGCAGGGCCAAATGGAATAAAGTCTCATAGCTGAGGAACATTTTAAAGAACATTTGGAGAAAATATAAAGAATATTCTTACCAACTAGTTTACATGTCTACCAGGGACAAGCAAAACAAAATAAACTCAAGGTTGCAGAGATTTTAATTAAGATCAAAGCAGCTTCTGGGAAACATGGATCTAGAATAAAGGTTCTTCTGCCTAAGAGGTTTGTTTGTTTGTTTGTGCTTACACTGAGTGTCCCATTTGCCTAAGCTGCAAAAGTCACTTAAGGCTTAAGGCTGTAAGAAATCTGGCCACATTTGTTGACAGCCTTTACTTATTCATGGGTTATTAGGCAAATGATCTGCCACAGAGTGGGACTTACTAGTACTTGTAAGGTGAAGCTCAACATCTCCATGTTCTGTAGCTTCTTTGATGGTCTGCTCATCTATGCCTACTCTCACTCAGCATAAGCAGAACTACTGAGTATTTTCATCAGGAAAGTATGATCCTCTGAGCTTCAGATAACCAGCTACATACTAGGATACCTCTAGTCCTCTTAGACTGGGCCAACATTATGAAACCAAACTCTGTAGCTACACACCAGGAGGCCAAGGAGGAGGCACTGGACCCCAGGAAACTAGACTTACAAACAGCCATGAGCCACCATGTAGGCACCAGGAATTGAACTTAGGTCCTACAGAGGTTTTCCTCTTCATTTTCTCCAGTTTGGCTTCTTCATTCCCTCTCCCCCATGCCAAACTTTCAATTTGTCTTTATGGACTAGTGTAATAACTTTCTTTTTTTTTTTACTTCAATTGTATTTTTAGAGAGTTTTTTCTTTTCATAATGCTTTTGCAGGTTTTTCCCCTTAAAGATTATCTGCCTACAAACTATAGTTTTTGGTGTTTTATGTCTTTATGGGATTTTTTAATTAACATTTTTATTTTATATTAATCACAGGTAATGTACTTTGTATCCCAGCCGTAACCCCCTCCCGCATTCCCTCCCTATCGCCCCATCCCTCCCTCATCTATCCTCATGTCAACGTTTTCTCCCTCTAATTTGTCCCTTTACCACAGATGGAATAATTGTCAATAAGTCAAGAGGATTTAGTCATAACATTGCCATCTAAAGTTAATGCATAATGGCCGCTAGTACTTTTGATAATTCATTAACAAGCCCTATTAGGTGGGCCCTGCAAGATCAGGACTTGTCTGCATGGACTTTTTTTTCCCCCCTACAACTCATCTTTTCTTTGACGGGAGTTTTTATGCTGAACTTCTACAGGGTCCCTAGTTACATTGTTTCCCTTCCATCTCCAGCCTCTGCACATGGTCTCCACTGTAACTTGGAATATATTTCCTAAATTATACTCCAAGCCCCTCACATACAATCTCTCGAATTAAATTAAGCTCCACAGGTGTTTCATTTGAGACTTCAGTTGAAGTGCTGTTAGCTGGCCTTATGAAATCTGTGTTTCCTCTGTAGTCCTCTGTTTAAGTACAATTAAATCCTTACAGTTTATTCATTGCTCAGTGTCTCCCTCCCTAGTACAATGAAGAATTCATGAAAACAGAGCCTATATTTTTCTATGCCCACTTTGTGTCAAGTATACAAAAGAATCTCAATACATAGCATAAGACTGATTTAAGTCAATTAATAATTTATTTCATTGTTATGTGTACAACTCTTTTGCCTAAATATGTGTTTGTGAGCCACATGTATGCTTGATACAGAGTTCAGAAAAGGGCATTGGATGCCCTGGAATTGGAGTTATAAGAGTTGTGGGATACCATACAGGGGCTGCAAAGCAATCCTGTATCCCCTTCAAGAGAAAAAAGTACTCTTAGTGTCCAGTCCCAGATTAATACTTTTTAACACTAACCTGTGCTGAGTGGTCTTTACTCTCTGAGATATTCCAAAACAAAGTTGGTGTTATATGAGCATGGTCCTCTAATAAGGGAAAGCCCTATCTAGGCAGCTCAGCTGAGTAACTTATCAAAAGCAATTTACAGATTGAGGATCGAGAAGTATACAATAGACGCATGTTTCCAGGCTATTATATAAGCAGACTTATTTGAAAAGGAAATCTGGAAATCAGAGTCGAGAGTCGACTCAAACGGTTGGTATACACAATTCCTCTGACCACAGCAATCAAGTCTACAAGCTGGCCTGATGAAGTAAAGCAAGCAGGCACATGATTCACTTCCATGTAGATTGTATGTCGCAGATGAGGGCTGAAACTGTATTTCCAGAGTATCCAACACAGCTGGACACTCAGGAGAAAGAAATATCTGGTGAGGCTCAAGCCTAAGCAGTACTTCACAAACAGTATCAAAGGAATCATAACACGACATTCCATTCTATTTGTGCACCCAGATTTAGCCCAGCAGCCAAATGTGATGGGACTGTTATCTAAACTTAAACTTCCTGGCGCCTGCTTGCACGGTGTTATGGATTTTTTTTTAAAAAATCCTTTTAGGAAAGTTACTACTGTGTAAAGAAAGGAGATGGAACTGCAGAAGAGAAGGAAAGAAATTGAGCCATAGCACAGAAATTGCTCAGCTACCATTATGGGAATACACATAGCCTATGTATTGAAGGAAATGTGAGGTTACAGCTAAAATCGACCATATGTGCACACATATTGGGAAACTTTCTGAATTGCGGCTTTATACAAAGCTGTATGCAACAATGATCTTCACAAAAAGATATAACCCAAAGGACCTTTTCTAGTACTGAGAGATTCTGTGGAAAAAGAAGACACAGCTTGAAAGAGTTGTGTCCATCACTCAAATTACCTTGTAATCTACCAGCTCCTTTTATGAAACACAAGAACGGGCTATGCCCTGCTACCTTATCAAAGAGCAGAAGACTGAAGACAAGCAGGAATGTTCTAAAAAAACATTGAAGTTCTTTGTTTTCTACACGCTAAACATGAAATAAAAGAAAGACATGGTAAGGTCTAGATGGCAAAGACAAAAAATCTGCCCATGACCGGCCAAGATTTCCAGAAAAGAGTTCGCCTTTTAACATGTAGAAGTTGAATTAGAAGAATGAACAGACTTCATGTCTGTTAAAAAAATAACATTTGCATCCAATTTTTCAAGACATTAATTTCTAAACAGGAGATGAAAGGAGAAGAAATCAAAATGCTTAATAGCATTTCCAAATTCTTAAGAGCTGGAAGGAACTCAGAACCTTTGGAAAAAGCTGGTTGAAAAATTATTTTCAGACGAGTTTTCACTATTGAGGAGGATGGAACATTTATCAAACAACTTTTAGCTTCAATTTTCACAAAGGTTAGTTTGCTTATGGGGTAGATAATAATACTGAAGATGTATGTTGCATTAACCACTGCAGTAAATTCTGGTTACACTAAAACCCGGGAGATAAATAAAGAAAAAGAGGATGAAGGAATTAACTGACTTCTTGTTACTAAAATCTTTATCAGGAAGAGCATAGAGTTTGCTGGTTAGCTGGGGAAAGCAAGCAATGGTGGTTTCTCACGAAATAATAAGTGGCACTCAGTAAGTGGGGTATGACTAAGGAAAAATGGAAAGCAGGTGGGAGCTGGCTTTTTCTGAGCGCTTTATAGGCCAAGTAATATGTCAGATACTTTGGAATGGATTAGCACCGTAAAACGTTCCTAGACACCAGGGTGTTTAGTATAATTTCAATTTTGGTTCCCAGTACTTTTATTCTACATTTTTAATTCCGGGCAGCATTAAAAATTGTTAATTCTTCTTTCTCTGCAAAGAAAACTCCATTTTAACCATCAGAACAAAAGATTTCTGTTTTCAATTCCAAAGTAGTTCCAAAATGACTTCAACACAAATTCTCAAAGTACTTCTGGAGAAATAGCTCAGGGGTAGGTCAGCATGGAAAGTTCCCATGTTCTACTCAGCATCCCTCCCCCCAACACACATATACATAGTAGTATGAACACTATGCATAACTGAATGGCCTAGCCAAATAATTTTACTTAAAAAATGTAACATATTTGACAGCTAGCTAAATGTTCAGCTGGCCAAAAAGAAAGATCAAGTAAAAAGTGACTTTAAAAAATCTGTTGTCCTTGTGCTTAATGCTGAGGACACTTACATAGCAGAGAAAACATTTACTAAACGTTTCTACTAAAGGGTATTTGGGGAACTGAAATAATACAATAGCGTTCAGATTCCAAAAGTACCTTTAGGAAAATATTATAATCTTCCAGGCTAGAATCTATGTCTATCCTGAATCAGTCCAAGAGCTAACTAAGAATTTCAAGGAAAAGCTGAGATGTATCTGAATCTAGAGACTACTAATAGTATCTTTAACAGCTTCAATGAATATAATCAGAATATAAATATAAAAGTTGCACATACTCCATGTAAATATTTTGATGAATTCAGGCATATGCTGGTACCTGCCCAAACCTTACCATAATAAGGCACTCATTTCCTTATGGTATTGTGGCCTTTCCCCATACCCCAGTGCTGTGTGGACATGTGTGTGCTTAAATGGGATTTATCATTTAAATCTATGAAAATGCACACTATAGGGATGATGCTATAAACAATCCCCTAGATTTTCTTTTTTCTTAAAAACTGAAAATTTCCAAATTCTGAACTTAAAGTCATGATATAACATATATTTCCCTCTAATAAAAATTCCTTGAAAAGGATAAGTATTAAAAAAATCATGAAAAAATGTTTTTGTGGGAAACTGGACTCTTTTCTCTATGAATAGTAAGTGGCATTTCTACATTTTGAAAAAGACATTCATAATCAGCAGTAATGATGTATTGTTTGTGGCCCCTTGGTTGTATATAGACCAATATAGGAGAGCTATATGAGCGTCTAGCCATTTCTCAGCATCTGGGTTTGGTTTTAAGCACTGAGCCATACTACAATGCTTAGATTTGTTCTGTAAATTAACATCCCCTTATCATTTTTTTTCTGGCAGAAACTGTACAAATTGCAAATGGTGTTGGAGTTGGATTTCAACAAAAATTAAAACAGTGACAGTTCAG
>CM053765.1:75771118-75807638 GCA_028658305.1 Pachyuromys duprasi | reverse complement strand
GAGTTATGTGATTGATTAAGAATGTCTGCCATGGGCATGTACTGGATTTTGACCACCTGAGTGCCATTTTTTTTTCCATCCAAGGTCTATGATGCTTAGTAGCTTGAGAAAACTGGACAGATTGCATGCTAGCATCTAATGAAAGACAGTATTGGATTTCAGAGAAAAAACAAGTTCAGCACATGAGCATCTTTACACATGAACATCAGCATGTTAGGTGAATGAATTAAGCTACCTCACAGAGGTAGGTAAGGAATGGCCCAGCAGAGGTAAGGAATGCTGACTTTCTTTGCCAGATTTCCTCTAAGACTTTAAGTAGAATGTGGACTCTCTTCATGCTCCATTCAAGGAAAGAAGCAATAGGATGCAGCTCGTAAAACACATGTTCTCTAAGTCCTATCAAACCAAAGACACCTCTCCTTTCTCTATTTTTCAGAACAAAACTTAAAGTAATGAACTTAACAACCCAACTGTAATGAGAAATATACTGACACCATCTTTTTCAAATAAAAGGGTCTTAAGACTCTACTTTAAAACAGAAAAGTTGCTTTTTTCCATGTTAACAAAGCATTAACTTTTGATTATTGTTAAATCTGAAAAAAAATCACAGAGGAAAAGAAAAGAAAACAAATTAACTCCACACTGCTTACAATTGCTTTCTGCTTCTGCCTCTCCCTCTGCTTGGCCCTTTCAGATTCCCGCTTCTCATACTCTTTGCGGTATTCATCCCTCTTCAGCCTTTCGTGCTGATATGCTTCATAGCTGTCATACCTGGGAAACACAACTTCATCATTAAGTCGACCACCTCCATTTGCATGAAACGGAAAAAAAAAACACATCAACCTTTGGGGAGCGGAGAAGAAGAATTTGGGTGATGTCTTGCCATCTAAAGAAGGGGTTGTTGAACTGAAGGAAAAGGACAGGCCTCATTACCTGGGCCTACGGCTGTAGGGTGACCTTGAACGTGATCTCACATACAAGGGAGAATTGCGGTGTGTGCGCTGTCTGTAGTGGCTTGATTCATAGTAGTAGCAGGATCTGGGGGAGAGGAGAAAACCGAAACAAATTTGCAACTGCCTCTTAGCACAAGTTTACTGGAACCACTGAACATTACTGGTTTGCCTTTTCTTTCTTAGCAAGATCTTCCAGTGAGAGCTTGACACCAGCTAATCAACCTAGACACCAAGAAGTGATAGATTCCTTCTCCATGTCTCTTACTAGTGTTACCATGGCTCAAGGAAAGGGTACACTGTCATGTTTATCTTATATGGATCTCAACTCTTCCGGCACAGGGCTGCTTTTTAAATAATGGAAAAAGCTACTCAAGCAAGTGTCTTACAAATGGTTCTCTCTGTTCTGATTGGCCAAGGCAGAGTACTCAGAGCTGGGCATGTGAAAGAACATGGAGAGTTAGCAGAGTTTGTTTTCCGAGTCACTCCAGAAGACCAACCGTTGAGGTTAGATATTTTCTACAGCTTCTCAGGAAATACTTAATCACCAGATGGGTTTTGACAACCTTACCTTGAAGAGGATCTACTGCCTGGGGACCTTGATCTTGACCTGGAATATGGTGATCGGGAACATGACCTGTGCCGAGAAAAGGATCTTGAACGAGAGCGCATCCTTTGGGGTCTTTGAGAAAATAAGGATTTGGGTGGTGACACTGAATCTCGACACGGAGAGTTAAAAGAAGAGCAAGAAGGCGACACATCGAACAAGGAATAGGACTGCGTGCCATCCCAAGGGTAGCTCAGTTTATCACTTTCATCTTCACTGTCATCAAATAGGCCGTCCATGGCTAGTCCTGAATTTATAAACACAGGTAGTTTGGAGAATTGTTCATTACTGAAGTTGCCATCCCTTAGTTCACTGGTCTTGTCTGCTTCGTCATCAAAAACAGCTTGACGGGGATGACCGAAGTGCTTGTTCAGCTCAGCTCGGATTTCCTGGTCTTGGAGCTGTTTTCTGGTGCTGCAAGGAGAGACCTGCTTGTTGGCCTCCAAAGTCTCTCTCAGGTAGCACTGGCCTGAATCTGTGGAAGAACAGATGTGCCCCTGCCAGTCACAGGAGGCATCTTTGTAGTCTAGTTGTCTAGAGTCTTGGAGCTCCTGTGATATGTTAATGAGTACATCCGATTTGGAATTGATTGACTGACAGTAGTCATGGTCACCAAACAGCCGCAGGCTGGGCCGTTTAGTCTTCCGTTCCTCGTGTCCCCGGCTGAGCACTGAGGACTTGCTGAGCTGTGCGTACAACTCAGATTGCTCTGGCCCTTTCTTGGTGGAGTGGCTGCCTTGGGTACCAGAACATTCACTGTACCGGGCCCTCTTTGTTGGCGGTGGCACCACGGTCTTGCAAGAGGGCTTCAGCTTTGGAGAAGCCTTAAAAGGGTTATCTTGATTGGCTTTATGAGGAGGAGTCGTGGGTGGAGTTAGGCCTATAATGAAAGAGAAACAAAAAGAAACGTAGGGAAATGAAGAGGGAAGAGAAACAGGTAATGCTTTTCAAGGAGAAACAAATTCCACAACTTTTCTTAGATTTCAGACCATTGTTAAAAAGGAGTGGAGAAGAAAAGAACTAAATTCATGACAAGGCTAGAAAAATAGATCCTTCTCCTAGGCCACTGTCACCCAGCAAAGACTGATGGACAATGCCAGGCAGCAGCAAAGGCTGTGCTATTTTGTATTTCAAGCATCTATGCTAACAAATCCTGCTGCCTAGAAAGCAGGAATGTGTCACTTCCAGTTGCTTCAGAAGCAGGTGTCACCAAAACTGCCATTTCCAAGGGTGTTGCTAGAGTCACTTAAAAGTAATCAATGTGTTGGGATTTGATAATCATGGAACAGCCTTGGTGGCATTTTCCCATGAGGAATGCTGCAGGAAAAACAAAAGTGGTTCAAGGCTCTTAGAACAATCAAGAATCTACCCATGGGCCAATATTTTAAAAAATAAAAAAAGTGGCATGACAGCAAATCTTGTTCCGGGTGGAAATTATGTACATAGACAAGGTTGAAATAGGCTCAGCGAAATAGTATGGTCCCACGGAACACAGGGAACAGGAGCCCCTCCACGTCTTGAGGGCAATGAGTCTCTGTCTCCACAGTTCATTAACTTAGTAAACCATGGCTAATGTAGGTATAATACATTCTTGTAAGCATAACTAATACATTCTGTCTAAAATATGGTTCTGCAACAGAAAACTAACTGCAAAGTGACTCTAAATATCGCCATGCCAAGGGACCATTTTATTTAGAGCACATTTTCACTGTGGGTGATGAGACAGAAGGACTGAAACAAATCTTAGCTTCAGTGGGGTCAGTGCCTTTGCTGCCTTACTACAAAAATGTCGAAAGCCAGGACAGGATAGTCTGAGTCATAGTAGTTACCTCCAAGTCTCACCTATGAATAAACTATTCATTCCATCCTGCCCAGAAGGAACCATTGTAACGCTCCACTCTCCAAGGAACTTTGACAGAGGGCAGGCTGCAGCTCAAATGGCATTAAACTTAAGGGAATATTTTACAACAGATTTTCTACTTAGAAGATGGGTGAATGTTATTCAGAAAGAAAGAAAGAAAGAAAGAAAGAAAGAAAGAAAGAAAGAAAGAAAGAAAGAAAGAAAGAAAGAAAGAAAGAAAGAAAGAAAAAAAGAGAAAAGAAAAGAAAGGGCTTCAAACCCAGTTAACAAGCCTGGGGTGTGACTCCAGGCAACTGTGCATTTCAAGGGGAAAAATAAAATCCTACCTTGCTGGAAAAAAATGTAAATATGTCAAGAACCAAGTAGGTCACAGAGAGCTACATGCAATTTGATATAAACAGGAAGATGCTTGTCTTGTTCTCCTACTCGATGATAAAGATATGGAAGAAATTAGTATTTTTTTTAATTTGTACCAATCATACGCAATTTTTAGCATGCTGAGCTAATTATTTCAGTGAATATCAGGGGAACATCAGAAAGACAAATGCAGACATGGGCACCCTTCTTTTGGGTACACCTGAGTTGCACAGAAACGGGCTTTGCCCATGTGCTCACTCTGCTTCAGCAGTGAAGCAGTTAATGTTTTCCTGCATGAAACTCTTTGCCTTTGAGGTGCATGTTCTTTTTCGATGAGCACAACTTGTTTCCATCCTAAAAGGTGCCTATTCTTTTTTTTCCTTGTTTTGTTCATGCTTTGAATTGCTCTGTTCTTATGTAGAGATTTCTACTATAGGGTATCTTTGGCTACTAACACAACACAACTTAAAGTGGTACTCATGCTCAAAAACATAACAAAACAACAACAACAAAAAAAAAAACAGAGAAGTCAGATTCTTGAATACTCCCCATTAGAGCTAAAGATGCTTATAAACTGATGATGAGGGATTGGGGAGATGACTTGGTCTGTAAAAGTGTTTATTACATAAGTGATTTAAATACATGGGAACCTGTGTTTAAATGACCAGCATCCGTGTAAAAGTCTGGTGTGGCAGAATGTACCTGTAATACTAAATGATAGGTGTCAGACTCAAATGAATCCCTGAAGATCATTGGCTGGAATGCCTAGGCAAATCCATGAGCTTTAGGTTCAGTGAAAGACTTTGTCCCCCAAACAATAAATAAATGAAAAGATGAATGAATAAATAAATAAATAAATAAATAAATAATAAATAAATAAATAAATGTGAAGAGTGACTGAAGAAAGCCATCTGATTCTGAGCCCTGGCTTCTATATGCACCTGCATCAATGTATACCACACACAGATGCCAACACCAACAAATATCAATACCACACATACACCATACATCACACACACACACACACAAATATACACACAAATTAATGAGTAAGCTGTGTAAGTGACAACAAGTGCCAGTCAAATAAAAACAAACACAGTGAGTCTTGTCCTCTAGAGAATGCCCTTCAACACCCACAATCCACCTGCACAAAGCTCTTTGTGCTCATTCAGTTTAAGGTAAGTTTTACTTTTCTAATGACTCCTATTCGGGTGTCTCACTTTGCGTGTACCACATATCTCTGAATCTCTTTGTGTTGTGTTGTTTTGTTTTATTTATTTATTTTGGTTTTCCAAGACAGGATTCCTGTGTAGCTTTGGTTGTCCTGTATTTGCTTTGTAGACCAGGCTGGCCTCGACTCAGGGTGATCTGCCTGCCTCTGCTTTACTGAGTGCTGGGAATAAAGGTTTGCACCACCTGCCTTGCTGTTGTTTTTCTCAAGAATGTCTTCACTTTTGCCACGGGGATCATGAGCACTTTGTAGGATGTTACCTGAATTTAATTGTCTACATTTTATTTTGTTCGTTCTTTCTCTCTCTCTTTCAGTTTCTCTCTGAGTAGTTTGTCCCACATGTAAGTGGCCTAAGAGCCACTTAGGAGGCTGGTTACACATTTTTAATGAGATGGTTCTCAGACCACATGCTGAGAATCAAGGTCTATGAACATCTGTGTAGCACGTGGCCTTTACTCCAAATATATGTGTTTTGACTGATAGTCCAGATGTATAAAAAGAAACTCTGAACTTCAGAAATGCCAAATTAGGCCATTATAAAAGAGAAACTAGCTCTAAAAATACCTTGACTATCTAGGGATTTTAAATATAGAAATTCTTTTACACTTGAAAATTTGAAACCCTTGTCCCGGTATCTAAAGTTCATTATTGTTTTATGGTTTTCCAATTGTTCGTGGATGTATGGATTCCTTCATCATACTTCATTTAGGTTAAAGACAAAGCTTTTCATGTTCTTCCAATAGAAGAACTTCTTGCCACTGAATAGTCATCCACAGAGCACCTACTGTGTGCCAGATGCTCCACTCCCAGGGACAGCACAGTTCTTTTTAATAAGGAGACAATTCTTCCAATTTTGATGTAATTATGCTTTTGTTGTAGGTATGCTTTAAATGGATGGAAATGCTTTGGGAAAACCAAATGTGTGCTATGAGTAAAAACATCAGGGCTGTGAATTTCTGTTCCCATCACCTGCTGAATCAAATCCTACTTGCTCATCAGACAGAGAACAGTTCACTGTTGGTGCATGTGAGGGTAGGGAAAAGATTTTAAATAATTCACTATTCTCTTTAAGTATTTTACCCAAACTCACATAATCAGAGTATATCTCTACACAAGACTGAAAAATCTCATGGATGACAGACTTTGTATCACCCAGTGCTTAATTGAAAATCTATTTCCAGATATAGTCGAGACCTAAGGCAAACTAAAAGAAAACAAAAAGCAAGCACAAAGAACTTTTTCTTTTATTTCTTTTAGTGTTGTGTCAAACTTTTAAGCATTGCTGATAGGACAGGTTACCCTTTTCGGCCCTTGAATCAACTATATTTCTCTAACCTGACTTGCTCTGCCCACAGTTTCTTCCCCTGTGGTTCGGGGGAGGTCAACGCTCAATTCCTAATCCTCAATTCCTTTGCTCATCTTTCTACTAATGGCTGGACTCTCAATTTCATGCCACAAGCCTAAATCAACAGTGCTAATGCCTCCCATAACCTCCAGCTCCTTCCCTGTGTGTTGATTTTTCTGGGGAATGTGTACATTTTGGTGTTGACAGTACAAGGTATATTCTATGCTCTCTCTTGAACTTAGCAGGTTTTGACAGATTTATGTGAGGACAGATGGCCATTACAGGCTGAAGGCTGACAAGAGGCAGTTCAGAGCATTGTTAAGACACTTGCACAAACTCTCAGCAGTGCAGCTCCGTGCAGAATGTAATTCAGACTATAGCTTTTTTATTGCTGCCTATTTTCTTTTGTCAAAAGAGCCTGCTGTGCAGAGCAACAAATGGCTGCTATTACCCAGAATGTAATGGGTGTCAGACAAATCACGTAACACAAACAATCAAGAGTATGTAGGTCATATTTCAACAGAGCACAACCTTAGCAATATTTATGATTACTGCATTGAAATGTGCTCTATAATAAACAAGTACCTCTACATCACTCACACTTCTGCACTTCTGCACAGCCGATCTGGGAGAAGTGGCACACACTCTACAAGTCATCGTTTTAAACAGCCCTTTTATTTAAGGAAAAAAAGTCAAAGACAAGTTTTGCTTAGTTTTGGTTTTGTTTTGCTTTTCATTATGTGCCATGAAGTGATTTTCACTGAACTGTTCTCTTCAGAGTTTGTTTAATTGAAGGACTCTGATAAATGGTGAGGCCACTGCCCTTTTGCTTGAGCCGTAGTAGCCACCTAAATTCTAGAGGGCTTTTTTTGTTTCCCTTACGTGTGTGTGTGTGCGCGCTCATGAGAACATGCTCACGTGCAGTTTATAGCCTGTCTCAGAATGTCTTGCTCACTCTGCAGTTTTCTTCTGAGTTAACAGGATTTTGTATGGGTTCTGTAATAACTTAGGGGTGAAAGAAAAGCAGTGAGGGCTTACAGTAGCTTAGAAGTTCACCAAGATGGGAAGGTAGGACAAGCAGGTCTTCTCTCTCCGGTGTGTTCCAGAGCTCCAGAACTCGGGGAGCATGTCAGGAGAGCATAGAGATGGCCAATACAACGGGGCTGTAGCTACTGCTATAACAGGCACTGAAGTACTTGGCTGATCCTGATTCTTCTGATGTCCTCCATCCCTTGCACATTCCCCAAGAGTCACTCATGAGCCACAAAACCCATCCGCTGAAGTGTTAATACTTGGCACAGTCAGGACTCCTATACATGGCCCTTGTCCCCTCAGGCCAGCCTCTGTCCACACTGAGTAGGAATTCCCTGCCTCACATCATGGGATGGAACTGACTTCGCAGAAAAGCTTCGAGACTTTCTTACAAAAAATACCTAGTATTGCAATTTTCCCTTGTAGAATTCAAAGAAAACATTATTATTTACTGTCCTTTAGGTACTTCCCCCCAACCTGGGGTTGGGTACCTGGAATTGCAGTCATTTACCACCAAATCCCAAAGCTGATGTGAGTGAGGTTGGGAGTTACATTGTTATCCTTGGCTAAAATGGCCAATGGATGCTATCATTTCCAGAAAAGTAAACAGATGAAGAAAGAATGAGCACTGAAAGCACCAGGCTGAGATGAATGAGGCTGAAAATAGATGATAAAGAATAACATTCCTGACAGTAGGAGCAGCAAAACTGCACTGGGCTCCAGAGAAAATTTGCTGGGTCTCCCTTTCATGAATTGTTCTTAAATAGAAATGGATTAAATAGCCTGCCAAAGTCAGTTTGCACTTTCCTTTTTAGAAATGGCATGTATTCATGTTTAATGCATGGGTATGGTAGCACATGGGTGTGTGCATATGAGTACATGTGGATGTGCATGCACAGATGTGTGCATGAGTGCTTCACAATATAGAAGTCAGAGAAAAACCCACAGAAGCTGGCTTTCTCCTTTCACCATAGAAATCATGGTGATTAAAGTCAGGGTGTCAGTCTTAGCAACAAGTGCATTAAACACTGAACCATCTCACTGGCCCACTTCCAGATTTTCTAGAGCTGCGTTTGATTTTTTTTTTCCTGAAAAACCACTGGCTTCTGTTTAAAGTTCCCCTTTGTCTCTTTTTCTCAAAGCATATCAAATGCAGAAGAAATCGTTACCAAAAGGACATGTTGCATGCACTGTTAATGTTTCTTTAAAAAAAAAAAAACAATAAAGATTCTTCTCTTAAATGAGAAATTTAAAATAGAAGAAATTAGAAATTAATTGGGTAATATATGTTTCTTTTAATCACAAGTTCACTAAAATGCACTTTAAATGGTTAGTTATTTAAAGGGAGAGAAAATTGCTCAGTTAAAAAAAAGTAAGTGACATCACAAAATGCAGATGGAGGGCCCAGCCCCCCAAAGGACATCTATAAATGAGCTGCTAAAATTTGTGATCATCACAAAAGAAGGGGCACAAAGATTCTAAGAGCCTGAAGACCAGGATGGCTGTTCCAAAACTGACTCTTCCTGGATATGGCATGGATTAACCTATGAACTCAAAACAATATGGCTGCCTGCACAAGACCTGAATAGATTGCACCAGTCAACACGCCAACATCAACAGTGGAGTTTCACAAGGTGCCGCTTATATAAAAGAAGTACAGCCTGAGAGAAGTAGATGCAGTTGGTTTGTTTCTTCTTTATTGTTCAGGATTGAGACCTCAATCCTAAGTGGTTAGCCCTAAATAAGAGCAACCCTAATTGTACCATGTGTGTGTGTATGTGTGTACACATGTATGCATGTATGTGTGCACATGCATATGTGTGTAATATATGACAAAAATAGTTATGAGTTTGAGAGTGTATTTTGAGGAGAAGTTGGGGCTGGAAATGATGCAAATACATTGTATTCATTTATGAAATCCTCAAACTAATAAAAGAATAAAAAAATCAAATTAACTGCATGTCCACTCCATTTAAAACATTGCAGTCAACGATTGTGAATAGAGAGAAATATGGGCAGAACACAGCGGTCCCAGAGGATCTACTTATTTTTCATCAGTTATAAAACAGTTCTGTTGCTTTAACAATCTTTATAGTGATAACCAAAACATGTATGCATATAAATAAAAGTTGGGGCCAGTCATTTTAGTCCTTAACCAAGTTCCTTCATGTCTTGTGTTTCAAACCATCACCTTGTTAAGCTGAGATTGCTTTGCCATTTCCATTTCAGACACAAAACGTGTTGGTAGTGTCTGAAAAATCTCCATATGCAATAGATTTAAATGCCTTCTGCCACAAGAGCATTCTCTTTTCTCTCAGCTTGCTTTACTAACAACAGCTATTTTGAAATCAAATTAGTTTTTACACCTGTAAAAGAGAAGAGTTTTTCTTATCAGCCACAACGAGCTAGCTTAGGACAATCACAAGAAAGTCAGAGCAGCTGGCAATACCTAATAAAACAAACTCCCTATCTCATCCCTCCTGCCTCCCAAAGATGCCGCAGATGGGGCGCACACATTATTCTGGAGGTCTTAGAATTCTGTTGAGTCTTTACATTTCCACTTAAATGTTTGGGGGAAATTCACTAAAAATTTTTAGTGTAAAGTAAAAGAAGACAGTAGGAGGGTGAATACAGCAGTTTCATGTAACTTCTCTGTCTCAACCAAACAGAATAAACGTGGAGATCAAAGTTCAACAAATCAACTGTATGGATGTTGTTTCCACCCCATTCACCCCCTGCTGCAACTGTGTCAGACATCACTAATTGATCATGACATTCCCACTGAGTACAAACTTGGCCTTAGAATCTCTCCCAACACAGTGCTTCTGGCAGCCAATACTAATCAATGGCACTTGGCAAGGGAGAAAGAAAACTAACATAACAGATTCCAACTACTCTCTTTAAAAATCCAGAAAAGAAATCTACACTCTAGTCAGACAGAGCTACTTTGAACCCAGAGTTCACCAGACAACTACTGTCAATGTATAGCATTTTCCTAGATAATGGAATGGGCAGATATTCAAAAAGATATTATGTTTAAAGTAGCGGGGAAGAATCGCCAGTATTGGTGGCTGTAGAAGTAAGTGTTGACAGAATCTGAAAGATCTCTTGCTGTGCCTCCATTTTCTAGATCCTCCACCTGTGCCTAAGGTAGTATTTATTCAATGCTTGCTGAAGTAAGAGTGGGCTAGTGTGTGCCACAAAACAAAAGAAAAAAAAAACAGCATAAGTGAATTTGCCAAAGAGGCTGTAGCATAGAAACCAGCAACGTTAGAGGCACTTGAGACTTGAGAACTTGAGAAACAAGGTGAATCAGCCTCAGTGGACGCTAATAGGAGCTGAATGCTTACACAATGTGCTGACAGTCATATTCAGTCTCATTTAACACTCAAGAAAACGCAGTCATTGAGTAGAACTAGGGTTTGTCTAAGGTCAAAGCCGGGTTCTGTATAACTTCACTAACATAGGCTGCCTCTTCTATCCTAGTAGTATACTTTCCTTTTATTTTGTTGTTTATAAAGTGTTTAAATTCAAGGTGAATTACATGCAATTGTCATTTTTTTGTAGGGCAAAAACCGGTTAAATATTGGAAATACTGTATTTCTACTTGTATTTTGTTACGAGTACAAAAGTAGTTTTTAATAAAACCTTAAAACTGAAGAATGACCAGGGGTACAGCAGAGTCTTAACAATCAAAAGGTAGAGGGGAAGAAGTGTGGGTTCCTTCCTTTATGTAGTCTCTTACTGAGTTCATCTCAATAATAAGCTTGCATTGCCATCTCACCATCTTTGACTCTCTGCCTTCTTGCATCTCTCCATCCACCCTGTTTCAAGGTAAATATTTTCCTTCCTTAAGACTTGCCAAGTCAGCTGAGCCTACTGAGACCCCAATTTCCCTCCCTCTTCTTCTATGGGTCACCTATGCTATTCGCTGGAGTGATGCAACAGCTTTTACACTCTTTCTACCCCTTTTTAGTCTGCAAAGTTCTAAATCTCCCATGCAAACACTTACTTAAACTGGGGGGGGGGTCACAGGGGTTCTTTGATGACCCCTATCCTCCTTTCTAGTCCCTCATTCCCAATGTTTGCCATAAAGCAATGCATTCTAGTGATGATTATTGAGGGCATCACTCACTGCATGGCATTTTGACATGCAGAATAGTGCATGTGGATGTTGCTATAAAACCCTTCGTACACCCGGTCTCCTCCTCTATACTATGAGACCCCCCCCCTCCACACCTTTCAGCTCCTCCATGTGTTTCCTCATCTCCTCATCACAACTCTCTCTGTTGTATAATGAATTTGGCTCCAGCTCAGCCTCCTTGCATAGTTACTGACATTATGCTTAGCAAACTAAAAACAACCTTTAGGCTCATTTTTTCTTAAAAGTGCCAAAATATTATATATAATAAGCTGTTTTCCTTTTGTGCCACTTATCAATTAACATTCTTTCCTCAATAAGCTATTAGACCATATCTCAACCTTGAGAACAGTTCCTTGGTACATCCTATGGCCAGATCCTGTTCTCAGTAGTAGACATGGAATTGCCTCATACTGATTGTATTCTCACCAAGGCCTCACATATTGCTAACAAGGAGCAGACAAAAAAAAAATCCTGTTAAATTGGTTTCCATTCTACCAAATAATCTTTCAGTGATACAAAGAATGAAGGATTTTAATCAATAATATGAATATAAAATTCTTGACAGAAATAAATGTACTATATAAAGTGTTAAGCATTTCTAACATCCATAAAGTAATTTTCACCTGTCATTCCATAGTGTAGACTACTAAAACTCAGAATTGTTAGTAAATTATTTAAGACTAATATTTCCCCAGCCTAGGCTGTATAATGCAACTTGGTAGTCCAGTACTTGCCTAGTAAGTGGAAGGACTTTCATTCCTCCCAAATATTACAAAATGTGAACAAATAGGTGTTAGAGAGATGACTCAGAGGTTAAGGGCACTGGCTGACTCTTTCAGAGGACCCAGGCTCTGTTCCTAGCACTATACATGTAGCTCACAATTCCTTGTAACTCCAGTTCCAGAGATCAAATACTCTCTTCTGGCCTCTGCTGGTAATATATGCATGGCAGTCAACAGATATATGTGCAAGCAAAACATCCATAAAATAAAAATATAAAAATAAATAAAATCTCAAACTCCATAAAAATAAATAAAAGAATCTCTCTCATGGAATAAATACAAATTGTGTGTTCATATTTCTATAAATTAGGAAGACATCTTGGCATGAAGAAATCCAATATCAACCTAGAAGTAATGAGGCATGGGTGTCCCCTTGGCAATAGAGAGGCTATAAGTAGAAATATCATTTTGCAAATCAATGTAGCAACGAATGTATCAGAATGCCCAAAGATATTTAAATGCTTATTTTTGCATTAACAACTATTAAAAGTCTATTTTGAAGATTTTAAAATGTATGCCCAAAAATTTATCCCGTAGTGCTGTTTCAAAGTAGTAAATTCTAAAGTAACCCAAACATCTAAAAGTAAGCATTTGAGAAAACATTTCTATTTATCTAATCAAATGATTATTATATATTACTTTTATAGCCTGATAATAGACTTTGAGATGGTACCAAAAAACAGCTTATGTTAGGTGAAAACATAGGCTGTAAAATTATATAAGCATTCAATGACATACATATGATCACAATCACATGTATGTAGCTGTAGAAAACAATGCTATGAATATTTTCATTTTAGAACTATGAAGAATTATTAAACTGCCTTATATCTGTGACATTTCTAATTAGCTGACATTATTTATACGCATAATAAATTCTTTAATGGAAATCCAGGCATTGATACATAATTAGGGAAGCTCTCTTGCCCCTTTCAGAAACAGAGAAACAAACTTTATAAGTTCTGGATACTCCCAATTAATAGATCCATTTCAGCTGAACTTTTATTGAGGTGCCCAGTGGTGTATCTTCTCAAACCTGCTAATATGTGTTGGCCCAGTGACTGGCATTCTATAAGATGACAAAGTTTTATATAAGTGAATGGATTATGAATATAAAATTTGTTGCTATTAAAGACACAATTAATGTAAATTTCTAGAACAGATAATGTCAAATAAGTGTGTGTAATTGCAAAGCACTCAAAATCTTACAAAAAAATCAAGAAAAACAAATTACACTCAGATTACCATCCCTCAAAAATCATGAAGTAAGAAGTAGAAAACTCTATGATATCATTAGTGTTGAGCTATGCAAGAAGAGATGAATGGGTTCGTGGTGAGCACATTGAAGCCAGCACCATTCTCTCTGTCTCCTAACAAAAGTGAGATATTTGAATGGATATTTACATGCTCATGCAAAAGTCAAATGAAGAATTGTATATCAGCTTTTCATACAGACTCACCAATTACTTATCTTTGCTGGTCAAATAAGAGGCCTCTCAAACAGATATGTACATACTAAAGTTCTTTCTTTTGATGTATATAAGTTACAATTTATTTAAGAGGTCAAGATAACAGTTAGAGAGGTGGTTCAATGGTAAAGAGCATTGGTGCTCCTCCAGAAGACCTGAGATGTATTTCCAGTTCCCAAGTCTGGTAGCTCACCACCACCTATACCTCCATCTCCAGAGGGATCTAATGCTCCCTTCTGTATACCTTAGGCACCTGCACTCATGTGCACAAATCTACACTCAGACACATATAAATGTAATTTTAAAAACTAAAATAAAATATTATGAAAAGAAATGAAGTTATGCATATGCTTGCAAGTGAATGCATGCATGAATGTATGAATGTATACACAAACCTGTTTGTATATTTGTGTGTGTGCGATCTGCATACACACACTATTTATAGGCCATGAAATTAACTACTCTGTTGCCTGACCAAACCATGCAATCATGCAGTAGACCTTTGATAAGAAGGTAATTTAGCAAACTCAAAGTGTGAAATTAAACTTAGCAACAATGACTGTGGTGTGTGTAGGCACCACAGTTCTGGTCGAAAGCATCTTGTCTAACTTACTCTTCCTTTATCCTTATCAGCAATGGCCCAGAGCCAAGGACTTCCCAGTTTAGACATCCTAAGATTCACTCTTTGGTGTATGTCAAGAGCCTTGATCTAAGGCACCATTTATATTCAGAAGAGTGTCTAGGAACTCCTTATTTAATCCAAGAGTTTGTCTTTAGCTACTTTGTCCCTGTGTGATATAAGGACTAGATAGAGGAGTTCAAAAGTCTCAAATGATGGAGAAAGGACTCTTGTTGGAAAATATACAAGAACATTGTAGCTTGTGGAAAGGTCATATTTTAAATTTTCTCCTTTCCTAGAAAGATAAAAATTGTATGTGTTTATATGCATAAATATGTAGATAGATGAATAGATAACAGATAGATAGATACACAGATACACATATAAATACACAGATAGATAGATAGATAGATAGATAGATAGATAGATAGATAGATAGACAGACATATTTATGATAGCATTGTGTTACTAAGTATGGCAAAGAGTGAGAAAATATTATATATCAAGTACTGGTAGTTAATAAATCTGAATTCAGGCATTGTCTGGATTGCTTTCTGTCTTAGTGCCCTTTTACACATTATTTAATATCATTAACTCTTCTTTTCTCATCTAAAAATTGAAAAAAATTACCACTATAATCATGAGGTTTCTGTGGACTTGACTGAAACCATTTAGGTGTCTGACACAAATATTGGGTAAGAGATTAAGGATTAAGTTCAAAATATATTGTATAAAATTCTCAAATAATTTATAGAAATATTGTTATTTTTAAAATAAGAAACTGATAAAAATGTTCAGTTCTCCTCCTACTAATATTTTGATGTCTCAACCTAAAGTAGTGTTTTTTGAGAGTCCATAACAAAACCATGTATCAGAGGGTCTGGGCTAGTTTTGATAGTGAGCAAATGCTAGCTCTTTAAATCATTTTTCAATTCAAGATTTCTTTGTTTTGGTTGTTATAGTAAGCAACTAAAGCTGCTTTGCAGGTGACTTCTTATCCAGTTCCACTTGTACTTTCTTTCAGTGATCCCACCTAAATCATAGCCTAGCATCCAGCACGTATTGCGCAGAGAGAAGTTCCAACTGAAATAAAAGCTTACCTGCAGTTCCAGAGAGTTCCACACTTAAGGTTCGCTCAATAGTCTTGTTCTCAAATGGGGAACCCTTGGGGTCACTGGAAGATATGGCACATTTATAAAAACAAACTGAAATGGAGTTGCTGTAGCCAAATGTATTAGAACCCCCTTCCCTTTCTGAAAATGCTTGCATTTCTTAATACTTACTTTGGTGACTCTGGGGTCAGAGGAAGAGATAAAGTTGTTGGTTTGGCTAAAGGAAAGAAGAAGAAACTAATTATAAAATATTGAGTCTTTTTCAGATTGACTTTCTGCTATACACAGTTGGAAGCAACCAGGCAACTGGAAGAATAAACTTAAAAATAAAAAAGCCTGAATGTTGGCTAAATTTCAAACTATAGTCCATTATTCTAAAACAGACTCCAAACAACATTTGAATCAGTAAAATAGCATTAGAAAACACATACAAACACAGAGTTTTCCAATGAATGCACTATCTCGTTAAGGACACAAAATTTGCATCATACCATCAAAGAGAAATATTGTTTTCCGTTTTTAATTTGGAAACACTACATGGTTTGTTTAGACAAAGAAACAGCAGAGTAACTACAAGGTGACAGATCGTTATGAATATTCAGTTGATTTTATTCCTAAAATGTACAGTTTTATATCTAGCCCTGAGAATAGAAAATTTCTATGAGATGTCTAAGGCTCAAGCAATAACCATCCTATTCACTGAAAATTAGTTGGGCGATGATGACAACCGTTGGACATTGACCCAGAAGGCTTAAATTGTGGTTGCATCCCAAATATGACAGACAACTGAAGATATCACATTTTTCAGTTAAAAAATCAATAGATATGTGTGTGTGTTTCCTATAACTCACTATTCTTTTTGGTCTTTGAGTATCTCAGAATCTTACTTCCTTATGTGTCTTTACTCAACAAGAAATGCATAAGTAAGAATCTTCCAGCTCTAATATGTTAACTACTTGTCCATGTCAATCTTGTACTTTGAATGGGAAGAAAATACATGATGAGAAATATATTATGTGTATATATATATATATATGCTTATCTATGGAGATGTGTGCATGTACTCTTTTGTCCATTTTTTTGTTAACTGCCCTCACAAGGTCAAGAGGTAGTTACATGTATAATGGGGATCATATAGTTGAAACAAAAAGGGCCTCTGCAATAGTTTCTTACTTTATGGTTGAATACTCTGAGACACAAAAGCTAAATGATGCCTACATGGCCATAAAACTGATTCCTGCCAGAGCTGGACACTATGCTGTTTCCTTCTTCCTATTATCAAAAGGAATTGAATTCAAAGCACTTTAAACTAAGTTAATCAACTCTAGTAATTAAGGTCCTTTGAAATATAAAAATATTATTTATGTCCAAATTACTCTGGAATAAGGTACTTTACATGAAAAATAGTATTTACATATTTAATTTGTAGATTAGGACTTAGTTTTTAAACAATTGCATAGTAAGTATATCATCTATCCAATGTGCATCCAGAAATATAAAGCTCATGCTGTCTTCTACAAATTAGGTACATTGATTAATTGGCTTTTACATATATATAGATGGATGAGTTGATTGTACATTAATTTTTGAGTATGGCTAATTTAATCAGCCTTTCAAAGAGAATGAATTTATGAACAGATTTTACTCACTTTTATGGTATTTTGCTAATAGCCAGGATAATTTACACAGGTTCTATAGAAAATATTACCCGATGAGGAACAGTGAGCTAAATCACAGAATAAATGTACATTGAATATCAGAAATGGGGATGTAGAAAGGGCATGCTAAATTCTCATATAAATGACTTCAAACTCCAGATAGGTAGATACAGGGAATCCCAAGAGCAACAGAGGGAGAAACCTGGCCACAGCCATGCTCCGTGCCGGCAGAGGCAAGTAGGAAATAAAAGGCCTACAAAGGGTGCCATCAGTCCTCCAGTTACTCTCAAAATGGAACCCCTGGCTGGACCCTGGCTTGCTATGCTATCTCATTAGGACCACTGACCTCATTTACACAGATTTTTCCTGGTGCTATTCCAAGCACTTTCTGACCACAGGCTGCTAGGACCCTCACGTTACTTTTCATATAGATGCGATTTTTGACAAAAGACGCATGTCAGTGAATGAATGAATAAGACCCAGCACATGCCATTAGCAAGGTAATTATTCTAAAAAAACAAAAAGTGCATGATTCCACAACATAACAAAGAGCAGACCAAAAGGCCAGTCAGGAACACTAACACAGGAAGAAATTCACCAAACTAGCTACCTCACAATAATCTCTGACTGTTCATTTGATTTCTGCTTTCTAATTTTGAATAACCTAACTAATCTTGGAGGGTATGCACCTACTGGATATTAATAGCAGGCCAGGCTTCATTTATCCCAGGCTTCTAATAACTATGGGATTTCTTTTTCTTTTGAATCAGCAGGCTTTGTTCTGGGATGAGCCTTTCAGGCCTTACCACAGATCTATACTTTAAAATTCTGCATATAGCTGGTCTCCCTCAGAGATTCCATCTTCCAGGGAACTATTTAATTGTTCAATGCCATGGTTTGTAAAAGTTTACAGTAATATTTAATGATAAGAGAACTTTAAGAAAATCTCAAAATCATATCTCAAAAAAATATATGAGAAAGAGAGGGTGAGGAAGAAAGAGAGGGTGAGGGAGAGAGAGAGAGAGAACTATATGCCAATTGACCAATTGATCAGGTTCCTGAACACAGGAGATTAAAGAGCCTGAAAATCTTGATTCAGCTCCAGGAAATGAATATATGTCTGGGAACTGGTCAGGAGGAGCCCAATAGATTATTTACTCACTCACTAGACCAAGTTCAGTGGGATCCTTTTCCTGGTTTTCCAACATCAATTCCTCTGCTAACACAAAACTAACACAACAATGATAGAGTTTGTGGTCAGGGGCCAGTCCTGGAAGAGGGAGCTGAAAGGACATTTGGCCCATTTAGTTACATTTAGCTCCCCGAGTCACAATCCGAGACGAACAGCAAATTTGCCACATCCACCAAGGAAACAATAAGCAAACAAACAATAAACAAACCAACAAAAACTACTAATGGAGAGCCAACTTAAACAACTAAAAGAATATTCCTAAAAGTCCTGTAAGGTAGGAAGCCAGAGGAATTATGAATCCGAAGAAAGATATCCTTATTAAAGTCATCAGCCGCAGCAGACCTATATGAAATGATCATGCTTTAAACCAGCCAGAAATTACCACCCTGTACCTATAAGTTAGAGAACCATAAACACAAGAGGGATGTTTGTAGTTACTAGCGAACCCGCCTGCTAATGTGACATGATTCCAGGTAGAAAGCAGAAGCTGGAATGCTTAAAAGCAACAATTTCTTTCAGCAAACTCTCTTTCTGCTTCCTGAACTTCAACATTTGGAAGGCGAAGAGGTGATAGAGAAAACTGTATCTCTGCCAAGAGAGATTTTCCCCAAATCACCGAATCTGCCTCGGAAGCATCAGCCTCCTGGCTGCAGATGGGACTTATAAAGATCATCCCAGATGTTTTGTTTAATCTAGGTAATATTTTTTAAATACAAAGGGCAGAGGAAATCAGGAACTTCCAAATTCTTACACGCAAAGTAAAATCTGTGAGCATAGCAGGTGGTCTTAGAAAGTAAAAACAAGAACGTACTTAATCAGAAAGACTACATAAATGCTATTTACTGCTTCTCAAGGTAGACGGAGGAGATCTCCAGTGTCTCGTTTTTTTCCACGACTGGAAAGGGAAGAATCAAAGAGTCCCGTAAAGAATTGGCAAGCAGTTGCACACAACAGTCAATGATCTCAATAACCCAGATGTGTATAAACCTCAAAGGTGCTGTATTCCCTGCGGCCCCAGTCCACCCTGCTAACAATGCGGTGTCTTTCCGAGCTCGTTTCTCATGCCGCCTCGCAGTAGAACGGGATACATTCAATCTGTGTCCGTGGAGGAGCCTCACCCTTACCCCCTTGTCCAGACAAACACAGATGGTGTGAAGCGCAGGGTCCACGTGCTCAGACTTCACGTGTACACTCAGCACCCCTGCTGGCTCCCCTCCGTCCCTGGCCTGGCCTACCTTGAGCATGTTGTGACTGCGATTGTGTATGGGACTTCTTTTTGGAAGCGCATTTGTCTCTGCTGCTGTTCCTGTTCTCTGTGGGTTTGGTGTGAGGAGGGTCATCGTTTGTGGTCAGATACTTGAGAAGCTCTGAGCAGGGACGTCTTTGTGGCTTTTGCTGTTGACAAATGCTCTTTGCTTTATTGCCCCATGAATTCTCGGTCTTAAAAACAAGGCATAAAGAAAGCTAAAATTAGTGAAGTGAACCTTATCAGAATGGATATAGGTTTTCTGAAGAGATGAGATTTTTCGGTGAAGTACTCAGTCTAAGTGTACTGGATCTATGAGCTGTGAATAATTGTTTGCAGAACAAGGAAGAAAATTACATTTAAAATTCCTAAATGCCATTTATGCAGCTTTTTATTTCATTTCTCCTATATCCCAATGTTCATAGTCAGCAACATGTAACTAACAAGACCCTACAGCGCCTTTACTGTGAGTAAAGAAAAAAAAAGCTGCTTTAAACCTTAATTTACCGCTGATTGCTGAGGCCCAGTATTCACAACTCTCTTAAGTACCCCTTAACGCTCCGCTTTCGCTCACAGCGAATGGCAAGACAAACATTGTTTAATACAGCCCGCTAACTGAATTATGTCATTGCCAGCATTTTCTCCAATTAATGGCAGAGACGAATCTTTCGCAGTGAATCTGAAACAATCTTTCTCAGGTTAAACAGCTGGCAAAACAGCCACCCTGCATCTTAAAGTCATCCACAGACCACAGCTACCAGCCTACCAGTAAATTGTGTTGTAGTGCAGACCACTGCTTGTATTAATCAAGTGGGGGAAAGAATTACACATTCCGAGCATCAGAAAAACAGTGCATAAGAGAACTCATCCTAGTTTCCCCAAACCCTAGGGTGGTGTTTGGAGACCCACTTCGTATCTGCTACCCTACTCGAGGCAGCTGCCCGCCCCTGCCTAAATTAAGACATCCAAACTTTATGTCTGTTACACAGATTCATACAACACCCATTCCCCACCCCAGCCCCAACCCACACCACCCTGCCTCTACTTTCCCCTGTATTAAAATGCGTGCATGCGCACCTTAACAACTGCAGGGCTGGTTCTGATCCTGTGGTTGTGATTTGCATGGTTCTGAGCACTGAGACCGCTGCATTCATTGTAGCTGAGCTGCGTGTTGGCTGGTGCCAGGAGGAGCTTCTTAAGCTAGGCAGCGGGAAAGGGCAAAGTCAGAGCCATTAGACCCCTTCTAAGCCTCACACAACAACGGAAAGCTGAGTATATCTAAGCATGTCTCTCTAACTATATCACACTTTAGCATAAGAATGGTAAATGGAACAGTTTTATTTTTTAAAAAAGATGTTAGCGTCACAGTACTACCTAGGAAAATATTTCCTTTTCTTGCTATTCTCGATTTTTAAATGATTTTTACTTAGAATAATGATGCAACAATTCCTTAAGAGATTTCCAAAACAGTATTGCTTGTGGTAAGAATGGCTGCCTTGCCCACCAAAACTGTGGAGGCAGAGTTAGATACTAACTCTTCTCCATGCCCAACAAACCCACAGGACAATCAATGAAAATGTTTTCTGAACAATGTTTCCTAACTAAATATATAAACCAATGAATTAAAAACGTGGATTTGAGCAGTGTCTATCACTGGAGGGAGAAAGGAAAGAATTTGTTCGTTAGGCTGTTCAGCAGCCTAGGTGAAGGTTATAACACATGCCCAGTACTCACTGGTTTTGTTTGTGTCTTTGCTCTGGGAGTCAGAGCCTCCTCCTGCAGCTCTGACTCCAACTTCTCCCCAGGCCTCCTAAGGAATCATAAGTGTGCACTACATTACCCGACTTTAGCACTTACTATTTCACCACACCAATTTCTTCGTTTGGATGAGTGACTCTCAGGAGCCTTCTGATCTGACATGTTGGGTGTCTTTGACTCAACAGCACTTTCCAATTGAGCAAAGTGTACAGATTTGCATCTGCAAATCTTTGCTAAGAAATTAGGATACTAGACGACAGAGCCAGTGACACATGGAAGGCATAGTGAGTGAGGATTAATTTACAGGTGTAATATTTTCCTCAAGAGCAGAAAACTCAGAATACAAGAGGGAGACAAGCAGATCTCCATATGTTCATGTAGAGTTCCTTCAGACTTAGTGATTTGAGAGAATCAACCTCCAAATAGCATGCCAGAGTATTTTATTAATGTTAGAACAATGACATTCCATAATTTACACAGCATTGCTCTTCCATGAGATTTATGGCAAATGACAAATGGCTATCATAGATGAGGAGGCAAACTGCACACAGAACTAATAAAATTCTGGTCAAGCATTTTGTTGAAAAGAAAACTCACTCCTCATGGCCAACAAATTCCCTCTCCATTGCCTATTACAAATTTCAGTAACCTGGGCTGCAGATGAGATATTATTTTTCTGTCTTCATAAAAAATGCTGATCTAAAGTCCTAAACTATAGTATAGTGCCTGACTTTGTAATTCTATTTGTAGAATCATATGCAAAGACATGTAAACATTATTAAAAATCTGTAACAGCAAAATTATGGAAAGAAAAAACTAAATATCTCATCATACTGGATTTCCTAATAAGTCATAGCACCCCCATAAAAAGATATTATGCAACCACTGAAAGTTCTGCATATGCTGAAACCATATACACAACAAAAACAGATTTGGCAGGTTGTATTCATATATTTGTGTATACATTATATATATATATATATATATATTCATGAAGCAATAATAATTGAAGAAAAAGAGGTTATTGATTTGAGAATGGTGAGAGCGTGGAAGAGATAAGAGAAAGGTGCCTAGGAGGAGCTGGAGGAATGATAGAAAAGGATTAAATTGATAAAAATTATATTTTAATTTAAAATGTATAAAAATAGATTTTGAAAAATAAAAAACATTCAATGACATCCACCTTAAATCGTAAATTTAAAAAACATTTTGATATGATAAGGTTTTAAAAATCACAGGTGTATGTTTAGTCTTTTCTTTCTAGATCTCTACACCTTTAATGTGAACTTTAATAATTCTAAAACATTCAATCACATACTTAACAGTAAAAGATTGTTTTAATAAATATCTTTCATTATACCATGTAAGAAATGTATTATTAACGCTTTTGATAGAAAATTACAGAATTGGCAAATCTAGGCTGGCTTATGTATTTCTTTTCACTTTGGTCTGAATTTAAAATCCAAACCTGATTGTTCCTATACAATAGCCATGCATTGGGCAGCCAGAGGCACCTCTGACCACTATTAAGCAGTAGAAAGGGCTCTTACTAGAGACGGCTCTTCTGCCTCCTGAGGTGGAGGAGTGCCGTCAGGCATGGAGGAAGGACTGGCCTCGTTGTCAGTGGTCACGTCTCCATCTGTCAGTGCATCAAATGAGGGCAATCCGTCTTCATCCACAGGGAGACTGTCCAGTGTCTCTGTGAGGACCGCTAGCAAGTTTGCCTCATTCTCTTCATCTATCTTCTGCAGAAGAGAAAATACAGAAGACATGGGTGAGTTGACAGGAGGAAGCAGGCACCATGATTAATCAGCATAGGCTGAATATGTCCAGGAGGGTGACGAACCTGTAGGAGAAATCTTAGTGCCCACATCAGAACACAAAGGATACATCTTCTTCCAACTCCTAGCTTATCTTTAGTCTGAATCACAACATCTACTGATTTTGGAGCTATCTATTTTGGCAACCTGCTAAGTCAGTCCTTAATACTGCTGCATATAAGTCTGCTGTATTCACAGTCACTTTCACATCCTTATGCTTTTGGCCTCCAACTTAGGAAATATCAGGCCTTGAGAGAATTTTAAGCATCATCTAATCTTCATATACAGTTCTGAGATCTCCAACACAGTGTGCCACCCCAAATATTTAGATAACTTTTCACTTGAACACCATCAGAAACTTGAACTATACTAAGGAAATAGACACAGTTTTGTGATTTCAATTATAATCTCATCATTGTGCACTCCCAAAATCATTTATATCTCTCCCTGACATCTCTCCCAACTTAAGTCATAAATCTCTGCCTACTGAATACTTCTACCAAATAATGACTCTCTTGTCTCCAAAACCCAAACTTGGGACGTTCCAT
The DNA here is from genome assembly GCA_028658305.1 of Pachyuromys duprasi. Taxonomy (NCBI): domain Eukaryota; kingdom Metazoa; phylum Chordata; class Mammalia; order Rodentia; family Muridae; genus Pachyuromys; species Pachyuromys duprasi. The sequence goes on along the minus strand of CM053765.1, from coordinate 75,783,907 downwards.
AGCAAAACTGTTCTTTCTCTTAACTTCTTTAGCTTTGCTAGCAGTTCTTCAGGCTTGTGCTCTGGAACACCTGGGCTTCTTGTTATGAAGCCAGTCACTAAAGGGAAACCTTTCGTTAGCACTGTCTCTTAAATGGACTCATCTCTTGTGCCAGAGGCATAACTCCAGGGTGATAAGATTTTTAGTAGGGGCTTCTGCAATGTTTTGTAACTTGCTGTCCTTCTACCTGAACTCATTTTCACCTATGTTCACACAAAGCTAATCTTTAATTGTGCTTTCCACAGACATTATTGAGGACATCATTTGGGGATGTCATAAAAGGACTGAAGATAGAAAGAGAAATGAGATCAAACTCTACTGGAAAGGAAAACAGTCTATGGGCATATTGTATAAAAAACAGCATTAGTTTGATGTCCTTGTACAAAAACTGGAATGTCCTATTTGCAAATATGACAATGTGTTCTTGCCTATGCATGTAATAATTAGCCCCAGTGCTGGGCACATGGTTAGTTAGAATAATTCATTGATGGCATCCACAGAACTATGTACATCATTTTCTTTTCTCTCTTTTAGCATTCTGCATTGTTTGTACAATTTGCCCTGTTTCCAATTTTTTTTGCAAATTCTGTAAGCTATGACATTAACAATATGGCTAAATTATCCCACATGGTTCTATTACAAAACGCACCTAAGTTGCTGATATCTAATGAAGCTGGCAATGCCCACACTTCCTTTCTTACTAGCACTGAACCCCAGTTAATTGACCTGACAAAATTACAAGAATCACAGAAAAATGCAGCTAATCAGAAAAATCAAGTTGTATTGCTAGAGAAATTAAGCATGGCCTTATCACGTAGACATTCTATTTTCACATGATAAAAAATGTTTTCCCTCATTACTGAGTAGTCTCTATTTGGGAGTCAAACTACAGACTTTGTTTTCTTTTGAATTCAAGAGGCTAAGAAGAGCCATTTTAGTCCCTGAAGTGTTAACAGAGCTCTGTTATATTTGCACGTGGTATGTCCCTACCACCCCCTGATTTGAAACTATAGTCATGTACTTTAGGCACATTAGAGTATGACAAATGGGTTGAATCCTAAATTCTAATAAAGAAGAGAAATCCACCCAGAAGTCCACAGTTCCTTTCAAATGGCACATTCCTTCCCTCAAGTAAGCATCCTCTCAGGACAGGAACCTACCACAGTCAGCCTCTGAAAGACTCTACTGATTGAGGTGTCGAAGCAGAGGCTGAGACCCATAATCAAACTTTGGGCAGAGTGCATGGAATCTTATGAAAGAAGGGGGAGATAGAAAGACCAGGAGGGGACAGGAGCTCCAAAAGGAGACCAGTGGAGCCAATAAAACTGAGCCCTGGGAGTCCTGTAGTGAGGGGATACCTCAACCAAGGACCATGCATGGAGAGGACCTAAATCTCCTGCTCAGAGGAAGTCCATAGGCGGCTCAGTCTCCAAGTGCATTCCCTAATATGGTAGCAGGGGCTTTCTCTGGCATGAACTAAGTGACAGGCTCTCTGCTCACCTCCCTCTGGGGGGTGCAGCCTTGCCAGGCCACAAAGGAAGACAATTCGGCCAGTTCTGATGAGACCTAATAGGCTAGGGTCAAATAGAAAGGGAGGAGGACCTCCCCTATCAGTGGACTGGAGGGGAGGCATAGGGGGAGAAGAAGGATGTAGGGTGGGATTGGGAGGAGATGAGGGAGGGGAACACAGCCAGGATACAAATTGAATAAATTGTAATAAATGATAATAATAAAAAATTTAAAAACCCTAAAAACAAAACAATTAAACTACACAATAACAACAACAACAACAAAAAACCCTTGGTTCTCAGTTCTTCTGTATCTATCCATATGCTCCTAATAATAAAAACAGGAAAATATTTTTCTTTTACTGCTTTATATAATAATCCAGTATCCAAAAAATTCTAATGACTTCATTTTTAATATCCCCAAATTTTAATTATTACCACATGCCAAAACAGAGAAACAAATGCAAGTCATAAAACTTTTCTTAGTAAAGTTATATTTAAAGAAAATATGCTACCATAAATTGCATCAAAATAATGAGAATTGTATTACAATAAGTGACTGCATTTTCTAATAAAATAATAAAAGACATCTCAAGTACAAATGCTTACAGATGCACTTTCATTAAATTGAACATTTTTCATGAATACCTATTCCATTCTCAAAGAGGCTCAGTTCACTGAAGTTAAAAGAGAACTGAAGAAATATTGTTAAGAGTGTTTACCAATAAATGGGTGATTTGTTTACCCTGATTTAAATTTTGTGTTTGGCTTTCCAGTGATACTACAAACTGCTATTTGCTTTCAATCACTGAATACAATAGCGCCTGAGCTCTATCCCTTGTGTAAACAAACTCTGATAATTCCAATCAAGTCAAAATGACAAAGAACACTTAAATTAACTAGTTTCCACCAATTCCTTTAATAATCGTGAGTGAATGTATACTGCACACTGGCAGAAATATTGGAGCTTGATAATATCATAATTAATTTACAAGATCTGATTAAACCACCAACTATTTTAATTCTCATCTTTCCTGAAAGCACAATGGGGAGGGCTTGTAAGAGGAGGGTTGTCACAGTGAGTGTATGTGTTGCTGAGATGCTTGGACAGGAAAGGCTACTGTTCAACCAGTGCATGCCAGTAAGAGCTGTGTCCGTTCAAAATGAGTGTGGGGTATGTTCACTGTCCCTGCATGCTCCGAGATCACTTATTTTAGTAATGTTCCTCCTAAAGTTTGGAAGAATAAGTGTTATGATTTCAAACTTTTTTCACTAAATATGAGAGCCTCTGTGTCAAGACTAACAAATATTCTTACACATAAAGTTGAGTGCACGCTGTCCCTCACTGTGGCAATTTCAATTAGTTTTGTGTGAGTTTCAATAGTCATCATCCCAGAGAAGGCAATGGATGTGACAAAGAGGACTCTGTTAAACAATTAATGTCACTTTCCATTATTGCTCTGGTCCCAATTTACCGAACAAATAAATCAAAGTCGCCACAGATGAAGCACAGCGCCTGTGAGCACATGTCTGTTCATGAGTGACGAACGGAAGTGCATGAGTGAACCAGGTGACAATTGAAGGGACATTTTTACAGCCTTGGCCTTTGAGCTGCTTTCCAGTCCCTTGAAATTGCAATTTTATAAAATGGAGCATTTCTCGGCTCCATCAAAAACAGCGGATCTGAACCTGTGAGCCAAGCCCTCTTTGGGGGTGGCATATCAGATATCCCGAATAGCAGATATTCACGTTATGACTCCTAACAGTAACAACATTACACTAATGAAGTAGCAAGGAAATAATTTTATGGTCGGGGATCACCGCTACATGAGGAACTGTTACTGAATGGTTGCAGCATTAGGGAGGTTGAGAACCACTGCTCTAAAAGATTGAAAAGTAAAGACTGGAGAATGAAAGAGCAGAGGACCCCCAGCCATGTGGCGATCAAGAGCTCCACCGGATTCCTTGCAGCATAGTAGACAGGAAAGCCCTGGTCAACAGGCATCTTCTTAGTTGCTCTGCTGCTACCAAGGGCATTTCCTGTGGAGGGTGGGGTTTCAACCTTGGCTTCTCCTTACAGGGTACAATTCTGCTGCTATTCTTCTGACCTAAATAAAGGTCTGTGTGTCTGCAGAACTGCACTCTCCAGGGGCTCTCCAGGAAGAAAGGAGGCACATCAACAAAACCTCACTCCAGGTGTAAAGAATTTCCAGCGACAGATGATACACTGGCTTTTATACTGACAACCCAAAATCGAGATCTGCAACAATTCCTAAGCAATGCCTCATCATTAATAAATAATGGTTTTGAGCAGTCAACAGAATCCGGAGGCTCGTTGCCACTCATTGAGACTTCAGTGTCCCGAAATGACTCAAGTACTGAGTTTGACATAAACCAAATGGCACAGCTGAAGAAGGTAGACAATGTTCCTGTGGGTCCCCGAGGCCACCTTAAGACTAAAATCCCAGACTCCAGACCTGAACTGGTATGTCTTGCCCTGTGCACAGAAGCAAAAGGACCTTCCATGGTGGTTGGGAATACAGTGCATTCAGCTCATCCAGCCACATGCCCTAGAGAGCAAATAAATCCACCCAATCAAGGAGAAGATAAAGGACTCCCTTGCTAACGGACACCTGGAGGGAGAAACACAGAGGAAAACTGCATGTGGCATCTCAAAGATTTCTAAATGCTGCCTATTATGGAAGGACCATGCTCTGCTTATGATAGTAATTTTTTCTGCATCTTGTAGAATTGCAATTACACTCTGCATCCCCAGCTTCTCACACTCGCTTGATCTCTGTTTGATAAAAATAGTTTAATAGCCATTTAATCACAGCTTCATTATCTTAGCTCTCTTAATGTGAATTAGGCCATGAGAATTCTAGCTTCCTCATTATTCAAATCATCAATAAGAAGGAAGCTGGGTGGTCTTCTTATCACTCATTAATCAATTTCAGTTTCTTAGGAACTGTTGACTCAGAGATCAATCTGTGTGAGAGGTCACTTAACCTTACAGTGCCTTTAGTTTTTCTGTGCAAAGTTTCAGGTTTTCTGCCTCATTCTTGTTGCAGAAATATCATTTTTCTTCTTCGGAACTTATGATTGAATGGATAAAAAGTATCAATGCAACTTAAGAATTCTTCAAGATGATTCTCAGAAGCATTTCCCGTGTACATACCCATCATCTTGATTACTGACATTTGAATTTCCTTCTATGTGCACAATCTACCACTGACTTTCCACTCTGGGCCAGCTTCCCCCAAGTACCCAGCATGCCCTAGGACTCTTGCTTGCCCTATCCTGCTGATTTGGAAACAGCTAATGAAGACAAAATCAACTCTACTTTAAGTGAGGCCTAATTAAGAAGGGAAATCTGCTAGAGTAACATCTGGTAGTGTATTCCAAAGCCAAATATAAATGACATTTTTGGATTATTCACTATTTTGGATTGTTCATTCCACTACATCCTACCAAGAGTTCAGATAACTAAATAAAGTGATTATTATGATGGATGCGAAAGCTCAGATGAGGAGTCCAATTGATCACAGGCATGCTCTCCTAAATCTCTGTCCATGAACAAATTTCATGTATGAATTGGATGATGGCAACAACAATGTCTTCATGTACGAATTTTGGATTTGATGCTTAATATTCCAAAACTTGGAAGACGCCTCAAGGAAAAGAAAAATAACATTTTGTTGTTGTTGTTATGAAATGAAATGAAATGAAATGAAAAGATATCAATCTAGACTAAGCCCCTGAAATCAGGTTAATTTTTTTATCTTGTCTTTGGGTGACTGTAGTCAGGGAAGACACCACTTCTCTTTTTAGTGCTTGTGTGAGCTCTGAGAGTCACCGTGGAAAGGGGAGTAAAGAGTGTTGAATGTCTTTAAATGACTCCTTCCCACCCTCTTTCTTCTTTCCCTGCCTGCACTGTGACATTCCTCTGGGATGTTTCTTGCTTCTCCCAGCATGGATACCAACAGCTGGCGTGCCTCCTCTCTCCCATGATCAAGAAACCGGTAAGATCTCCACACAGTCTACTTAGGGGATCCTGGAGCTTGACCAAGTTTGTAAGCAGTCTCTAAAATATCACACTAACATTTTATTTATTTATTTTTTACTTATGGAATATAGGACTTGGAACAAGGTACTGACACTTGAAGGTAGAAAAAGCAAAACCAAACAAAAACATGACATAAAAACCTCATAAGCATAAGTAAGAAACAGACAGTACTCCAAATAGATCTCCTAAACTTACAGCATACAATATAAAATTCTTTAGTGTGTTTTCACTTCTTACAGAGACATCCAGGATCTGCCTTTTGCCATTTATCCTTAGAACCAACAATTTCTGCTGGATACGTTGCTAAAATTTAGGGGCCAAAAGAGAGAACACAAATTTTAAATTCCTTATCTGAGTACTTCACCATGGACATACAGATAGAGCCTATAAATGTATATAACAAGTACACATGTTAAATATACATAAATATATAACAGGTACACATAATATATGTGTAGGCATTGTATATTATATATATGTTTATATACATTTATATATATACATGATTAGATACTGTTTATGTATACATTTATATGTAATAAAATACATATCTCTTATACATATCAGTCTCTCATCTGTTAATTGTAGTGGACTAGACAATGATATATAATCGTAACTTTGCACTCTTTGTTTCAGTAATGCATCTCAACAAAGGAAGGCAATGATCAAGAATTAAGGCTAATTCTCACAAAAAATGAAATAAAATTCAAGTGGAAATAAAATACAGGCAAATCTGAAGAATTTTTTCTGCATGAGTATATTTAGATCTGTAGGAATCCATTTAATTCCCATGAATACATATGGCCCTATTTAAGGAGGCATAAAATTCATATTCACATCTGTACTTAGACTCCATCTAACTTATTAGCTTATATCACAATATTCATGAGTTAATAAGCATGTACAGAACATGTGGAATTCATTATTCTGAAGCTGTTGTAGGAACCAAAGTGTAAATACAGAAGTTCAATAGAATAGTTGGTATGGGCAAAATGAGTTAATCCAGAGGAGAAACAGAAAAGGTGATGATTCATATCTACTTCTCACAGTAGGGAGAAGGAACTTAGTGGTAGCATTGAGCAGGTAGCATTGACCAGGAAGAGCCAGTAAGGCATTCCTTTTGACCTTCGATATGAATGAAGAGAAACATCATTGCAGAAAGTTCAAGGACATCAGACATCAGACTAAGAGAACAGATGCTTCCATGCTCCGTGTTAGCAGCTGTGCAGACTCCAGTGAAGGCACTCAAATCTGGTTGCAATGCATGATCTAGAATGACCATCCTCCATTGCCAACACAGAAGACTAAGTGACGGTCAAGTCTCACCCCTCTCCTTGCCAGTGTTCACCCATGCCCCTTCATATCTCCAAAAATAAAATCCAAAATCCAAAGCGTTACCTACTACCTAGGTGTTCACCAGATGATTTATTATACAAACCAAGGTAACCAGCTACACAGGGTTGGCCCACAGTATCAGAGGTTAAACGGGGCGTATGGTTATTCTTTTCTAAGTCAACGTCATCTCACCATCAATGCCAGATTTACCTGTTTGAATTTTTGCCCACTGGTCCACAAAGCACCAAACAGTCACTCCTGAGTCCTTTGCCTCTTAAGTTTCCTATTACTATAAGGCTCTCCTGTCACATATTTTACCCTCTTTTCCCTTCATTCACTCAAATATTCCCTCTCAATGAAGTGTACCCAATGAGTCTAGACACATTCTTGCCACCTTCCCTAGCCTATTACTCTTTTGACTCATGTCTCTATAGCTCATTGTGTAACTCAGTGATTTCCCTTGTTCATTTGTTATCTAAACCAACATCTCTGAAAGGCCTGTTTGATTAGTGTTAGGATAATTGGCATATAAACTAGGAGGGCAGCTCAGTGGTAGAGAGCTTGACTAGCATGTGGGAAGCTGCAGGATTTAGCACAGAAAAAAAAAGACACTTGGCATATTGGATATGGCTAATTTAATTGAATAAGGACATTTCAGAACACCCAGAAAATACTGTGATATTTCATATTTCTTTTGTTTTTAGCTTTCTCTGTAATTTCCACCTCCACCCACCCCCAGCATATTTATCTCCTTAATAATGTTTATCTTAGACTATGATTTAAAATTAGTTTGCATTCATCTCACACATACCAGATGATAGACCAGGCAAGCAGCCAGTATATTCTTGGTGGGAAAGAAGGAAATATGAACAGTTAGGAATACAGAGGGGTTTCTTCTGAAGTTTTTCCATGGACTCTGAATCCATAGAAACAAGTATAACACTCATGGATGATAAAGAAAAAAGTTTTGATGACCCCTTTAAATACAGAGATGAATCAATCCTGGCCCTGTTTGGGGGTGGAAGTTAGAACACATAACCAAGCAGCCAATTTGTAAACATTTTAGAATAATCAAAATGGTTTAATGAAAAGAAAATCATGCCATATAAACTTGTGATTTATCTATCACCTTGGAATTCACATGACAAAAAAAGAAGAAACAACCGATATATTCTATCAGGATCAGAATCACCTGCACTACTACATGACAAGGTCTTCTCCAAGCAGTGAGCATATATTCACCTTAGCCAGGGATTTTAACTGGAGTCTGTGGAACAGTAAACATTAGTATAGTCACTGTAAGAATCAGTAGTGAATATCAATTTGATATGTGGTATGCACTTCTGTCACTGGATTTAAATACTTATATTTTTATAAAGCAACAGCTCCAGTGAGATTTTAGCTTATAATAAACAGAGAAGAAATTGCCACTGTGTTAACCATACAACTGAATCATTTGGGGGTTTTCTTGGGATTTAAAAACAAAACAAAACAAAACAAAACAAAAAAACTGAAAAGTGAAGGAGAGCAGTGTGAACCTAGAAACACAAACATTTAAGATTTCTCAATTCTCTTTGATTAAACCAAAATACAAACTAAGCTGTTGCTAAAAGTAATTATAAGATACTGATCAATGTCTTAAAGCTAACCTTTTCTGTCCATTTAGGGTTATAATTCTCTTAGATGCTATTTTAATTTAAAACATCATGAAAGAACAGCATATATATATATATATATATTCATTCTTTTAGAATTTCATCTCTATGCAACATATTTTGACCATGCCCACCCTAAACCCCTTTCCTATAACTCTTTAATTTCCCCTAAGTCTCTTTTCCAACTTCATGGCCTCTTCTCATTTCTTTTCTAATAACCCACTGAGTCCAGTTAGTGCTGTCTGTATGTGCACAGCTGTAAAGCCATACAATGGAGCAGAGGCAACCAACCAAGGGTCAAACCCCAAAGAAGCCTAACGTTTGGCAGTCATCAACTTGCCGTAGGTCCTCAGCTAAGAGTAGAGCACTGTGAGTCCTTCCCCATCCCCTCAGGAATGCTGGCTGGCTTGATCGCGTGTAGGTCTTGCACTGGCAACTAGAGATATAGCACCGAATTTCCCTGAATGTTTTCTATGTGTCTAATGCCAAGTTAATTAGCATATGTGCATTCTTTCGTTTAAATTATCATTTAACACTATAATTAGTCTAAAATCATGTGCCTAGTGAGAGACAGAGTTGGATATAAAGCTAAATGTATTTGGTAAAATATGGCTCTCACATTCCTCATTAAAATTTTATGGGATAGAGTATTTTATAGGAAAAGGGGGTAAATTTGGGCTATTCTAATCTATCTTCATATCAGAAGGCATATCTATACTTATCAACAAATAAAACCAAGGTATCCATGCAGTTATATTCCAGAAAATAGAGCAATCCTTCCTTCAGAAAGAAGATCACTTTAAAATTGCTTCTCACTCTTTTTGCTCATGTTACATTGTAATCACTCATTATTAGTAGTAAATGTGATTGGTTCTTTTGCTAGAATGTTTCTTCCATTTCCTTCACTTGTTCCTACAAATGAAGCTGACATTAAACATTCTCTCCTTTGTAAGGTAGATTTACACAACCCCAGATTTTCTAGACGTCTCAAAGCTATCGGCTTCTTTGTTTGAATAACTGGTACTTGGGTGGAACAGAAACATAGAGTTTTGAACCCCAGTGTGGATCACTAAATCCCAATCTCTAGGTTAAGGCTCCCCAACTTCAGCAGCGTGACATCATTGAAATTAATGAGTGGGCAAAACCCTAAGGTAAGAACTCAATAGTTAATAAAACAACACAAGGAGAAGTCAGGTAATTTAACCCGTCATCCCTTGATGGCTTGCATAATACAAAGATGCAACAACACAAGGGGACAGATAGGGAGAGTATGTGTGTCAAGTATTGCAATACTACTGCATAGGAGAAGTGCTGAACAATCTTCTTCAAGATCAATTTCCAACTGATCTCAGTCTGCATAAGAGTGAGAAAGAAATAGAGAGTGAGAGAACGAGAAAGAAGGAGGGATAGAGAGGAGAGGGAGAGAAAGAGAGAGCACAGTTGAAACAAAATGCAGTAATAAATTAATAAACCCTAAGATGAGAACTTCAATGAATAAAAAATTAAGTTTATAAAGTTTGTGTTTCAGTATATATATATATATATATATATATATATATATATATATAAAACGATCACCCATGAGCCCTAATTAGTCCGGACATCAACACTAGATCTTCAGATAGGAAGTAGCTGTAAATAACTTACAAGGCTTTATTATGGCAAATTAGCAGACTATATGAATCAAGGTCAGAGACAGTACTTTTTTGGAGTGACGATGTAAGCAATCTTCATTCTATATATGATAGTACATTTTCTGCCTAAAAGAAATGCTTAGACAGCATCATCAAAAAGGTCAATGTTACTTGTTCACAAAGACTTAGCACCACGAGATATGTGTGAGATTATGCAGCTGCAGATCGCTGGCACCTGGATCTATGTGGCATTTCAGGTTGGGTACACTAAGAAGCAGACAGTGTCAAATGATCTGATTACTGTGCTATCCCAGCAATAGCACAGAATGAACGAAAATTGTCTCAGGGTAGCTGCAAACTATTCAGAGGCAAGCCTGTCCTCTGTGGGGCCATCTAGGGTAAAGGAAATCAAAGTGTGCTTCCTGGTAATCCTCTGTGCTGTCCCTGGCCCTTCCCCAAGAGAGCAGAAGCCATTAGAGCTGAGATTGGCTCTGAGACTTCTTGAGCAACTTTCCTATCCCTGTAAAGTGCTCTGCACAGAGGAGTGGGCTGTCGATAAATAGTTACCAAATAAATACGATATGAGAGCTTCATTTTCTCAATGATTTCACATCTAAGAATTCTATGTGGGGTTTGCTTTCCAAAGCTTCTGAATAAGTTTGCAATCTCCTAGGATTTAGATATTGAGCTTCTCTTTAATGCCACACTGAGTGCACCTTTCATGAAGCATCTTTAAACACTTTCCACTGAGTTAGTTCTAAATGTGGGCTCCTTTGTGGTTATTGGTGATTTACATGCAGATGCAAGAAGCATACATAGTGAGGTAGCATGAGACACCCTTTAGACAAAGTGGTCTAGAACAGCTATAACATTTTTTAAGTGAATTTGATGTCAGGGCCTTAAGCACATTCTCCTCTGACTGCATGGGAAATAAGAGTGGGTCAAACCGATCTGGATATTAAATCTAGAGTTACAAAACAACAAAAGAAGAAACTGGTAATTTAACCACTTAACCTTCAGTCACTTTTATAACACCACAATGCACTAACATAAAGCAACAGAGAGTGAGCATGCAGAGTCAAGTCATGCAATACTATTACGTAGAAAGTGAGAAGAAAGGGATTCAAAATGTTGAACAAAAGTTCTTCAAAATCGACTTTCAACTGACCTATGTCTGCATCTGTTCTGATCTAGGCCAGTGTGATGATTAGTTTTGCCATTGGATCCCGTTGCTTCCCAGGAGAATAAAAAGAACATTGAAGAAGTATCTTTTTCTTATAGTTCTATTTTTCTTCCTTAAGACTCAACATCATTTAAAATATCGTAGCTGGAAAACCTCAATATATTGACTTCCAAAGAAATAGCGGACCATAATTACCAAATTATACATCCAAATCTGTGTTTTCCAATAGATAATATACATGTTAGAATTAGGTATTGTGATTTGCACATCAAAATGATTGTGAAAAACATTAACAATTACTGACTGAGACTTTGCTATATGCCAGGCATTCTTGATACTAGGAATATAGCAATGAACAAAATACATAAAATCTTTTCCCTCAGAGAGCTTATTTTGAACAAGAAAGGAGATTGGTGATTGACAACATAAATTACTATAAACATGATAAACAACTGTGAAGAATAAAAGAATGGCTATAGCAATATGAACACTACTTGTGGTTAAGAAAAGCCAAACATTTAAAAATCAAATTTAATTATAAAAGCAGAGCATGAATAGTTTTCTTAGGAAAGACTTCACACTGAGATAACTTAGAAGCACTTAAAGTTGAAAATATAATTGGTACTACAAGAACTCAGAACAGTTTGCTACTATCTTTTATATGAAATGAAAGGTAGCTAGCGAGCAGTAATTCTTAATACTGGTTATTCAATAGAATCATATATGCACCTTAAAAATATTTATGCTTTAGCCCTTACACAAGAGCAATTAAATTAGTACCTTTGCAAATGGGAGTTAGTATTTCTCAAGCTTCCCAGGTGGGATTCTAATGGAATCCAGGACTGAGAATCACTCCTATAAAAGACTAAATGGTAGAGCCATTGAGGGAAGCGGAAAATGGGTGTTCTCATCATGAGCTCAAGCAAACAAAGCTTGCCAATGAATAAGGTCCACCTACAGGATGTCCAGAATGCTTCATGTGTCTAAGAAATACAGACACTACAAGAAAAACAAGACACTAGTCCCGGATCCTGGGCTAGTGGGGCTCAGTTACTTGTCCCAATCTCATTTCAATACTTACTTCTAGTCCTTTAACTATATCTCTGGTGTAGGATAGGGACATCCACCAACCAAGAACTTTATTTTTTTTTAATTTATTTATTTTTATCTCAATCACAGGTTAGGTACTTTGAATCCCAGGCGTAGTCCCCTCCCCCATTCCCTCCTACCCTCCCACTCCCTCCCTCATCTCCTTCTTCCCCGCCCCTTCCAAGTCCACCAACAGGGGAGGACCTCCTTCCCTTCCATCCAACCCCAGCTTATCCTGTCTCCTCAGGGCTGGCTGCTTTAAAAGAAAAAAAAAACAAAC